>VZTX01004511.1:0-148347 GCA_013400915.1 Pardalotus punctatus | reverse complement strand
CCGGCCCCGCCGGCCGCGGTTTGCGGCAGCGGCGGCGGAGCCTGCGCGAGCCGCTTTACGGCGGAGCCAGCAGGGCCCGCCCGGCGTCCCGGAGCCAGCGCCGGGGGCTCTCCGGGACCGCTCCGCCATGGCGGCCACCCACATGTCTGATGTGAGCTGGAAGATGCTGGAGCTGCGCGCTCGCTCCAAACGCTCAGGTCTGACCTCTTGGCTTGCCCGGGCGGAGCTCCGGGAATCCCTCTGTCTCCCGTCACTCACCGCCCCGCTCCCGCACGACTTGCCCCGCTCCCGGCCCGGCCCGGGGCTGTTTCCCCGTCCCCGCCGTGTCTCTCGTGTGGCGGTGCCGTGAGGGGCACAGGGGACAGCCGGGGGGCGGCCCCGCGTGTCCTTGGCGGGCCCGGCCCCAGGTGCCTCAGGTGTCCTTTCCCCTCACGGGGGCCAAGGCAGCCGCTCGTGGAGTCTTTAGTACCGCAGTTGCATAAAGCGTTGCAGCTGTGGAACAGATGAAGTGTTTGGAGGAAAGTACCAGCTTTTGCCAGGTTTCTCTTAGGTAAAGGTAACCCTTTTACAGCATGGGAGTTTCGTGTTCTGAACGTGGACTGTGTGGCAGCTGCGTTCTGGCCTAAACCAAAGGGTCATATTTGCCGAGTTAGCCCGAATTTCTGAACTTCAAAAAACCCGGGGTTTGAATTATTTTTTTAAGGTAAAATACAGTTTTAGTAGGGCTTTAATTGTTCTAGTGGAAACAGTTTTCCAGAAGATCTCTCTGTGATTATTTATGTGCCATACATGCTTGTTTAAATTCAGTTGTTACTTTTTTGCATGTTTGGTTGGTTTTGTTGTGCTAATGACTGATCAGACACTGTGAGAGGAGAATGGGGCTTTAGGAGGGCTCTAAAGAATTGATTGTTTGAAGACTGGTCTGGTTAACTGGGCTTTAAAAGTTCAATTTCTGTATAGATTGATTGGCAAATCCCAGGATTAACAGTGCCCACTAAAGGAGTGGTTACTTTGTGAGCGGTTATGATTGCACGGTGATGTGATCTGGAGGTTGATTGACAAATGTAGCCTTAGAGCTCCGCAAAACCAAGTGTGGCAGCTGCATGTTGGGAGCGTGTGAGTCCCAAGGCTCGGCACAGCACACGGGCTGTGGGAATCCCCTGCAGGGGCAGGCCCTGTCTGTGCAGAAGGCATTTGGATGGGTATAAACACTTGACTTTTTCTTAACTGCTGCTGCCTGTTACTTTTTTGTTAAATGTATAAAAAATTGTCTTCTGTGCAATAACACATTGTTATTGTAGTTCACTTCCTTCTTTCCCAGTTCATATAGATTTTGTCCAGAGATTGTTCAGACATTTAGTCATGGCATTTTGTATAATAACTGAAGAAATTTGGTCAAGAAATAAACATTCTTTTAGTTGAAAAGTTTTTCTGATATTAGAGTTGATTTTAAAATCAACTTTTATATATTATCTTTCAGGTAACATTCATATCTAAAAATAAAACTCGTATTCTTATTTTTCAAGTTTACTACTTTATGTTGAAATTTGTATGACTTCAGGGCTTTTTTACTTCCTTCCTGGCCCTGTCAGGAGACGTGGCTGGGATGATCATAGAAAGTGACTGAAACTCCCCCACGTGTTTCGGGTTTGGCTGAGGCCTGTGCTGGAGGCTCACAAGTAGTACTGTTTTGTTTGGTTTTGGTATTTTCCCCTAGTGTGCTGCTTGGAGTAAAATGTAGTAAACATGGAGTATAGACACACGTGCCTGAAATGCACGAGTGAATCATGTTTTATAGCTGGCAGCAATGTATCATGTAAGAGTCAATCCTGTAGGAGGGAATTTGTATCCTCATGTTTATGTGTATTAAATTATGAATTAATTTTTTTCCAGTAAAACCAAATTTTATTCAGAAATTTTAATTTCCCTTCCTGAAGCAATAAAATACTGTTTCATTTGTTGCTACTCTGATTAGGAGCAGATTATAAAGATATTCAATAGTTGACTGGTCTAAAGCCCCTGAAATTTTGTTTACTTAAAAAAACATAAACTTTAAAGATTTGGAAAAACTTGTCATTGTAATTACAAATGCTTTTTTCTTATTGTATATTCCAAAGTGGAAGCTGTCCTACCTCAAATAACTGAGATATTCAGTGCCATAAATAATACATATGACTGCAAGAAACATCCTGGCGTAGATTTCACATGGGATAAAAGCAGCCCTATGCATAAGCACTTTTAGCTCCTTTTCATTAATTTTACTTAACACTTGTATGCACTAGTTAAAATAGTGTTTTTATTTAATCTTGAAATATATCAGATTGTATTCATCACCTTTTGGCAATTGTAGCAAATTTCCTATTGAATAACAAAGCTCACGTCAAATATCCAAAAGATGGATTTTTCGTAAACTGTGTCCTTTTACTCAGATAAGTTTTATGGAAGTAAAAGCAAAATAAAACCGAGAGGTCAGTGTAGAAGAAGGAAACATAAGATGTAATGAGAGATTGTGCTGTGCAGTCTGTCATGTTAATAACTCCACTAACATTGCTTTCACTTAATTTAATGCTGATTGCCTTTAACATTTACTAAACAGTTTTGAAAATTACTGTAGCTTAGCCTGAGACGTTTGTGATTAGCTGCACCAATTTGAAATGGCCAATTTGGATGATGACAGAGCCTCCTCTGCGCATGCTTTTTTAAAATTTGGTAAGTGTGCAGTTCTGTGTTTTGTTTTTGTTTGTGGCTATTTAATTTGACAAAAAATAATTGTGTGTTTTGTTTCATGCAGTGTTTTGTTCTAGTAGATTTTTAGCCCTGTACAGTAGAACTGAAAAATTTGAACTCTTTCTGTGAAAATTTCTGAAAATTGTAATCTATTTAGATTGAAATCTACTGCCAGATCTTCCTGTTTTGTTTGTGTTTTGTGTTCCTGTCAGTATCCCTCAGTGTAACCATCTCTGAACTCAAATTTCTCTTTTAAGATGACAGTCACGTGAAAGATGCCCTAAGAATGATGTTTGCAATTGACTCCTAAAAAGCCCCAACGCGACTGGTTTAGAGATAAGAAGTAAAATTTCCAGTCAGTCAGTCATTGGTTACAAAGCTTGACTTTTGGAAATTAAGTGGAAGCAAAGTAAAGCCCCCTGGCACAGCTTCTCCTCAGGTACAGCAGAAGCTAGAATATGTGAAGTTGTAAAGGCTGTTACTGTGGATTTTGAAGGGAGTTTGACTGGGAACAGATGTATCCATGTGAAACTATGGGTTTGGGGAAGGCTCTTGTGTAGTCCTTGTTGAAATCCAGGAGCAGCTCAAGTGCTGCTGAGAGTAACCAAGTGAGGGGACACAACTGAGTGACTTGGACTTCTCTGCCCTGCCTGTGGCTTTTCAGTTTTGCCTCTCTTAACTTCAAAGAACGTGTGATGTGTTGACAGTGTAAAAAAAAAACAACAACATTCTTTCCTAATTATTGTGTAGATACTTGATGTTTCTCTTGTTATGACACAAAACAAACATTTTTAGGAGTTTTAACACCTATTGTTTTGAATTCTCAGAAATGGCAATGCCTGCCTTGAATATCCTGGTTTTCTGCTTTGCTTGTAACATTTACAAGGCTTATGTTGTAGACTTTGGCATTTTGTTTATGTGAAGCTCCTGTGTACTGGCACGATGGTCAGTATTTTATTTCTGGTTTTCAGTAGCTTTTGTGTGTTTTTAGTTACTGTAAATCCTGAAATCAGTAGTTTCCATTCAGTATAATATACTGTACAGAGAACTAACTTCAGCTGATTAGGAAAGAGAGAAAGGACAAAATAAATGTGTGTATTTTCTTTCTTTTTCCTCTCTGGTGACCAGTGAGAGGCCCTGAGGAAATGGCTGGAGCTGTGCTGGGGAGGTTTAGGTTGGATATCAGGAAAAGGTTCTTCCCCCAGAGGGTGGTTGGGCACTGGACAGGCCCCCAGGGCAGTGGGCACAGCTCCAGGCCTGGCACAGCTCAGGAAGCCTTTGGACAATGCTCACCCACAAAGGGTGGCATTCTGGGCTTGTTCTGTGCAGGGCGAGAAGTTGGACTTTGACAATCCTTGTGGGTCTCTTCCAACTCAGGATATTCTGTGATTCTGTGAAATACTAATTGAATTACTTGCACAGTCTAGCACGTGGTTTTTCTTGATAAATTGTAGTTTAAAATCTTTATCACTTCAATGCTCTTTAAATGAAACTATTACAAGATTTTACTCATTTTTACCTGTGTTGTTATCATCACTCAACCTAGGTAACAATTCATACCTTTTGCTTACTTTTACTGTGTATTCAAGTAGAAGACTTTAATACCTTTTGCATCTTCCTCTCCAAGCCCTTGTCCTGGTGTTTCCTTGCCTGTTTTCATTGAATTGTAGAACAGTTCAGTCTGGAAGGGTTGTTGGGATGTCACCTACTCCAGCCTCTTGCTCGAAGCAGGGTCAGCTATGAGATCATAGTTTCCACCTGTATGTAGTGGTTAAAAATCCCCATGTGATATCACTTCTTAAACTCTGCTGTGAGTAGAAATAAAATCCTTTTTAGCCCCAATGACTTGTGTAATGTGAAGATGTCATTGCCCTTACTAATGCTGGGTAATGAAAGTTACAGTGATCTGAGGTCCAGAGCTTGTTCCTGTCTCAAGTGTTTGATTACATCCAGAACTGGTGTCACGTTAAAGGCCGTGGTCAGTTTTCATTCTTATCAAATCTAGAAAGAAATCTTGTATCCAGTTGTTTTTTTTCTTTTGGACTGTCCTGATTTAATTATGCAAATCAACGTTTTCTTTTGTTCTTCTGGCATGTGTAATGTTGGAAATAAAGTTCGTGCCATGTTGCTTCCATTTGTGATTAAACTTCAGGGAAGTGTTTGTTTACATTAATTCTATACTTGGAAAAATTTGCATAAACCATCCCTGTTGAAATATGCAAATCCTTATCCATAGACTTGGTACAGAATTCTACTCTAATCCCTATTTTTCTTTTATATCCACAATTACTGCCATCTTCAAGGATGTGTGTGTCAAACCTTCCCTCAGATATATACAGATTTGGGAGCAGAGTTGTTTGAAAGCCGTTTTGGTCATAACTTCTGAATCTAAACATCTGGACAGTTTATAGCTCTTCCCTGAAGAGCAATTAATGCTAATCTCAGGTATAACTGGAATTAAAATGAGGTGGATGGGAAAGTACTTTAACATCAGGATGACATAATATTTTCAGCCTCCAGAGGTTGTATTTATATGGGATTGAGATTTCTTCCTGTTCTCTAATACTTTGAAAGGAATGTCTATAATTTTTATTAGTTATTCAGCTTGAACAGTGGTGGAATATTATTCTGGAACCTGTAAATGGCAGGCAATTACAGAGGATTAGTTTTCCTTGAGATTATGAATACAGGGCATTTAGTCAGTGCAGTGTCTGAAGACAACAGGGATTTAATTGGTCTTGGGATCAAGGCTTTGAGTATTCTTCTACCAGATACTAATTATATTAATGCAGGAAGTGACACTTTGATTTTCTATCAGTTTTTTACTGATTTTGAAGTAGGTACTGCCTGCAGCAATGCACTTGTGGTGTGAGAAAATAATGGGCACGCTTCATTCTTTGTGGAAGAAAAGCTGAACTTCCATATACCCTATTTAAATGTTGGATGGGGTTGTTACACCACTAGACAGCAGAAGAAACAGTAAATCAACAAAATAGGTTTTTACGTTCTTCCTAGCATACCTACTTATTTACCTAAAATACAACTCACACTGTATTGTTATAATAAAGTGATGTATTTATGGAAAACAGTATTTAAAATTAATGTCCTCATTCTGTTTCTTCTGAATGTGAATGTACAAACTGAGACCTCCAGGGTACTATTTGCATATGTCATTCTATTATGTTTAGAGTGCTGCAGTCTTGCTGTTGTCATTTTTAAAAAAATTTTTTTAGTTTGAAAACCTATTTAAAATATGTAACTGAAAATATCTTTCTATGATAGGTTTTTGTCTTGCTGAAATGAGCTCTTAAATAG
This sequence comes from Pardalotus punctatus, assembly GCA_013400915.1. NCBI lineage: Eukaryota > Metazoa > Chordata > Aves > Passeriformes > Pardalotidae > Pardalotus > Pardalotus punctatus. The sequence goes on along the minus strand of VZTX01004511.1, from coordinate 142,305 downwards.
ATTTTGGATGAGACTGTAGACAGGCTTTTTTTTTTTTTAGCCATCCTAAAAATAGCTTCCTCCCTGTTACAGGCTTACTCCAAACACACAAGGAAGGAATGTTTGTCCTGACTGTTCCTTGCTTTGATTAGGTTGTGATAGTAATGAAACATAATTTATCACATGATTCTTCCAGGAGAATGCTGTAGAGACCCAAGCAAAACATAAACTATATAGATGCTAATGAGGAATTAATGAAGAATATGTGGAAAACCTTGATTTAAACCAGTTCTCTTCCTTGTAGTGGGAGTAATTTTAGGGAATACTTTGAAAGTGTAAAGCTTTTTGGCAGTGTTTCAAACTTTGAATTCATTTCACCTTTCTGTTCCATCGAGAGTCTACTCTGTTTTACTATATTTCTATTAAAGTTTCAAATATCAAATAATGTAACTTGTAGATGGTGGTGTTTTGACATTTTCCTGCTCTCTATTCTGTTTAATCTTCTTTCTGCACAAAGTTGAAATCTTTGAATGCTCTGAAATAGAAGGATATGCTTTTTGTTCTTGATAACTTTGTTTTGTTTCTCTGTTGGCCACAGAGGGTCACAGATTGTCTGGTGAGTATTTAAATCAGAACTGTTTTAGTTCAGGAACTTTTGACTGTGTGTATGTGTGTGTGTGCCTGTGAATGCTCAGCTGTGTGTCCTGGTGCCACCCTGGGGTCACAGCCTGCAAGAAGTGGACATTCTGAACCTGTTCCACACACAAAGGATGGTGGATATGCATATGATACCCAGTTAGCTAATCTAAGAGTTAGAGTCTTTATTTTGCCTTTGAAAATCTAGTAAGTGAATTTCTCATAAATTTGCTGCTTTTTACACACTGACTCCTGAAGACATTTTTCCTTTGTGTATTCTGTCCTTTCAATACAACACTGCACAAAATAACAGTTACTGCAGCTCACTGTATTGTGTGCTTTTGCAAGATAACTAAATTAATTGTATAACAGTATAAATTATGAATCATCTTATGGACAGGGATTTGTGGGCAAAAAGAAGTAGAAAAACCAAATTGCTTTGAAAAATGGATTTAAATTGGTTCAGAATGTTCTTTCTTTCTTTACTTATTTCATTATTTTAATAGAAGATACAAAAGCTGTGATAGGTTGCAAGTTTTTCTTTTCCATTACAGAACAATTTGATTTCTTCTGACTTTATTGTTTTTAGGCAGCTCTGGGCTCTCTGTGCTTCCCTTTCAGGCTGTTACCCACATACAGGTGTCATTTCTAATCTAGTCTCTCCCAATGAGGAAAGGAAAGGCCGTAGGGGAAGCTCAGATGGGCTGGGAAGCATCACCAGGGCATCCATGCAGAGCAGACACCCAGGGGTCTGCCTGGGGAGGAGTGGATTTTTTTTCACTCCTCTGATTGCAGAGCAAAAGTTTGCAATCTAACTTGGGGCGAGGTTTGAATTTGTGAAGGGCATGAGACATTTTCTTGTCTCCCCACCAAAGGACTTGATTCATAAAGCTTCTCTCACCATTCCACACACGTTCCAGTTAGGTTGGAAAAGACCTCTGAGATCAAGTCCAGCATTTGACCAAACACCACCTTGGCAACTGGACAGGGCACTGAGTGCCACATCCAGTTGTTTCTTGAACACTTTTCTTTTTCTTCATTTTGTTTTCTTTATTTCATGGGGATGAGAGTCCTGTATATGGACAATCTCCTGTCCGATGCTTGGGAATGTGCTGGGATTTCCAAAGAAGCACCGTGAAAAGGAGCAGTCGCTGTGTCCTGCCAGAACTGCTTGGCTGCCCGGGCTTCCCTGGCAAGGCATTCCCTGAGCTTTTCAGAAGGGCAGCATGCAGCCCGGAAAGGGAAAATTCTCTTTCTTCCTATGAGCACGTGGCTCTCTTGGCCATCTTGCCATCCAGAACACTGAATAAAGCCCAAGTGATTTAGGGAGGAGAGCAGCATGTTACTCTGAAATTAGAAGCTGGAAATAGTTCACCCCCAGTAATTTTTAATAGGCAGCTCATTTCAGCTCTCAGTAAAACTGACTTTCAGGTGGAGATAGTGAAGCAGTGAAAGAGTGAGAATGAAAGATGGGGATTTGATAGCAGGGTATTTCTCTGGAATACTGGGAATTTGGGGGCTTTGTCTGTTCAATGGCTTGTTTAAGCTTTAGTAGCGTGTGGGAAAGGCCGACCCTTATTCACGACATGAGCTCAGCTGGGCTGACTCTGGTGGTGCAAACGAGGTTGGTAAAACACTGATAGTGTTGGCCATCTTCACCATTTTAGAAGGCAGGTAGGGCAGTTATAGTTACATATGGTCTGCTTTTGGCCCTCCTGTTCTTCTACACATCTTTCAGAATTTCCTCTATAGCATACTTAAGTTCTGAGAAAATGTTCCTAGAAAATTCTGAATGTTTAATAGTTATCTTCGATAGTTAACTCTATGTTTATATAACATTTGCTGTAGCAGGGTATCTACAAGGCATTGGAGATACTGATGGAGGTCTGGTTTGTGGAGAGGCACTGTAGGAAAAAAAATGTGTATAGAAATCTATTCTCTGTAGAGGTGACTTTTTCTGTTTCATCTGAAGTTTCATAAATTGTACATTTGTATAACAAGCATGAAAAAATACCTTACTGCAGTGATTTTTAGCAATATTAGAATTATGAAACTGATTCTTATATTGGTTTTCTTTTTTCTTCTTATTTTAGGTTCAATTTATGAGCCACTTAAATGTATTAACCTTCCAAAGCCAGAGGGGGAAAGTCTGTGGGATAAATTAAATCATTACTATAGAATTGGTAAGTTAATAATCCTTGAATTAACCTGCATGTGAGTTAGAATTGATACTTGCATGATAAATATCAGTGCTACATTATTCCTATTTAAGAATAGTTTTCTAAACTTCAGCTGGAAGTTTGAAAGATGCAAAGAGGAGGGCTGAGTTACACTTCTTGCTGGAAATCTAAATGTCTATTGAAAATCCAGTCCAGCTGTAGGACTGAATTTAGAATTCTTTTGGATAAAGGGGTAGCTTAGTATAGTAGCATTGACCAAATACAGCTGAGGAAAAATGCAAATGGAAAAAAGCTTTCTTGTAGTACTTGGAACAGTTGGCAGGTGATCAGTGAGAAGTTCTTTTGTTGTTAATTGTGCCATAATGTATTTTTGTGCTGAAATTTTGTTAGCTAACTTACTTTGAGTCACCTTTAGTCTTTTTCTTTTCATTATGAGATTATTCTAAGCCGAAACCATTAAAGAAGCAAAGATTTTTTTGCTTGGTTTGATTTTAGGAGGTTTGTGCTATAATGATGTCCTGCCTGTATTCTAAAATCTGGGTTTTTTTAATGGCTGTGCAATTGGCTGTTTAAAATTTAAGTTTTACTCCGACAAGGGTATAGAACAGTGAACAATTTTCACACCACTCTAAAAATGTGGGATGAGACTCCCTTCATTCAAATGGCTTTTTGAAGTGAAATCTATGTTGTACCTGGTCTGCCTATAGATCTATTGCTGTTTTTAGGTGCATTGCTTTTAGCTTTCTTACAGAGGAGATGGGTGTTCAAATTGCATTTTTAACACTTGGCAGCAACAGATCTGTGGTGGTGCTGGCCGTTTATCTCAGGCAATTATGCTGCTGCCATAGTAAAAATCTACTATTGAATTTATAGTTTATTTAGAATAATCTATATTGACTTTTTCAGGTAATATTTTATCAAAGTTTTTGTTATAGGGTATCAAGACACTGAAGAATGTAATGCAAAAAGCTGTAAAACCTTGTAATTTTCATTTAGAATACTTCGTTTCTAAGTATTCTACATGGACAACAGAGACCTTGAAATTGATGCTTGATAACAATCTGTGGAAAAAACCTGATTTCCTGTCTTATGATGAGCAGATTATTGTTAGAAAGGTCATGTTCAAGAGCATTAAGGCAGTTTCAATCTTGTAGCATTCTGGTTCTTACATAACCTCAGGAAAAACAATTCCCAAAATGTAAAATATTGAAGTACAAAAAGAATTTAAGTAACATCTAGTATTTTTTCTAACTCAGTTTTGTCAGCCTGAAAATTCCTGTCTTATTCTATTTTAATATCAAGGTACTGAGTTAAATAATTGTATTTGTCCTTTCTCCTTACTTACTTACTCCCTTCTGCTTTTATAAATATTGATACAATCATCTGGCCTGAGTTTAAAATGTGATTTTTATGAATGTAGAGTTCTGGAGAGTTTAAGCATTTCAATGAATGTGGGGCAGTTGACATACTATGGTCACTTTTTTCTTCTGTTTTCACAGAAAGGAAATCACTCGGTTGCTTTGCAGAAATTCTGTACAAAGTGGGTTGTGCTAGAATAGACTCATAGAAATAGTTTTGAATACTGCTGGTTTTTTGTGTAAAAAGGTCTAATTTGACTGAAAAAACAATGTAACAAAGTTTGTATGTGTTTCTCCTTACCTTTCTTTCTCTAATTTTATCTTGTGCATGCTGTAACGGGCTGTTCACACCTTGATCGGTTCCTGAAAAATCTCTTCAGAAACTGGAAGAAATATGAGTGTTGTTAACAACCTTTTTATTTTTCCTTCTGCCAGTTAAATCAACGTTGCTGCTCCATCAAAGCCCAACCACAGGTCTGTTCCCGACCAAGACTTACGGGGATAAGCAAAAGGCAAAAGTCCACGACAGCCTTTACTGTGCTGCCTGTGCCTGGGCACTGGCCCTTGCTTACAGGTGAATGCACTCATGTCTCTGCCAACTTACATTCCCTCTGTTAGTCAGTTCCCTGGGAAAGTTTCAAAAGATGAAGCTTTGTCAAAAATAGATTTGTAAACTTGTAGAGAATAGTGGTTTCAACATATCAATGAAAATATTTATGAAGGTACTAGGTTAAAAATATTGCTCTATTTTTGGTAAGTAAACATATTTTCATATAATATTATTGGTACCAGTATTTGCTACAGAGGAATTAATGCATACTATTAAAAATAGGGGTCCTTGTGGCAAATTGTACTCAAGGGATGCTTTTAAATCTAGTTAGGAGAGTTCAGGGCATTGGCAGGCTTGTTGCTGGTACTAAGAATCATTTACTTGCAAGACACTGGATGTTATACTATCAGGAAATATTTTTAAAAAATTTTAAATTTTGAAATAGCAATGCTTGTGTAAATTGCAAGACCAGAACTGTTGTTTATTATTATTACTATTAATATTATTATTATTAATAATAAGAAAGGATGACTAGGGCTGTAAATGTGTTGATATGAGTGAGGGCGCCAGTAGGAAACACTGTTAGTTAAATACTTAATATTCCAAAGCATTAATGCCTCCTTTTTTCTTCCCCCCCAATGCATTTGCAATTTGTTTTACGAGTTATCTCTCTCGCCCAGGCGTATTGATGATGACAAGGGAAGGACTCATGAGCTGGAGCATTCTGCTATAAAGTGCATGCGAGGAATTCTCTACTGCTACATGCGCCAGGCCGATAAGGTACAACAGTGCGGTGCAGACACAGGCACTCGCCTCGTTTGGAGGGATTAATTAAACTGGGAAACGAACTCCTAAATACAGATCAAATTCACAGTGTTACCGTGTGCCCCAGCTTGCAACAGCTGCTTCATTGTTGTCAGGCCACAGCATCGTTTTAGGGAATAGAAGACAGCATTTTGGGAAGGAAAATGCAGGGTACACTTGAAACTTCTTTGTGTTCATTTTGGAGTTATTAATCTCATTTAAATATTACCCCATCGGTAGCTGTGGGGGGTTTTATGTCTTTTTTTGTGATTAAGTAGAAAGATGTAGAACTACTTTTTGTTAAGGCTGGAGAGTTTTCTTTGCACTCTTATCTTGGTTATTGTGTTTGCAGGTGTTCTCCTTACCTAGGTGATCATTTTGATTGTTTTGCTTGGTTTCTTTAGCAGACATTCTCCAGCAGTATTTTACTTAATGATAGAGGTTCAGAAGGGCACGTGTTTCCAAAATGAGTAAGGAAACAGAGTCATTGACTTATGTTGCAACACAGTTGATTTATTCAGCCCGCAATTCTCTTGTGAGTATATTCTGAATATTCAGGCCTTCTCCATACCAAAATTTGGTGTGGTGGATAAATTCTGCATAGTGGTTAGCAGCAGGTCTAGAAGTAGTTAAATATATATGTATTCCTTGGGGTTATTTTAAGTTTCAGGTCACTGACTTTTAACTGTATTATTAGAAATAGTTTTCATGTAAGCCCATAGCTTCCATCACACTGAGCACAAAAACTGAAATGTGAAGTCCACAGGCATGTGCTATCAGTAACAATAATAACAAACAAGTATTGTATTGCCAGATGTATTTGTGCTGACATATATTTTCTGGGGGTTTGGATTGTTTCTTGAGAGTCTCATATCTTTAAATAGTCTTGACCTAAATTGATCTTGTTACATTTGAACAGTTGTTTTCTCTTTGACGTGCAGTCGTTTGTTTTGAGGATGGTGAGTGCAGATATGAATAATGAGCATTAAATTAACAGAGGTGTCACACTACTGGCACACTGCTTATGTGGTTTTGCCTTGTTTACTACAGATTATTTTCTCTTCCTACAATGTAGTAATAAACAGTTTCTGGCACCTAACAGACAGAAATCAAGCTGGATTTTATTCTGAGAGACTGTGTATGGCCTCATGTAAAAGGAAGATATTTTTTAATAATATGAATTATATATGCCCAAGACATGACCTGAGCAGATGCTGCTGCTTGTAACAAAAATTGCAGATGTTGTATTCTATTGCCAATGAAGAGATGAGTTATGACCTGAAGTGTATTTAATGTATTTGTGGAGTAGATGTGACAATTCCACAATACTTTTTGCTTGTTTTATTCCACATTTTTATTTGCTTGTTCTGAGCCACATGCTGTGTGTTTTGTTGGTAGAGAAGAATATCTCATGAAGGTAACATCAGTGTTGAAAACACTGTGAAATGTGGATCAGGTACTGGCAAAGATGGTTAGAAAATTCTAAAATTTGTTGGAGAGCAAAGCATGACTTCAAGATTTATGGAGTTATCTTGGTTTTATTCAATTACCAGCTATAAAGTAATGGTTCTGAAAAGACACTGTTGATTACAAGGTTTAGAGAGTGGTCATATTAAGAAATTTTTTAGTTTGGTAATACTAATTTAAATAAGGTATATGGTGAATTTGTGGTTGCCAAATATACTGAAATTGTTGATTTTGCTTTTATGTTTTGCCTCTCATTCACCTTTAGGTTCAGAAATTTAAACAAGACCCCAAACCATCTGCGTGTCTGCATTCTGTGTTCTGTGCACACACTGGAGATGAGGTCTTCTCCCATAACGAGTACGGTCACCTTCAGGTAACACAAGCCTCTAGATGTAAATCAAAGTTTGGCTGATTTTTAAAATAATATTATTGTTGTCTCTGTTCTTCCATAATGCAGCTGTCTCAGTTTGGTTACATCTGTGTTAGATGTGCCGTATGTGGTAAAACTGAGGTGCCTTTTGCATCTTCTACTGAAAAAGAGTATTTTGAAATGTGACTCAGTGGTATGTTTTGTTCAAAAGGTGCTGAAGAAATAACTGGGACATTGTAGAGGTAGATGGTTGGTTGTTTACAAAGTTGCTTTTTTTGAGACCAGCAGATGGCTGTCAATAAATAATCCTGGCAAAAAAATATTGTAGTCACTAAAGTGAAAGATTTAGCATAATCTTACAGTGAATATTGACATTCCCAGCTTAATTTTCCATAATTTTGAGCAATTTTCATTAATTTAATGTACACTGACAACAGCTTTGCCTAGTTAGGAATTGTTCACTGCTTTGCATAGTGGTTCCTAGTCAGATTCATCGCATAACTGATTGTTTTGTTGTCTCTCGTTTTCCAGCGTTTTAATCTACTCTTTTTATTTCCCCTTCTCTTTACTTTAAGACCCACCTTTGCTTTCATGACCTTGTTATTTTGCATTCCATAAGTCTGCATGCTCCTTTTAGCTCAGAAATTGCTAGTGAAATTATTCAGAACCGAGACAGTAGGTTGATGATTATTTCATTTCATGGTGACAATATTACTTAGAGTTTGTACAGTAAATGTGTTGGATTCAGAAAACGTATGTTCAGGGAAAAATGCTTTATAGAGTTACCTTAAGTTAGCATTTTGGACTTCTGTGTGAAGTTGCCTGAACAGGCACATTTTACTTCCAGGAGGAGACAATCTGGGGACCTGGGGAGCACTGTATGAGTTTTAAGACTGTTTTTTGTGGCAGCTCAACCCTTCCCATTAAAAAGAATGCATATTCCCAGCTGTCATCAGCATATCTCAAAAACTAGAGGATTTTCAGCTCTGGGGAGGCAACAGAGTGTACAGAGTAACTGAGGGGGCTCAGTTGGGAAAAAAAGAATGTATTACGTAGCCCTTATTGCTCTACTTGGTGCTTTTCAGTTTGTATTAAGACACTGGAGTCAGTGGTCTTTAAATATTTTTGGATTTTTAGAATTTGGACCTAATTTTTAATCTGCTATGTTCCAGATAAGAATCCAATTTTTTGTTCTAGATGGTTTCTCTAAATTTCACATACTGAGATTGTGGTTTTATACCTCATACTGTGATAAACTTACTTTCTCTATTGGAGTTACACAAATTCTCAATTATAGTAGAATTCTGTAATAAAAAAACCAAACCAGAGGTTGCCTTAGATTCCTCAGTGAGTTGACAGACATTATAATGCTCATCTGTATAGCTGCTAAAGGTAATTACTGTTAATAATAAATGCTGTGTACAGCTACAGGAAAAAAAAAAGTTTTTCATGTATCTGATCATATCTGAATGTTGTAATTATCCTCCTGTCAGCTGACACCACCAAAATTCCCACCAGGGGTGAAGTGATTTGCATTCTAGGTGTGCTGTGCACTGTTCAATATACTACTTGCCGTTCTGGTAACCTACTTGCTAGTAAGTTGTCATATATGTGAACATGAAAACAGCTTGTGACTGAAGTGATTACCTAGGTGTCAAAGCAGTGTGCCTATGGGAAAACATTTTACTGGCACAGTTTGAAATTAAAAAATCATAAAGCATCAGAAGTTTTAGAGGACAATGCTTTTTTGTGCCATTTTTTCCTATTGATTGTTTCCACATCGCTAGATCTAGGATTTTGGAAGAAGCCAAAGTGTGTTGTAGTGGGACCATCTTTGCTGGTGAATTATACCACATTTAGTTTGTTTACATGGCTCCAATAAACATAAAGTTAATTTTAGTTTCCTTTCTGTGTTTAATTACTTCAGATCAATGCTGTGTCATTATTTCTCCTCTATTTGGTTGAGATGATCTCTTCGGGGCTGCAGATTATCTACAACACAGATGAGGTACAAATCGATTTCCCATCCTAAAACATGCTTCAAGTTGTTTGTGTTTTTTCTTGGTTTTGTTTCATTAGCAACTGTAAAGTAATTGTTCTGAAAATACACTGCAGGTATTCTATGCTTTGAGTGGAACTCAGAAAAAGTAATGGAATGAATGGACAGTGAAATAATAGCTAAAAGAGTGTCAGATGTGCAAAGAGTAAATGTACAATGACATTGAAAGTTTATAGATAGTTCTCCACTATTTCTGAAAGCTACAAGGTCAAGAATTAAAAGGTGTGTTAGGGTGATTAACTTCTACTTAGGTTGTTCTCCCTTTTCACATTATTTCAAACTCAGTCAGTGCCTCCTGTCCAGTGAAAATTCAATATAATAGATAATGGGGTTAATTTTCAGCGAAGCCTGAAGGACCTTCTTCAAATACATATGAACCTATGTGTGTTAAGAAGTTTTGCTGTATCTTGAATTGAAAATAAAACAATTTTATACCGTGGTAAGAGATGTTTGTAGAGTGTTAACTCTTCTGTAAATAAGATAATAATAGCCTTGGCTTGAGTACAAGTCATGTTAGGACAACCTGCTGGCCTGCTCCAAAATGAGGTTATGTTTTGAAACTGGAATGGAAAGCACAGATGTATATACTTTTTAATTTTTTTTTTCTCTAGTTTTCTTAATCTGGATTTGTTTAAATTTACTCTGTTCTCTTTGATAATTTCCTGCTGTATTGCCTTAAAAACCTTAGATGCGCTTGCGGTACTATCGTTAAGAAAAAAGGGAGATTTTTCCAGTAATAGTGAATTTGCGTTATTTTTCTAAAATGTATATCTTTAGTAATCTATTTTTTTTAGATAATTAGAAAACTAAATGTTGCAACATGTCTTCTTTCTTTCTTAGATCATATGATACGTCTGCATTATTTTCTCTGAATTGCCTTTATATGTGTGAGGAGGCAAATGTATATAATTAAGTATTTAATTAACTTGATATATAATTTATGTTATCCCCCAGATGTTTGCATTTAATTACAGATTCTGCAGAAAAAGTGCATGTTTTAAAGACTCTCCAGTCAGTGGATATTCTCCACTTCCTTGCCAGGATGTCATTTTGCTAGCAACTGTCCCCTTTAAATGTCTGGACTTTGGGGATCCATAGTAAAATTTTTTAGCGCAGACCTGCACGTTCTGTCGGTCTCCGTACAGCTTCCGCGATGGTGGGGTCCTGTTAGCACCACGTAACGATGAAACGTCCGGCTTTTCCGTGTGCCCAGATAGCGCCGGGCTCGGTGGCACTGGGGACATGGCAATGTGCTGCCCAGCCCCGCAGCTGGATGTCCCTCCCCAGTGCCACCAGGGCCGCTGTGTCCCAGCCCTTCCCGCACGGAGCAGCGGCTCTGCAGTGCCAGGGGCCGGCCGATGCTGCCGCTGGCCGGACGGGCTGTGGGGATGGGTTTGTGCGCGGCTCTTGGCTTTACAGGCAATGCTGCCTCTCGCTGTCGGGCGTGGCCGCTGTCACTGAGGTGCCCTGTGAATAGAAGTGCGTCTTTGCATCCCTACAAAGATAACAGTGTATGATTGTGTGAGCCTGTGAATGAGAGCGGTTAGCTACACGTTAAGCAGGACCATGAGTATTTGCTGTCGTCCATGCTGTGCATGTGCTCTTTATTATACTTCCACCTCCACGTGCTCAGCTTTGGATAAATAAGCTTAACACACAACCTGTAATTTCTGTAAGTGCCGTAGCACTGATTTGGTTACAGTATTTATGTGCCTGTGGTATGAATGATTTGTTCTCTGAAGGTTTTGGTTTGCAACAAGCTGTTTGATGGCTTGTTTGCTGTAAGTCTGCTGTTTGGAAACTCTAGTTGGTGTCATAAAATCTGTAATTGACTGTTTTTTTTCTTGTGTTCCAAATATTATCACTGGTAAAAAGTAAAAAGTAAGGTTATATATTTCTATGTGGTGCTATTTGCTTCTTTGTATAAATTTCAATTATTTATAAACATGGGAAAAGCCATACTTAATCCCTGGGTGTTCCGGCTTCATTCAGAGAAAGTTCATTTTAATACAACCAGATGCTAAATTACAGGGATGAATATACTGGGCATAGCTAAAGACTGAGACAGAGTTTTCTGGAAAATAGTGGCTGTGAAAAGTTTTAATGTACTGATAATTGTACATGTGCACCCCATGGTGAAATTTTATCAGAGGCATATAATCAATATAGAGAGAAAGACAAATGTGTCTAGAATTATAATATTGCTGCTGGACTGGTATTAGCATAAAGAGTGTGTCTGAAATGGTAAATTTTTAAAATATAAAGAAAAACAGAAAAAACGCAAAACAGATGTATACAGGTAACTTGAAATAGAAGCAAATACCTTTCAGTATAGTCATTAAAAAGAAATCACTTGATGGATCCTTCTCTGCAGTTCCCCAGTATGGTTGTGTTTATAGCCATTGCAGTATTTTCTTTTCCATGGAGTCCCCTAGAATAATTTGGATGAGAGAGGATGAAATCCCTGCTTTGGGGATGAACCAGTGTAAAGCTTGTGCTTGTGGTTAAATTTTTTCTAAGCTTTAATCTGTGGACTCTTTAAAGTGAACTACAAAACTTATGCTTAACTTTATTTTACTAGTCAAGCAACTCCAAATGTCTTTTTCAATAGTGTAAATCAGGAAAAGTTATCTGCTTAAAAAAGTCCCCAGCTATAGTTGAAGACACCTTAAATATCTTAAAATACTCTTCAATACTTTGGTATTCAGTTGAAATGTATTGGTCCAGGAAGAGATTTTAATTCTAATAAATTGGTTTAGAGTTTATTTTCTGTTAATAAAGGAGTGTGTTTGAATCTGCTTAAATATATATTATCTGGTGCTAATTTAATAAAACTTTGGCATATCAGTTCTCTTAAAATGGATTATGAAAAAGCACCAAGATTTCTGTGTTCTAATTTTGGTTTGCTTTCTGATGTTAGGATAAATTTTTTTTAAAAGGTCAAAATATCACCTTTTTGGAGCTCTTCAAATATGTGTCTTGAATATGAAACCATTTTTATCCCTGCTTTTGTTGGAATTTCTGCATAAATTCACATTGTCACTTCATTTGGGACAGCTCTTACTATGTTGTTATTAAGAACTGGTTTTAAAAAGAATATTTGAACTTGGGAACATCAGTCTCTGAGTTCAGAAAGAACAGTTTTGAGGAATAGCAACTTTCTCCTTTGGAAAAAAAACAGAAAAACTATGCTTTAATTTTCCTTCAGTCACTTTTCTTTCCTCTAGGTGTCCTTTATCCAAAATCTTGTGTTTTGTGTGGAGAGAGCCTATCGTGTACCAGATTTTGGTGTCTGGGAAAGAGGCAGCAAATACAACAACGGCAGTCCAGAGCTGCATTCAAGGTAGGTGAGCAAATGCAGCTCTTTTAGTCAAAGCAAGGTAATGAACAAAAAGAATTCCTGGGGTGAGCTAATAATAATAATGCATGAAAATACAGTTCGGACTAAATTAAGGTTCTCTGAAGATTGAGAGATGTATTTTGGGAAATGTGAAGATAATTTCATCGTGATATGCATGCTGAAATAACCACATGGATGCTTAGCCGTTTTAGTATTCAAATTCCAGTAATTATGTGCAGCTGCATGTATATAATTCTGAAAGTTGTGTTCAGAACAGCTCAGGGTCTTGAGGCACGTGCAGTGGGGTTAGAATCGGATTCACAGAACTGGTTTGGAATATCTGCTTGAAAAGGCGTAAAATCGTGAGTTTAGATCTTCTCATCTCCAGCACCATGGGCACAAGGAGCTGGACGCTGGGGAGCAGCCTAGTGCCAAGCTCTCTTCCAGGTTCTTCAGGGCTGAAGCTCTGAGCCCTGGCCCCAGGGACAGGTAGCAATGCTGCTGGTAGCATTTTAAAGCTGCAGTGGTCCTGCTCGCCTCTGTGGAATTGCTCACGTGCTGTCTGTCTTGAAGGATCAAATCTGTAATCTGACTTGATTTTTCTAGTGTTACTATTGTTGCCTCACTTTTTGACTTCTGAGGTTTTGTTAATCATAAACATGGCTATAGCTTGGATGTATTAGGATTTTTAAAACATTGTTGATCGTCCGAACTATCAAGGGCTTGCAAAGAAAACACATTTCTTCCAGTCTTCAATATTGCCAAATGAATGTGTCTTCTCATTTGAGAATGAATTAGTCTTTTTCTTAGTCCGCATGAAGGTATGTATATTTTAACCTATAGATATAGTAACGTGTCATTGTAGCAAAACTGTGAATTTAGGGTTTTTTGGGGGGCTTTTATAGAATCTTTTTACCAATATCTGAACTAAAAAATCCAAGTTGTTGTAGAATCTGCTTTATTACTTTGCTGGTTTTCTTTTCTCCTAGTGTGTCTGTAAAATTGTCAAATGCCAGACTACACAAGCATTCACATAGAGAATCAAATGCTCCTTTCCACATCTCACCTTGTAGAAATGTGCAAAAGGAACAGCCAAACTCCTGTGTCTCCTGTTGTTTGCAGCATTCTGGTTATCGAGTATGTGAATTTCCTCCAGGGCAAACTGAGCATCTTTTAAACAGATGGAAATGGGCATGTTGTTTTGTCTTAATCTAGACTGACATTTATAGGTTGGTTTTTCTAAGGGTAAAGTTTTGCGAGATGGACTGGGCCAATCTAACAGATCATTGAGCTAGCACAAAGGGAAGCACAGAGCTTGGTCCTAATTTAAGAAGTAGACTTTGGTCATCAGAAACAAGAATTGCCCCTATTTATCTTTCTTTGTGTACATGTGGATACTCTGCTTCCCTGTAGAAAGCTGGTAGGCAATTTCCCTTGTTCTCATAAATCGGAAAAAATTGAAGGGGAGCATACATCAAAAGATCTATTTAGATATTATTGAAGAAAGCCGTGGGTACACTGAAATATTCTTTATGTTCCATTTGTATCTACCAAAGAGAGCTATAAAAACATTTTTGTTTTAAATTGATGAAGCAATTATGAGTATCAAGTCTACTCACAAATGATGTATGTGTGTCTTCCGTGACCCTGGACCCCAAAGTGGTCTCTTCAGGGTCAGTGTTATGGATGTGCACTCCTGACCCTTAAAGCCTCTGCTGGAAGTCTGCATACAGCTTGTGTTTGCTTCCAGAATGAGTAGGTAATTCTTGTCTTTTATTGAAAGAGGCTTTCTTTTCAAAGAGATATTATATACTAGGAAGTCTGTGAATAATAGCTGCAAATTATGGCCCATGTTAAAAGATGCAGATATTTTAAGCCTTCACAGTCTTGGTATTTTCTCTTAGTACAGCTCCAAACACTTCTAATAAATGACAAATAGCAGAACACTCTGTGGAGCAGGTCTTCACTGATGTATGCAAATTGATGTCTTTTATTGGTTCAAAGGCAAGATTTGTAGCAGCTTTTATTGTAGCGTGATCCCTTCCCATAGAGCTGAACTTCACAAAAATTAATTTGTCCTGTAAGCGTTTGATCAAGCTGCTCTCAGGCATCTGCTGAGTACCTCTGCAAACTGCCTCTGACATCTCCCATATGCACTGGGAGGATAATGAAACTGCCAAAGTGCAGCATCCTCATGTTCTGAGTCCGGGGCTGCAGAGCCTCCCTCTTGCTCTGCTCTGGAGTGTAGGTGTTAGATTGCTATGGTGCTGCCCTTCCTTGCTCTATTTGGGGTTATGTAGTTACAAAATTATTATTAATGGAGAAGTTTTTTCTTACTTGCTTATTTTTCACATCCTCTGTGGTATTTGATGCTCCAGTTGAAATGCACAGCATCGGATGGAGTCAAGTAATTGAACAGGAGGAGGATTAAGGGTGGATCTGCTTGAAGGTGTATTTTGATTTACATTTGCTAAGAACACACAAATTTTAATGTTTGCCCTCAGGCGTGTTACTGAGGGGGTGAATCTAACAAATAAAAGTTAGCTGGGAATTATGAATGCTGTTTAAGTGTGTTTACGACATCTTTCTTAGCAAGCTGGAAGTAGTTTCTCTTGGTTAGTCTCATCTTCCCCTGCCCTAAACATGGCTGAAGGTCAAATGCTATCCCTAGCATTATGATTGCAAGACTCCTCTTGATAATCCTTGACACGTTAAAATAATTGACAGCTCCACCAAGGTCTAAGGATTGCACCTGCTCAGGCTCAGTGGGGACATTAAGAAGAAACCTTTTCATTTGAAGCACAGCAAAGGAAAGAACAGGATACTCAAAACAGAATCTCCATCCTTGGAGGGTTTTGAGACTTGTCTAGTTAAGGCTGTGGTTTACTTAAATTGGTCTTGGTTCTTATATCTGGCTTCAAGTGAAGTTTTGTGTTGGGCTAGATGGGTTCCATATGTCCCTTCCAGCCAATGACTTAATGATCCTGTGAAATTTTCAGAGGAATATTTCAAGAGGGTTTGGGTTCAGTTTTAGTTTGGTTTTGTTTTGGGCCCATCTCCAAGTGAGCACCTTTTTCTCCAGGCAGAGTCCCACAGGTTAGTACAGTCTGTTCATAGTGGCTTAATGAATGAAGGAAGGAACATATTAATTAAAACACATTTTGCCATTAATTCATTCTTTTAAGACACTTCATTTTTTTTGTTACTAAATTGTAGAGTATGAGGAACGTGTTTTCTATACAAAGACATGAGTATGTTTATTATAAAACCTCTTTAGTAATTTGCCCAACAGGAAGGCATTCATCAGTAGGAATGAAATGAGTGTGAAGTGTGATCATTGTCCTGAAGTGTGCTGTGCTGTGTGATTGTTCACTCTTTTAAGGACATGCTTGATACAAAGGCTGTTCACAGACTTCTTTTTTCTTTTAAAGTAACTTCCTCCTGTCATTTACCCATAAAACTTCTGATAATCTTAGTACTGGTGTGTGTGGTGAAGGGAGTGATTGACAATGTTGAGACATCTATATGGTCACTTGCAAGTAATATTTATAAGAGTAGTGAAGTCTCCAGGGGCTTTCAATAACTAGAGGTAGGAAAATACTGCTCAGTTAGAGTAAATTATTATTCTTATTATAGAATAATGACCGAGTCTGTAAAATAGAGGTGATTTCAAGGAAGCAATGCATATTTGGCTTGAACTTCTTTCAAGCAGTATCATCCTATTTTGTTGACAGATTGAGTAGTTTTTTTATCTGAATACCAGCTGAACATTTATTACTTCTCTACCTTTTATCAGTAACTTTTCTCTCACTCTGAAAATTCATAATGTTGATATTAGGACTTTACTTAAAAGGGAAATCTGAGATTTTAACATGTGATACAGCCTCCGGTGTGCAGAATTTCTCTGATTTTCATCTTGTCTATATGCCATTTGATAAAAATACCTAATTCCACTGAAAAGTTCTGTTCTGAGTCACCATGCCAATTTTTTTGATCAATTGCAACCTGATAATTAGAATGGAGCAATTTTTAGAACAATTACCTTTTTTTGTTTAGGTATTTGAAACAAAGCCAGAAAAATAATTACATTCACAGCACTTCTGATTTCAGTTTATTTCTTCATCTCATTCTCCAGCTCTAAAAGCTTTCAGCATCAGAAAACACCAAACTGAGGCAGCTGCTCAGAGCAGGCTGTGGTTAAGCTGGTCAGCTTTCTCTTGTTGAACCAATTAGAACTGAAACTCAGGAGTATTCTTCCTGGCAGTGTTTCAGAAAGGAAGATGGAGGTTTATAAATGATAAAGTGTGAGATCAATCTAAGGTATTTCTAATATTAGAACCAACACGGGTAAAGTAATACTTAAAAAGCCAAATTCTCTAACTGCATTGAGTTTTTTTCCCCATTATTTTCAATATTTTCTGTGGAATCATAATGAGACCCCGTATTTTAAATATGGATTAGTTAGTAATCATTTGAAATTTCATATTTTACATTAATGGATAATGCAAATCAGTTTATTTACCGTAAGGTAAAATGTTTGCTTCCATCCCAGAATGCTGCATGGAGTATAGAAAAATAAAATTGAAGCGCAGTCCCTGTTTGCAGATTTCTGACAGTTTGATTGCAGTGAATTTTGGGGGGGCAGGGGGCTGGATGATGAAGTTGTTTGTCAATAAAGTCACAACTCCTCTTACGTAGAAGTTGGTCATTGTTAGTGCTTATTATCTGAATATTTATTATAACCGAGTGCTTTATTAATTATTTTTATTAAAAAAATAAACTAAGGTGTGTTTTGCTGGATGCTCTGAGTGTCTTTTACTGGACTGCCTAAGAGCATGTAAGAGATGTTTAATTCGCTGGAGCTCTGGAGTATTCCCAGGTCCTACACTTGTGTGTCAGCACTGAGTGAGCAGAGCAAAGGCCCTTCCCTGCCTGGAGTGTTCGCATTCCCTACAGCTGTCAGAAATCTGGGAGTGCTACTTTGATTTTAAACTCTGGCACTGTTGGGAAACAGCTCATGAAACGTTTTACTTGTAGGTGCTCTGTGACCTTAACAGCCGGAATTTTGGAATCAACATGCAAAAATGTAGTGTTTATGTTAATGCTTTAGTTCCTTACTGCAGTTGAATGGACATAAGTGAATTTGGCCTATCTATAATTATAAATTCTTTAAAAATGCAAAAAAAAGAGCAGTGAAACTGAGAAAAGGAGAAGAATGCTTCTTTGTTTTTTTTTTTTAAATACTCACAAAGAAAATATAAAACTATACTTTCTTAATTAAAATACTTTGTTAAAATGCATATTTTTATTTGTACTGTAGAATTTACATAATTATTAATAAATAATTTTAATGTATAATTTGGGTTTTAGATTATATAATTATTAGTGATTTTAGTGCATAATGCCTTTAAACGTGAGTGCTAATTTGAAGTCTTGTTAATGGAATTTCTGCATCCTGTTTTCTTTGTGATGGATACAAGTCATGGAGTAAGAAAATAAGATGTATCGCTAATATAGTTGACATCAGAAATTCCTTCTGTTGTGAATCCAGATTGATTAGTTCTTTTATTACATTGAAAGCTAGAAATCAGTCTTTTAAAGTTTAATACCTGAGAGCTGGTTTGAAAAATTGTGCCGAAGTAAATCCTCTGTCTCTACGCTATTAGCAAGACCTTGGAATACATAATGCCAGATGTGTGATAGCAAGGTGAGAACAGAAGTGCTTTTTCCAGACCGTGTCTGACATTTGAAAACAGATAAAAATGCTGAGTAGTATTCCACCAAAACAACCCCACATTTGCTGGATCATCATTTTATTGACATAACAGTTAAGCATGAAATTCAAATCAAGAAAAGATCATGGCACTGAAAGCTGTCAAGTGTGTGAACTTTTAGCCTGGGCTTGAATTGTGATACCTCTGGGTTTTTGTTTTGTTTTCTCCTCAGCTCCGTGGGGCTGGCAAAAGCCGCTTTAGAAGCAATTAACGGTTTCAATCTCTTTGGACATCAGGTAATAAAAGTGTTTGTTTTCCCTCCCTTTTTGTTAGCAGTAATGATTTACAGGGTGGATCAGAGGATATTTAGAAATACTTAGCACAGTTTGTTAGATTCCAGCTTTAGAAAAAGTTCATTTGCAAACTGCTTGCTGCTATTTCAGGTACAGGATTTGTCTGATAAAATTTTCAGCAGGATGCACCAACCTTCTTCCCTTTCCCTTGAACAAACGCAGTGTTGTGTTTGCAGGGCTGCTCTTGGTCCGTTATATTTGTGGATTTTGATGCCCACAACCGGAACAGACAGACCCTGTGTTCATTGCTGCCCCGGGAGTCAAGGTCTCATGTAAGTCATTGAAAGAAATTCACCTCAACGGAGTGTGGAGAAAATAAATGGATTTGAATTCTTAGTTGCATGATGGGCCTTCTGATGTGCTTGATGAAGATGAAATTTTCTGGGAAGGTGTTGAATCTTTGCTTAAGTGTCACTGTGACGTAGGTCTTTTTTTCTGAAGAGGAATTACAGTGGCGTCCCTTATTTTCTTAGGTAAAATGGTAGCCTCTTGGTAGCTTCCTAAACAATATTAAAATAAAATTTGAAATAAGTGAGATTTGCAGCCTTGGTCATTTGTTCTTCTTTTGGCCTAGTTTCCACTATACTCTGTGTCTGTGTTTTTGAAACTCTTTGTTTTAGCTTTAATTCTTTCTTTTGTCTAGGAAAAAAGCCTTTAAGGTTGGCTTATCATAAATTGCTCAATATGAACGATTTCTTGTTGCTATAAGCTACCATTACAAATGTATTTCCTTAGAGAGTAAATCTAAGTGACATAAGCACAGATTAGTTAAAAAAGCATCTATTTCAGTACTAGTATCAAAGGTGAGTTTGGTGTTAGAGAATCATAATTTAACATACGTGATAATAGAGTTCTGCTTTTTTATTCATTCTGGAATATAATAGCAGTTTTGTTCATGAAACAGGCTATTAGTCTTAAACATTAATAGTTTACTTATTGTGTAGAAGAATTATAGCAGAGTTGTAATGCTGTATAATTAAAATAAAAGGCACTGTCAGCTATTTTTATAGTCAAATGGTCTTTTAGAACTGTGGCCATTTGTTTTTTACTGGAGACTTGAAATATTCCAACAGAAACTGATTTTATAACTTACTTATCCCATAGAAATCTTTGTGTCCTTTTCTTCCTTTTATGGGTTCATGTCAGTCATATTGGCAAAAATGTTATTTTAAACAGTTAAATATCTTGACCATATCAGCAGAAAAGAACGGGTTTTTTGTGTGTTTCTGGAAGCGTACCTGTAGAGGCGATGCACTAGTTAGTAATTTTTCTTGTGTTTTTAATTCATAATAGATCCGTGGTTCTTGAGAAGGTTGCATATATTTTTTCCTGAAATTATTCCCTTATCTTCTTAGTTGTAAAACAGATAGGCTTGTTTGTTCCAGCACCGTAAGAATATTTCTGAAAAAGCTGTTCAGAAATGATGATTTAATCATAGGTACTTCTCAGCATTGCACCTTCATAAAATATTTGTGCTTCTTTTTGAGTATATGATACCCAACCGTTTCCTCCAGGAATGAGCTGGCAAATATATTTAACACCCAAAAAAATCCCAAAACATAAAGTTTTAGAATGTTTTCAAATATGTCTGCACATAAACAGGTAACAGGTAAAACAGGTGACATTCTGAGACAAATTAGTTCTCTTTCAAATTGCATATCTGCAGATTTGGTTTGTAGTTTATCCTGATACTTCCTGAGAAATCTTATTTTGCACACTATTTTCCTATATTAGCACTATGATTTTGATAAGATAATGTTCCAAATGTATATTTCAGTTAGTAAGTTAAACAGTATTTGTTTGTGCGTCAAATAATTGTCAGGGATCTAATTAAATTTGTAATGTCCTGTTTCTCCTTCTCCTCCTACAGAATACTGATGCTGCTCTTCTGCCCTGTCTTAGTTATCCTGCATTTGCTTTGGATGATGAGGTTTTGTTTAGTCAAACACTAGATAAAGTCATTAGGAAGTTGAAAGGAAAATACGGGTTTAAAAGATTTCTGAGAGATGGGTACAGAACAGCGCTGGAGGACAGAACACGGCGTTATTACAAACCAGCAGAAATCAAGGTAAAATTCCTGAATTGGAATTGTGCAGTGATTCCTAAAGGCTTCAAGGCAAGGAGATGCCTTTTGTAATTTGCATATGCGGTTTTCAGAGATTGCGAAGTCAGCACGTGAGTCATTGGTTTGTTTTGTAATGAATGTGCTTTCATTTACATTTAGGGTACAGTTGATTTCACATAACAAATAAGGAAACTATTTATCGTTTCATTTAATTTCACAGCTGACTACAGTCTGAGTGTGTGGTAAACAATTTTGCTTCTAATCACAGTATTTATCAGTAAAGGTTATCTAAATGAAAATTTATTTTTCTTCCCCATAGTTTCTCTGTGAAAAATAAAAAGTAGATTATTTAAATATTCTGTGTGAGAATGAGCTACAGCAGATGTAAAGGCACAGTTAAAGTGCCCACAAAACTAAGAAACGATAACCTAAATGTACTAAAATGTTTTTGCATTCATGTTTGTCTTTTGTTGCTTAGAAATTATTTAACAGGATTATTCAGATTTATTTCCTTCAATGAAAATGATGACATGTCTGATGAATTTTTCTTCTTTTCAGCTTTTTGATGGCATTGAGTGTGAATTCCCTCTGTTTTTTATTTTCATGATAATCGATGGTAAGTATAACTTTACATTCCTGTTCCTTAAAGGCATGAGCACTTAGAGGAAGGATACTAAATTATTTTCCTGTCCTGCCAAAATAAACTGTAATGCAGTGACACTAAATATCTCATTGAGAGTTCTGCCTCCTGGCTTAAAAAAACCCCAAGCATCCCAACCTCCTTTATTTCAGCATTTCTAGCATGAACTGTTTTTAGAATAGAGCTCAATGAGGGTTTGGTGAAAGCTTCAATCTGTGACATTGTCCTGCATTGCCTTTGAAGCCTAAAAAACTTGCAGATGTATCAGAACTTGGCGGCAGCGCAGGAGGGAAAAGGGAGGGAGAACACACTGACACACTCAATGTGCACCAGGTCTTTTCAAGTTGAGCATTGTGTGGCAGTTGAAACAGAATTCAGAAGAGAAGAAAGGGAACCAGGAAAGGTCGAATTTCCTCTTGACCATGATTTTTCATGTAGTCAGTCTGATTAAATAATAAAACAAATTAAAAAATCACAACAGGAACAAAAACAATACTACCTAGCCCTTGAATTGAGGACAGGAGACCAAAGAAGTTCAAGGGGTGATTTCAGGATGGAAGCTAAAACTTGCATAGGACCAAAGTCTGAATAAGAAAATGAGTAGGGTTACAACTGTCAAAAAGATTTTAAAATGGATTAAAATCTGTCTGTCATTTCTTTCTCCTGTAGTACGTTGGATACTTTTCAGATAAAGACAGTAAGGGGCACAGAAATCTGCCATCAGCCTCGACTCCTCTGTGGCCACCCACAGATTAAAATATTGTGTTTGAAGATATAATAAGGTTTCACAATTGATATTTCTAAAGAAATGCGTGACATTTTTCAGAGAGCGAGGCCCAAAAGTTAGGAGAAAGGCACTGACATTTAATGCTGCCCATTTGCAGTTTTGAGAACAAAAAGATAGTAATCTTCAACTGAAGTTAGCAAAAGAATAAAAAAAGCATTTTACTCTTCTTGTATACCAAAACTCTAAAAAATACATGCTTTGCACATACTGTCCTTGTCCTTTTTGCCTGGATCACACTTTTAGGAAGTAGAACAATTCTGTGAGTAGATTTTGTGCAAACGTCTCGCACATAAACAGGTAACAGAACAAAATCCAGAAGCTTCCTTAACACAAAACTTGAAGTGTACATACAGCAATGTCAAAGAGACAATGGAATGGGAGGAGCAGATATTGCTCTTATGTCATGATTATCCTCAAGTGTTTTGAAATAGTTCAGTGTGTCACTTAAACACACCCCTTTTTGTGTGCAAATTTTGATTGCATTTGTGTCTCTTGGCAACTGTATATATACTCAGGAATATTTGAAAATGCAGTGAACAGTACTCGTCAAGCTTTGGGTTTGGATGGAGCATTGGAGAGCCACAGAAAGAAAAAATTGTGGTGGTTGATAAAGAAAATATTAGTATAAGATTTACAATGCAGAGTTTTCATGTAGCTCATTCCCCTTTAAATGTTAAAAAATATTCTATTTTAAAACATTGCCTTGCTTATCAAATAGATCCATTTTTTCTTTGAACAGAAATGGTTTTTGTATCGTTGATGTATCTTTTCATTTAAGAACTTTCAATGAACTGAACTTTGGTCCTGCTAGTATTCATCAGACTCATTTTGGGAAGTTCTGCTAAAAAGACAGTTAAGGGATTGGAAGTCCCAAACACAGCACTGTCTACCCAAAAGCAGCATCAGAGAGTTGAGTGTTGTGTTCAGTATCTTGAGGTGCATATGAAGGTGTAATACTTTGAGGTCACGGAGAAGTTATTTCTTCCATTAAATCAATTATTGTTTGGTTATTTTTAGGCATTTTTAAAGGAAATCCTACTCAAGTAAAGGAATATCAGGATCTTCTGGACCCTTTGCTTCAACATACACCCGACGGTATTATCTGGAAATTGTTCTTCTGAAACACTTGTAGCTTTTTATTGATCTGAAATGATAAAAATACTGACTTTGCTATTAATATATATTGTGGTCAGAGCAAAGGAGAAGTAAGAATATCAGTATGTTTCTCAATGGCAAATACTAATTCTTAAGTGACCTCTTTTATGTAGATACATTGCATCATGAAGTGTGATAATAAAAATAACATTATCTGGACAAATGCTGCTGATAGCAATGTAAGATTTGACTGGGACTGTGCCCACTGGTTCTTCCCCTCCTTCACCTGTGCTTCATTGTTTACAAAGTTCGCTTTGACTTTCCAGGCAAATATTAACTACAGACAGTCAGATTGTTTCAATGTCCCACCTGGATACAGTTGAGAATTGCCCTCATCATTTATTGTAACTTAATTTTGCAAGATGTAAAAAATAATTTGGTATATGCCTATGAAATCCTTTCTAGCTTAGAGCTGGGAAAGTGGCAACATAATCATTTTGATATAAATGTTCTCTTATTTAAATTGTGCACTTCAGAACTTTTGTGGCACTGCAGACAGGGCTAGTGGTGACCTACAGGCACATCCATCCAAAATTCAATTAAAAAAAAAGAAAAAGACTGTAAGTTTGTGTGGGAAGAAGAGAGATGGCCTGAGAACAGAACAATCCAATTTTAAAATTCAGCATTTTAATCACCTGTTCTTACATCTGTGGTACAGTTCCACAAGTAGGTGCAGAATATGACTTGTTCTTTAAACTTTTTGAAGAGAAATAATTTCTATTAGACCATCAAACATTCCCTTACCAAATTTACATTATGTAGCAAAGTTTTCTTGCTGGTTCTTGCTTTTTTCTCATTATTATTGTGTATGTGAAGTGTCATGGACCCTACAGTAATCTTGTGGTTTCCTTTTGTTAAATATCATCACATATGTCACATCTTAAAATTTCTGGGTGTGTTTTGATGCCTCAGTCATTTGAATATTGTACCTAATAACTCTCGGTTTTTCAGTTTTTCTCTGCTTCTTGCCAGTAATTTTTTTTTCCAAGCAAATAGGAGAACACTGCAGCTTTATTCTGTTTATCACCTGTTTTTTATCCAAATTAGTTCAAGGGTAGAGCAATATTAAGGTGGAATTTAATTATGCAGGAAGCATATTAATTTGCTTTTCAATTTCATATAGTCAGGTCAATCATTTGTAATCATGTCTCTAAATTCCTGATGCATGGCCACTAAAAAGTGTTGAAATAAATTTTATTGATCTACAGTGATTGGCAATACCTATGGCATAATTCTATATACAAGATATATATCTTCTAATAGAGAAGTTATGCCATTTTGTTTCATAATTTTCAAGATTCAAATCAAACAAATTCAAATATTTAATTAAAAGTATGCAAAACCAGCTTGACTTTTTTTGAGCTGGAATTTTAGTTGGAAAAAGTTGCCTGAATACTGAGCCTGTGTTAAATAGGGTTGTTGTTGTTGTGCCCCCGAGTGTTTCACTGTGACCCAGCTTTCATTGCTTTTGGTTAAGTCTTCTTAACTGAACTGCATTTTGCTTCAGGTGACGTTTGTTCATTTTTAGTTTGCACAGAAGGTGCTGCACAAACATACCTGTTCTGGGAAGGAACTCTGGGGAGATGTCTGCTGAAATACGAAGTAGTTTAATATTGCCCTGGGATTCCTCCTCTGCAGAGATGAGGGAGAATGACAATCTCTGTCCAATCCAACTGTTACTGGGGTGCAGTTTGTGCTGTTTGGGGTTCCCTTCAGCTCTCTTAGGGGACTCCATCAAGTAATGAGGGCAGCGCTGTTTGCTCACTGACTGTGCTCGCTGTCCGACTCCCCAGGGTGCCCCGTTGTCCCCAGGTATTACTACGTGCCCGCTGACTTCGTGGAGATGGAGAAGAGGAGCCCTGGCAGCCAGAAGCGATTCCCCAGCAACAACGGGCGCGATGGGAAGCTCTTCCTGTGGGGTCAGGCCATGTACATCATTGCCAAGCTGCTGGGTAAGAGCCGTGCTTCTCTTGAGTGTGAGCAGTGCTTTGCCTTGAGTTTTGAATGGACCTCGAGTGGCTCGTGTGTCCTCTGCTCTGGATCTGTGACAGACAAACGTTGCTCTGTAGTTTTTTTATTTTTATGCTCCATACTATAAAGCTTAGTGGAATATTTCAGAGGACTGAAAATCTAAAGATGATGACAGATTTTTTTTTTTCTTTTTGCTGACTTTCCCTCTTACTTCCTTTCCTTCATGACAGAATATATTAATGTGATGCTTTCTGGGTTAGCTGTCTCAGCTGCACCTGTATAGTGATGTTTGTAAGTGATTTATAGCATTGAATTCAAATTATTGACTGCTTTAAGCAATACGAGTTGAAACTTGGAGTAGCTGCAGTCTCTAACAGAGAAGGCTAATGATTTATTTAGTCTGTGTTATTTTCAGCCTTTTAAAAAAAGAAGAAACTGTGAGTAATTGAAAGTGTTTATCCAGGTTTGACCACTGAAGGTTGTTTTGGTGAATTTCAATCACAAACAAACTCAGTCTCACTTGAAATTATTTTATTTTTTTATAGGCTAATGCAAAAAAAAGTGTTTAATCCATAAAAAGCTTCACAGTTGGTTTTTTACTTTAGTATTTCGTTTAGAAGAAAGATATACTGCTTTATCTTATCATGATCAGGAGTTACCTGGCAATCAGGAGATGGAGTTCTAGAAACTATCTTTCTGTTAACACAGAAGGGAAACAGGCTGTTGGTAATAAAAATGAGAAAAATTGAAGGGGAGTTTAAAACTTCAACACTTGGCAAGAACAGTGGATGTATCTTTAGGTATGGAGGGACAGAGTCTGTCTGGTGCTCCACCTGTTTGGTTTTGCTGCATTCCTTGCAAAATTCCTCTTTTAGCCAATGCTTTAAAGTAAATGCAGGCAATCTCACTGTTAATTAAAAACATAATAATTTATCTTCTAAGAGTATTAGCCAAGTAATCCTCAAGTGAGTGTGTGTAGGTTTACTGAAGTAATTGTGCTAGTATGGATCTTTTACTAATGTTTATGTATTTCTATACTTGCAGAATGCTAGTTAAATAAAATGTATTTATAGTTTGCTAACTGTTGTTTGTGAGACATAACATTCCTGTATTTCAGTTCTTTGCTGAACATTCTTAATCACTGCTTTTTAATTTAATTTATTTTTAAAAATTTTATTTCAAAATAATTTTTTCCCATTTCTCTCATAGTCCTTGCAAACAGGTCTGGAGATCTTATAGCAAAGTCTGTTCACCAGAGGTTGTTATATCAGGAACTCCATTTATTCATACTAATTTAGAATTGGTGCGTTCAATTTTGCTCCTTACTGGTGAAAACCTGCCTGAATAACAATCTTGTCCTTGGTGAAAGTGTTTGGGTGTGCTACATTGCTTGTTGGTGGTTGCTAATTAAGTGGAAGCCTGGCTCCAAACACTTTGATATCTGGGAAGGTATTGGTTTCCCATTTCATTATCCATTCAGAAATCACAGTGTTGCCTCCAGGGTATCAATTAATGTGTGTTTGTTCAGCCTCCTCACTCCTGCTGCGTGGGCAGCGCACGGCATCACCTCGGCAGCTCCTGCTGCTGTCTCTGGGCCTGGGCTCTGCCTCTTGAGGGCCAAATGCTTCTAAATGCAGCAACGTGAACCTCAGTCAATTCTTACCCTCCCACAGAGGGGCAAACAGAAACAGGGAAGTCAACATTTTGATCCTGCTTACAAACGCTCTGAATAACAGAGGCGGTGAAAGTGTCTGCATGGCACTGTTGGAGGACACCACAAGTTCAGGCGACTGAAAAACTTGTTTATGAAGAAAAAAAGCATGTGTTTTGCAAGTGGTGATATTATTTGTCATAGAATTTCCTCCTTGCTTTGGATGAGGAGGTCTGTAAAACTTTTGTATTAAGGTCCCCATTTTGGAGCAAGGGAAAGGAATCCCAGGTGCTGCTGTTTCATGCAACTGAAAATTCACTTGTTCTTTTCTTTAGTAGCTCTCTTTCTTTTGTTTTTCCTTAGAATTTTGTATCTTGTTCTGTGGATTCAGTGCTGCCTAGAACTAAGTTTTAGCTATATTTTTTATCGACCAAATGGATTAAATGTTGTCAGCTGTTCTGATGCAGATAGTGAGCTAACAAAGGAATCTGCTTTTGCAGTCCAATACACTTGTATTTGTGATAATGGTGATGAATATTCATTAGGAGTTAGCTTAAGTTTTATATTTGTCTAATGATATAGCTCTTTTCAATATTAAATTATTCTGACCATATATTTTAATTACTGAGCAATGTAAATCAGTGTTAAAACCAGTGGGAATAGGACACATATTCTGGAAACCTCTCTTTTCTTTAAGAACTATGAGGCAGAGCCCATTGATCTTGAAATCATTTGGTTAATTCATTTTATTGCATCAGCAGTACTTCACATAATTCAGTAACTTCCATTCCTTTCTCCTGCATAAGAATTCCGTGTGGACTGGAGCTTAGATGAGTGGCTTGCTCGAATATGACTTGGTAACTCGTGTGTCAGTGTATGAATCAATTATCCATAGCGATCTTTTGTCATTAGCTTTTCCTGGGCCGTGTCCATGGCTGCTGGCCCTGCAGGAGCAGTGCCGAGCCTTTCCTGGCTGCAGTCCGGCTGCACTGGCCCAGCAGAAGGCCGGGGATGGGGCAGCAGCGGGGGCTGGCAGAGCTCCGGCAGCGGAAAGCTCCGGCAGCGGAAAGCTCCGGCAGCGGAAAGCTCCGGCAGCGGAAAGCTCCGGCAGCGGAAAGCTCCGCAGGGCTCCCTGTGAGCTGCCCAGCCGGGGCCCTTCGCTGCTGCCCGGGTGTTCCCTCCTGCTGGCCCAGCTATTCCGTTCTGCCCCAGCACGGGGCAGCTTCAGGCAGGACACAGCTGGAGTGTGAAGCTGCTGCCTTCATTGCTGCCTGGTGCGCTGCTCACAAACATCCTTATCAGGGCAGCGCTGGTTTTCTCTTGGTGCTGAGTGGCACCGTGAGTCACTTCTGGTTTAGATTAGTGCTGATTCCCTTGTGCTGGGGCTTGTAAGAACAGCTACCAAATTGTTGATGTTGAAATAGAAGAAATGAAAATGTATTGTGACTTACTCTGTAGCAGAAATTGGATGAAGTTTGGACAGCTTCCTGTCAAAATACAATTTGGGTAGGAGAATGCTTATTTTAAGGGTATAATAGCTCATACTAGATTATGAACCTATATGCAAAGAATTTGTTGAAACTTTTTAATAGTATATCTTTATTGGAGTGCTTAATTTTTATTTTTTTTTTTAGGAGAAGGTTAAAATACTGGGGTTTTAGGTTTGGTGGGGTTTTTCACCCCCATGTAAAAAACTCCATGTAGAAATTTCTAGATTTAAAATATTTTTAATTAGTTTTTTTAGAATTTCTTCTTCAGATACCATATTTTAGAGGTATCTTTGTTATCTCTTGTCCTTTCCAGAATTCAAGTCATGTGATTACCTTCACATAGAGGCTGTCTTCTTTTCTTTAAAGCTAAAGAATTTTTGGTGGTCGCTGAGTTTATAATTAAAGCTCTAGAATAATTCCGTGGTTGTGGATTAAGGGCTGTTTATGTGATTTATGTGTTGTGGAGTCTGTTGTCTGCTAATAATCTATTAACATACCTTCGTGAGCACATAAAGGCTTGGTTTTACATACCACAGTGTTGTAATTAGGTGTAGCAAGAGCAATGCTTGAGTCATTAATTTAAAAATTAATGCAATTCTGAATTTTTCAGAATGTGCTTTTAGAAGTCATTGATCTAAAACAAAGCAGAACCAATTACAACACATAAGTTGACGTGGCTTCTTCACAAAAGCTGCAGAAACTACTCGTCATTCTGTATTTTTATTCTCATTTCCTTTCAGCTGACAAATTAGTGAGTCCTAAAGATCTTGACCCCATTGGCCGGTATGTACCCCCCGAGGACCAGCGGAACATTAGCATGAGATTTTCAAATCAGGTAAGCATTAGCTTAGTATTACAATATTTTTTACTGAAAAATTAGCATCTAAGTGCTATATGTGGTCCTCTAATATTGCAGTTAAAGTGCAAGGAAAATATTCAATGTGTGTACATTTTCTGAATTGATGGAGGATTGCTTTTAAAAGGAAGATTAAAACAACTGCAGTTTCGGGGAAGTGATGCATGTTTGCCTCCAAATTAAGCGGTGCAGTCAAAATGATAGATAAAATATAGTTTAAATAGCTGCTAATAAATAGGTATGTGTCTTTGAGTTGTAAGTTATGTCAGGAATGCAAGAATGAGCCTGCTTTTCTTATTCCTTCAAAGTCATTCCAATTGCAACATATTGCTGTTTCTTGTATGTGGACCTCCTAAGAGCTACAAGGATGAGGTTTTTTTTGATGTGGTTGAGACACCATCCCTGGGGGTAGTTAAAAGATGTGCAGATGTGGCATTTAGGGGCAGGGTTCCGTGGTGGGTTTAGGAGTGCTGGGTCAATGGTTGCACTTGATGATTGTAAAGGCCCTTCCAACCTTAGTGATTCTGTGAGTCTGTGTGCTCCTGTACTGGGACTAACTGCATGGCAGGAATGAGTGACCAGGGGTGGGGAATGCTTGAAACAGGGTAATTCAAATTTGTATGGGATGGAATAGCAAGATAAGAACGTGTCTGTATGTAGGGGACTTCTGTAATTAAAGAGGTAAGAACTCTGTGTATGGAAATGTGTAGCTAAAAGATGTCCCAGCCTTTTTATTTCTTGGCATAAGGAACCTATGTTTAAGAAGTTCCTCATTCAGCATTGTGAATTTGTTATTGAAGCATAAAAGATGAAGTATATATCTTAAGAGTCATTCCAAGTTCAGAACTGAACAATGTTTTTCTTGTTCTATCCAAATGCTGCTTTTACCCTCAGTTTCCTCCTATTTCCTGTTACCAAGGTAATCCATGTGCCTGGCTGTTGGTTCATTCATAATGAGACTTTCATTGTTCACAGTGCAGCACTTGTGCCGTGTTCATGGGAGATAATGAAAGCTCAGTGATGTCATTTGTTCCTGGTTCCTCTGTTTGTTCTTCCATCATGGATTGAGTGTGGCAGGACCTGTGAGCTGCTGCTGCCATGGGCCCTTTCAGGAGTGTCCTCAGGAGAAACCTGCATTGAGTCAGGATTGCTGCAGCCCCTCCAGTTCTTCTTTCTTTGATTCTTCAAACCAGTCACTTTTAATATGCCGCAGCTGAACACTTCGAAGAAGATGAGGCTTTGTTCTAAAGGCACTCTGACTCATCAGGAAATGTAGAAAAGCACTTTTACTACTATTTGGGGTGCCCAATATGTGATAGGCAATTTCCAGATCTTCAGAGAGAAATAGCCTCTACCCTGAGAGCTTCCCGAAAGTGATAATAAATAATACAATGGTAATTTATTTTCTCAGAACTTACTCATTCATTTTCTCATAACATACTCACTTAGTAGTCAATAAAGAGCTTAGTCAAATGCAGCTACCCGGTGAAATTCAGCAATGTAATAGGGACTTTAAAAGTCAACAGTGTTGAATGCATTGAAAATAACTTAAACAGCTGCATTTTAGTATTTTGCTTCATCTGCAAACAATGCATGAAGAAGGAAGGAAATTCTGGGTGTGCCTAGGTCTGCTCTGTTCTTCCCAGTGGTGATACTCCTTTGTCATGGGTAACCATGCACACATTTCTTTGATAGGTAAATGACAAAACTCTCCAGAATGTGCTTCCTGATGTGGCTTAGAAGGAAGGGATGCCCTGAATTAGTGGGAAATGGAGACTGTGGCATCAGGCCTTTGGCACTGTGGCCTCTGAGCCACAGTGTAGAAATGATGACCAGAAAGGTTCATGTCCTGCAAGGCCAGCCAGGTGGTTGTGGAATTCCTTCGGAATTGTTTGTACTGAAACAGCTGCTGCAGTATTTTGGGTGGTATCAGGGCACAAAGTTCCTTCAGGCAGCTGTCAAATGGGTCCTCATTAGGAGAAGGTTTAAGATGCAAAGGTGTCCTGACGTGACTCAAGTGAGCTGTATCAGCAAAGGTCTTCAAGTTCCAGCCAAGAGTCTTGAGTCTGACTTTTTTTAATCCACATTTTAGATTTGTTTAACCAGTTTGTCTGAATATTTGATTATGCCATTTTATCTAATTGAGCTAATTTATGTAAAATCAGTATCTAGTATTTGCCTTAAAGTGCAGGGAAAATGACTAAAAATACCATACAAAATGAGAACACAGCACATCTTAACGATGTCTTCAAAAACCAAAAGTAGTTTCTTCTCTTTAATGATGTCTTCTCTTTTCCATATAGCTGAAGAATTATTCAATTAAATTGAATAGAAAAGTATTTCCACTTGTATTAAATTTTATTCCTGTAAGCAATAAACAAGGATATGTAAAAATTTCAGATGCTTGTGTAAATTTTGTTGTGATATAGTGTTTGGAAGGAGATGTACCAAAAAGAAGGCTTTTAAAATTTTTATTTGAAGCTCTGTGCTGAGTAAATATTTCTTCAAGAAATGTGTTTTCCATGTAGGCATATTTTAATTTTGTGGTTTGACTATAAACTCTAAACACTTGCCACTGAAATATGTGATTAATTTCATATATTTGTGGCTAAGGTGCCACTACAAAAATATGTCTGATACCCACGTAATAGTGTAGATTTAAGCAAGCAATGGAAAGTATTTCAAATATTCCAACCTTACTTTTACAGCTTGGAAACATCAATGAAGAATTAGTTAAAGGAAAGTAAGGTAATATAGACCTACAAAGGCACAAGTGCTATGAAAACGGTATAAATACCTATGCATAGTTACAGATGTGGGTGTATCAGCCAGTCAGAGCAGAGGACAATCTCACTGCTCCTAGAAAACTGAGGGATCAAATGAGCAGTACAGGAAAAACGTAATGGCCACTAATACTAATTTTGTCTGTTTATAGTTTGAAGGAAATGCTTTTTCTCCTCATTCAATGCCAAGAGCCGTTATTTTCCACTTTCGGGAGGCTGTGTCCATATGCTCCTTCTTGGGGAAGTGCCAGTGTGGTGCTGGAGCAGCGCTCTTTGCTGGCTTTAGTCTGCCTTCCAAAACACTGGGAAGTCTCACAGCAGTCACAGAGGTTCTTCCTCCTGTGCTTTGCAATGCAATGGTCAGGTTAGAGTCCATTCAGGAGTTTGAAAAATGGGATCATCCCTACTCTCTTTACTTTGAAAGGAGATCATGCAGGGAATTCCGCTTCAGGGTGACTTTAGAACTGGATTCCTTAGAAGAGTTTATTTTGTTACTCCTCTTTACTGTCTCCATGTTCTGGAGAGGTTATAACTCAGTTGGGGCTGTAGCATTCTCTTTTGGGAGGATGTAGTGTAGAAGAGGGCCTGGATGGTAAGAGCCTTTGAGAAATGAGGTAGGGTGGGGGTTTTTTGGAATTGTTTTGTATTTTACTGGCACATGTGGAAACTGATTTATTGCTGTCTTCTGTTTAATTTCATCTTTAACAAAAAATCATAATCTGACTAAATTACCAGAGTAGGACAAATTTATCTTCTAGGTTAAGTTAAAATATGTGTTTAGGATTACAATTCTCTGCATGTGATGACCATATTCTTTTAATGTTTTGCTGGGTAGAGTTAGCAATCATTTGTAGGGATTTCATTTCAGTTACTGAGAATTAAGATTAATGGCTATTGATGAAGAGAATTGGGAAGAGAATAGGTAAAATAGTAGACTGCTTATTTTATTTCTTTTTCAGGGAAATAGATAATGTGTAAAGAAGGAACTAAAATTATTAACTGTAGATAGACTGAGATATTTTACAATTTTTGTGTTTAGGATTAGTGCATGTCTAATTTGGATGGAACCGTATTGGATGATTTGTTTTGTCATGTGAACGATAAACATGTTCTTGCTTTCATTCCTGTTAATACAATTGTTAACACAATTCTAAACCTGCCAAACGCTGTTTTGGAATTTGAGGCACCTCCCTGTGCTGTGCCTGCTGGAAGGGCTCTGGGGTGTCGGTGGCCATGGCTCGGGAGCCCGGCAGCCGAGAGCAGCTCCGTGAGCGTGGGGCCGTGCTCGGGAGCAGCCGGGCGCCTCGTGGGCTGCGGGGCAGCCCCTTCTGTCCTGTGCTGATTCTCTGCCTCTCCCGCTGCTCGGGAAGCCCCAGTTCCATCGGGGCTCTTCATTGCTGCGCTCCCTTTCCCACACGCTCACAATGAATGGGGTTTTCAGCGTTCTGAGGTTTCCTGGCAGTGTGAGCAGAAAGGCATATAGTGATAACATCTGTGCAGGGAGAGTGCAGCAGAAGACTGGTACTGAGCTGCTTTCTCTGCTTGTGCCAGGAATGGACTTGGGGAGTTTTCTCTTTATCCTACCTCCGACAGTTTATAACCTTGTTAAAACTACGATTTTTTTTTTTTATTTATTTATTTTCATTCTCCTTTTTGGAGAGGAAGAACAACTAATCAGTCTTTTATCTTGTTCTTCTGAGGTATATTTATCATCTGCACAGCGTGCAGAATACAGTTGAAACCGACTCTTCTGCCGAGGATCCGAGGTGGAAACACAAGACAGGAGGGGGAGCCTGGGCAGGGGGGCTGTTCTGGTGTTGTGGGGAGACAGTGATTGATGTTGTGGGGAACAATACCTGAGCTGGCCTTAATTAGACAGGTGTGAAAGCCAAGACAACAAAATTTATTTAGTGAAATATTTAGCAGTTTAATGCTTTTCCATATCTCCTTTTTAAAAAATATACAGCAAATGCTATATAGCACAATCATTGTTGGAAAGGGTACTTTTTTGAGTCTTTTGTCTATTATTTTGAGCTGTGTTTCTCTAGGCCACTACTTGTGATCTCCCAGGCTGTGACATGTCAAATGACAGTAAAAGTAATTTTCTGTTTAATGTTGCAGCAGTCCTGTAGTTGTACTGCAATTATATTTTTTCCCACAATACTTTGAAAGATAGAGTAGTTTTTCACACAGATTTTTTGTTGTGCCAGTTGTGCTGTAGATGCATTTGTGTCGTTTTTGGCCTGTGTTAGAACCACCATTTATTGCTGTAAATGAATCATATCCTTGGCTGTGTGTGAGGCAGAACACATGGGTTATGTGCAATTTACAGGCTCTGGTTACACCGTCCTGCTAAGTTCTTTATTGAGACTGTAAGAACCGAGTCTTAACTTGAAGACAAGTGCCCAAGTTAGACCACAGGCTGTCTGAATCAGTAGTCTTGGAAGGGGCTCTCTTGTTTTTGGGGTGGGGGACTTTTGTTTTTTGTTTTATACACCGCAATTATGGCTGAGAGTGGGTCAAGTTTTCCTGCTGTTTGTATAAATGCAAGTGATAGCACAGTGATCTTATTCCGAGCAGGAAAATCTTTTAATGTCACTTGAACTTCTGACTTCTTCATCTGGTCTCTTCGTGCACATACTTTCATCACAAACTTATTTCATGTGGCAAAATGTCCAAAATTTTTAGTGCAAATGTAGTGCTGACAGACTTCTGGCAAAATGTTACCACGAATTTCTTCTGTAAATCCCTACGATCTTTATTGATATCAGGGCTCACAGCTGCCTGAGCAAACAAGCGTTCCCTCGGAACTCCTTGTTCTAAATCAATGTGTATCCCGCTATCATCTCAAAAAATGCTGGCTTTTTATACAATCGATAGAAGATGTGTTTAACTTCTGTCATTCATGTTCTGGTAGTTTCTAGACAAAAACAGACAAAAAGCATTTTAGCAATGAAAAGGTGAGCTGCCCTTAGTTCTGTTATTTTACAGTCACTGAATGCTGGAGAAGCGAGCAAGGGCCAGGGCTGTTCATGGCTCATTCTGCCCGTGACAGGAAAGGTGAATGGCCAGTTCAAGACCCAGGGAGTCCAGTCAATGATTTCACCCAGCACCTTGAGTTCACTCCTGTTTGCACAGTTTCCTGATGTAAAATACTACTATTTAGTTCAAACATGAAGTATCTGCGAAATAAAC
This sequence comes from Pardalotus punctatus, assembly GCA_013400915.1. Taxonomy (NCBI): domain Eukaryota; kingdom Metazoa; phylum Chordata; class Aves; order Passeriformes; family Pardalotidae; genus Pardalotus; species Pardalotus punctatus. The sequence continues at coordinate 106,902 of VZTX01004511.1, read as the reverse complement.
AATGCAAGGAAATGCAGCTGTCTCTTGTAAAATGTGTCTTTCATGTCACTAAAGAGTAGCTGTCTGATGACAGTTTTTCAGAGTAAAGGGTTGAAATCATCAAGTCATTATTTCTAAGTGAATTTTATTGTTTACCCAAAAAGCTGAATAATTTCACTCATTACAAAAATATGTATCAAAACATTAGGTCATATTAGACATATAGGTGATATATTGATTGGATAACTTCTAAATTTTTGTATGAAATAAAATGTTTTCCCTGTGTAGTTCTTTTTAATTTAAAAAAAACCAAAACATCAAACTAATCCAAACAGTAGAATGATTACCAGAAATCTATTTATTACTAATTCTCCAAAATGTGTCTTGCAGAGTATTATTGGTAGGACAGGCTTCCTATAGTCTTGAGATGTACAAGTCCTTCAATTTGCTCACACCATAAGAAAAAGCAATGCAGACAGTGATGGCTGTTTTAACAGAATTTTAATTTAAACAGAATTGTTTAAATAGCCGTTGTCCCTGGTCATGCTGTATTGAATAAATCTTTAGTTAACAGTGCTAGTAATAATTTTGTCATTATTTTCCAGGGTCCTTTAGAAAATGATTTGGTGGTACACGTGGCCCTGATAGCAGAAAGCCAGCGGTATGTATTTACTTTTGTTAAGTACCTATATATTAAGGAAGGGTTGCACAATACATATGAAATGGTGTAGAATAAAATACTGCTACTTGTATATATCTGCTGCAAAGATAATTGTTAAAATTCTTCTGTGATTTGTCATTATATTTATCCATATTTCATTTGCAGCCTACAAGTTTTTCTGAACACATATGGAATCCAAACTCAGACACCCCAGCAGGTGGAACCAATTCAGATATGGGCTCAGAAAGAACTAGTCAAAGTAAGGAATTCTGAACTTTAAATGAGTTATCCATCTGAATATTTCTTTTGTAAAAATAAGAACTTATATGAAGCTATTAGCCTTGTATGTGCCTAAGCTGTTTTCTACATTTTTGTGTTCTCCTGATGCAAGGTGTGCTGCCACTGGAAGTGACAGATGCCTGGAGCTTTCAGGGGGATGTGGGAGCCCACATGTTCTGTGTTATCTGATTAGGTTTATTACCTGAGCCACTTTCAAAGTATAATGAATGAATAATAAAATTTTAATAATAACAGTAGCTTGGTAAACTAAATGAATCTTGATGGAGAAACAAGCAAATGAGCAATAGTCAAAGAAATGGGTTAAGGCAGTAGGCCTAAACCACCACAGAATTTCATAGTGCAGCCCCTGTCACATGCATTATCCAGAGCTCTGGCACTGTTTTCCCTTGGATTGACTATATCCAGGAAGTTATGGTTTTGAAATCCTTTTTGGTTTACCCCTTTAGCTGAGCACATTTAAAAACCCAGTCAGAAATTACTGGGATGAAGGGACATTTTCAGAATCCTCTTCTTCCTCCCTGAAGGCTCTGTTGTTTGCAGGGGCAAGAAGTCTCTTAAGGGACGATCACATCCTTACAGTCCTGGGCTGGCCCTCCTGGTCCTGGTTGTAGCTCAGGTGCACAAAGCTCCCGTCCAGCCTTGAGCTGTGCAAATGGTCTCAGACAGGGGTGATGAATGTCTGGGGGAAGAACAGGGTACATATTCTGTTTACCAGCTCTGAGGTGGAAATCGGGTCTCATGGCCAATGCCATTATCTGTATCAGGAGTCTGTAGGACACAGGAAAAATAGTAAACTCAAAAATAGAGAATATAGCAATATATTTCAGGTTCCTTAAGTTAGTGAGGATAATGGATGCATTAAACCTGGCTGTGGCTCATTCAGAAAAATGCTTACCCCAAATAACGGCTGCCACAAACACTTAAGAAGTACAGAGAGAAATAGCTGTGTTTCCATTCATCCTTGTTCATTTCTGAACCCATTTTTGCTCACTAGCTTTCATAATAATGTATTCCAAAATATGTTCTCTTTGTCTATATCTTTCCTGAAATTCTGTACCTGAAACTTTGGTTTAACAAATGAATACTCCATAACTTTACTATAGAAGTATATATTGTCTCTCTTGTCATCCATCACTTCTTTGGTTTCCCTGACAAAAAGATGAGACCTTCATTAAGTTTTATTATTATCAATTAAATTTGTTTCTGTGAACATGTCTGTGTTAGGATTTATTTTTCTAAAGCTGTTGAGACCATCTGGCAATTCTTCTTTTATCCTCATGATGGGTAGGTACACCTGCCTCATCAAAATTTATTTTTAGAAGGAATGCCTTAAAAAGGAAAATATTAATTCACCTGAAAATCTCTTCCTAATGGGCTTCTAATAAAGACTCTGCAAGAGCTGTGAAGTAAAGAGGGTGTTTGGTGTGTTATGAGAACTGGGTTTGGTCTCTGGGCTTATGCCAATAACCAATATGAACCAAAAGGCAAACAAACAAAAACTCCAGGTAGTATTTGTCGTCCTTTGTGGAGAGAGGAAGCCAGTGATGGAGCAGTCACTGTATTTTGGGGAATAGAAGGTCGATCCATGGAAAATATGGATCTCAGTATTTCCTACTCTGATGCTGTCAATTCTAAGGAGTATTTAATTTAATCAGAAACTTTTGAACCGCTCTAGTAGCACGTGGTAAGTTTCAATCTCTAGACTTATTAAAGGCTTATGTCCAAAAAAGTGCTGTAAAATAAATGGACAGGGATTGAAAGTAGAACTTGAAGTCATGTAAACATATCTGCAAAGTGGGGGCAGTGAAAAGAGAAAGAAGCGATAAACAATAAAATGGGACAAGATACACATAATACATAGGAAAAAAGTACATCTGGAGAGAAAGTATAGCACAGGGGAGGAGCAGAATACCCCTTGGGCATGGCCTGAGAGGAGAAAAGGGAGCACAGAAACAGATGCTGTGCTAGACAACTGCAGTTTGATTCATGCTCATAAATCAACCCAACAGCCCAGGCTGCTTTCACAGCTATTTCTTGCTATTAGCAGCTTTAGCAATCCAGAATTCAAGGGCATTTTAATAAAAAAACCAAAGGTGCTTGAAGCAGCTGGACTTGAATGAAACTGCACTGTTCAGTGTGTGGTGCTGCATCTAGACCTTGATGGTAACAGATCAGGGTGGAGAACTGTCACTAGAAGGGGAAATGGCTTTGGTAGCCTGGGAGTCAACATGAGGCCTCAAGCTGGAGTCTCCAAGGAGAGAGACAATGTTACAACGCTAATGGAGTTCTGCTTTTGTTAAGAAAGCATTTTGTATTTTGCATTCCAGCAAAATGGAGAAATGGAGGTCCTTTTAGTGTTAAATTGCCCTGTCTACTGCCATTCTTCCAGTCTCCCTTATTTACCACCAGAAGAGGTTCAACATTGCTGGGCTTTATTATGCAGATGGGTTATGGAAAGCTATTAGTGTTCTGATGTCCCCATTCCTTTCCCACTTGAATACGGTTCCTTACTCAGGATGAGCAGGTCATGTAGGTAATTTTGTTTATTTTCTTTTTTAAATAGTTGTCGGTATTAATGCAGAAACATGGGCAGGATCAGCAAGGCCCCAAGCTGACAGCAATAAAAAGCTATTGAGTGTAATGTTTGTTCAAGTGTTTGCATTCATTTGCTTCTGAATTATCTTCCTATAACATAAAGAAAGGTTGAACTTCGGAAAATGTTCTGAATTATGAATATTCTGTAGTAATAGTGGGTTGCTTACCTAAAACAGGCCAAATAAGGAAAAATTACATCTTTCAGTCAGGTTTAACTGATACATTTATACTGTATTGCTCACAGATTAGTTGTTTTCTTATGGTTTTATTCTCATACACTGTAATAAATTAAGATTATTTTTGCAAAATTGTAGCAGTTGAAGTAATGCTAGGCACACATAACTCTAATAAGAATCAAGCTATGAATAATGAGACAATTCCCTCTTGCTTGTGTTGCTGATGCATTAATTTTCCAGATTTGTAGTAAAATTAGAATAAAGATCTTTAAAGGGTTCCTATATTACTCTTTTATTTTTGTATCCACACCAGAAAAACATTACAGAAGGCAAAATAGGCCAGACAATAAATGCAAATGATCCTTAAAAAAATCATTGCAATAAGCAATTTGGAAAATTGATAAATATTTTATGTACATAGATTAACAAAGTAATAGGCGTAAGAAGTTAAAGAGAAGACCTAATATAGGAAACAAGTGTTTTTTAAAAAGCCCAACCCTGAATAGAAGTAACAGCCGCATTTTCTGAATCATTGTTAATTAAAGCAGACTGCACACAGCCTTCTTTGCGAGATGTGGCAGGAGCATGAGAAAAGCTGGTATCTAGGTTTTTATCAGTTTTCATCATTCTTTCTCACAGGCTTACTTCCATTTGGGAGTCAATGAAAAATTGGGATTATCTGGAAGACCGGACAGACCTATAGGATGCCTTGGAACATCAAAGGTTGTTGCAAGAAAAGTTAATATTCTTGTTATTGATAAATATTTTAGATAAACATTTAGTCTCTGTATGGTTTTAACTGGAATTAAAATGTAATGTTATTTTATGCATATATCTGACTTTCAAGTCCTTGTATTTGGCTGTTATGAATGTTTTAAAGAAAAGATTAATGGAAGTTTTCTCTCTCAACAGATTTATCGAATACTTGGGAAGACTGTAGTTTGCTACTCGATCATTTTTGATCTCAGTGATTTCTACATGTCTCAGGATGTTATGATGTTGATTGATGACATTAAGGTATTTGTAACTTCTCCTTTGAGTAACTGACAAAAACAGCCTGTAAAAGAATAAGCTGTGCAGTCTGATAAAACAGAAGACTGAAGGGGGAACACAGTACAGTGTGTATTATTATAATACAAAAATTAATTGGCAGCTAGAAAGGGTATTGAGACATATCCTGTCAGCCCAGTACGAGTTCTGTGAGTACCTTCATGTGACAAAAAAGCTGCCCCAAAAGTGATTTGGAATGCTGTAGGACAGCAAGCAAGTTCTCAATTGTTTCTTTGGGAGAGCAGGTGTACGCTTAGGAAATGGCAGGGCTTGAAAGCAGCTTGTACCTGTTGCAGAAATCTGTTGGTGCTGTAGTTGCTAAGCTGTTTTTAACAAACTGTTGGGGTTTTCAGTGCTATAGGCCTTCTAGTGCTTCTACTGTGTGTTCTGGTAGGTTGTGCTCCTGTTGAGTTGTGTGGGGATTTTTTGTGACTGCCATCCTTTCTTGCCCAGAACGCCCTGCAGTTCATTAAGCAGTACTGGAAAATGCACGGCCGGCCCCTGTTCGTGGTACTGATCCGTGAAGACAACATAAGGTAGGGAGAGAGAAAAGCAGGGTTTGCAGTGTGGGATTTACCTAACTGTGAGATTAATGGAGTTCTGTTTCACATTTCAGAGGGAGCAGATTCAGCCCAATATTAGATATGCTGGCAGCCTTTAGAAGGGGAGTTGTTGGAGGAGTGAAAGTTCATGTTGACAGAGTACAGGTAAGATGTTTTTCCTGACTGTTGTGTTCCTACCTCCTGGTAGACATCTATTCTTACTACTTTTGGGGTTTATGTGACTTCTGAGGACTTTATTTGGTTTCATAAATGTAAGGAGTCAAAACTGAAGACATTTGGTACTGTTTGTTTTGTCTCACAAGAAACATGGGTTTATTTCAATTCCTTTTGATGAGTCTTTTGAAAGTCATCGTCTTCGCAGAGGATTTTCAGAAGGGAAAAGGGTGTTTTTTGTCAGGCAGTCTTGTGAAATTAGTACCAAAGGATACAGCCATGGTGTCAAGCACTGAGGGATTTCTTTTGATTAGGTAATCACGGAGGGGAAAATAAGATGCTTCACATGTATTAAAATTCTTACAAGAACTAAGTTCTAGTTTTAACATCTTTGCTGTTTGAATGAATCTTAAAGCAGGAATGTTCCTTCATTAAAATGTGAAAATTACTGAGACAGGTGCTGATTTTACATACTCCAATGTGCTAGTTAATGTTAGTTTACACCTATTGAACTATCCTTTTTTTGTAAGAGAGAAGACCAAAGACAGAGTTATGACTTCTTGTTCCCTAGAAGATCATTAACTTGTAGAAGAACTGGGCCATTTGTAAAGGAAATGCTCCTAGCTATGCTGGTTTAAGATATCCTTGGAAACTTTATGTGTTTCCCCTGATCACACCTAGGTCAGGTAGTCTCTCCTGGTACCACTGACTCTTCCTATAGCAAAGGCCATTTACTGTCCGTGGAAAACCTTTCATTTGACTACAGGGTTGTTGTTGTGATTTGGTTTGTTTGTTGTTGTTTTTTCAAGTTTAACTGCAATGACTCTCCTGCCTTGCATTGATTCAACTGGTGTCTTATCAGGCAAGAAATTTCTCCATCTACCTTATTTTAAGCACTACACTGGACAGCCACCAGGGAGTAAACTTTCCCTTCCATACTCATTGACCTTCTGGGAAGATCCTTTTTTAATAGAAAAATAAGGAGTAGTTTTAAAGGCTTTAAGGTGTTCACAGCCACTGGTCTTTGTTTTATTTGTTAACCGTTAAAAAGAGCACATGGGAAAACTACAAACACTTGTGTGGCTTGAAGGCCAATGGAGATGGTGGTGGGTGCCTTTCCTGCTGGGATACCAGGTGCTTTCTCCAGCACCTGAACTGGAATCTCTGTCTTGCTGCACAGTTGTCACATTTTATTAACAGTCTTGTTTCATTATAGGGGAGGATTTGGGAAGAAGAACAGGGGCCATATCTAATTCATGGTGTCTTCTTGAATAATTCATTTATTCCCACAAAATATATATTGATCTTTGTGAGTTGTATTCAGCTGCTTCCTTTGGGTGCACATGTTAAACATGCCTAGAGAGAATGTGTGTCTCTAATTGGGTGAATGCTCTTTTTCTCCTGTAAAATATACCAAATCTGATTTAATTTAAAATTTTTTATGCTCAGAAGATTTGTAGCTCTTTTCTGATTTTTACCTTCATTGTCATCATGTGTTCAAGCAGATGTGCAAGGCAAAGAATGAATGGCACCAGTAATAAAAGCAAAGCAGGATTTTTATATTCTGTCATCTCACAGCGTAACAATCAATGTTTTACTGCAACTCATGTACTATGAAAATGGAATATAAAAGTTCACAAAACACACTCAGTTTTATTTAGCTAATGAGAACCATCAAAAGCAGCCTTAAAAATGTCGTAGTACAATACCTTTCCTCTGGCAGTGGATAAATAGAGAATTCATATAAATTCAGAGTGAATGAATTGTAATGACTACATCAGATAAAAGCAACACTGAGTTACAGGTGTGTAATCTCTTGAGATGGAAGTATTTGTAAGCTGCATTTAATGTGCAAACTTAGGGCAGGCATGCTTGGAGTAAGGAATGAATGAAGGGCAGGAATGCTGTTGTGAGGTGTTTGTCTGAAACAGAGTGAGACTGACGGGAAAACTGCCCGTCCTTCAGCCACCCCGGAATAATGAGCATTGTGATCCAGAGCAGGGGGATTGTGCAGGACTCTGAGGAATCCAAATCCTCCAGCTCAAGTGTTTTCATCAGACCTGGCTTTTGGGGACTGGACAGGGCAAAAGAACAACAGAACACAGGCAAAAAGGAGACAGCAGCCCCAAGAGACTTCTGCTGTCTTAAGCTGTCTTTTCCTCATGAAAGAGGAAAAATACTCTGAAAGTGCAAAAATTTTTGGAACTGTAAATAAACAAACTACTTTCTCAATGGAAACCACCAGTAACATACTGATATGAAAAGATAGCTATATAGTTATGTACACATTTTTAAATTTGTTTTCAATTTTTCATTTCAGACATTAATATCCGGAGCAGTTGTTGAACAACTTGACTTCCTAAGAATCACTGAAACAGAAGAGTAAGGCTATGTGTAAATAGCAGTGATGACTTATGTGATAATTAAAATATTTTCTGAACTGTTAAGAAATTAAATACTTATTTTTCAGGGCTCCCGTATTTAAGAGTTTGGAGGAGCTGGATCTTCCAAAACATTCGAAAGTCAAGAGACAGTCTAGTACTCCCAATGCTTCTGAACTTGAGCAGCAACCAGATGTAAATATTAATGACTGGAAAAACAAGTCAACATATGAGATCCTGCAGAAACTTAATGTAAGAAAACTTGATAAAAGTACAGTGTAACTTCGTTCTCGTGAAATGAGAAATTCTATGCTGATACTGTTTTTACCAGTAGCCTACTTAGATCAGCATGATCGATGTTGTGCAGCTAATAACATAAAATGTCTGATGTTCCTCTCCATACTCAGGGAATCTTGCTCTTTGTGTCACCACAGAACTTCCTGGCCCTTCACGTGTAAAACTGTTGGCTCCCAATTGCCCAGCTGCCCCAGTCATCTTTGATGCTAAATGACCATCTAGGAGGGATCCATTTCTTATGTGTCTCTTGAATAGATATTTTAGTGGCAAAGTGCAATTCAAAAGACTTGAACAGTGGGTATTCACTTGGAGGGCCTGGGAATTTCTTGATGGCATCAAGGGATAATTCCTTTCTGGCATTTTTTTCCTGTATCTAGAGGAAAATTACCGGTAACTTTTCTAGATCTAGTGTTTGATACAAACACACAAAGTATTCTACTTGGTTCCCTATTTCCTTACAAGCATTTCTGCTGTAAATGAAAGGATCTGAGAACAAAAAACCAGGAAGCTTTTCCAAGGTCAAATTATTACAACTTAATATGATCCATAGAGAAGCCTCTGCAAGCAGCAGTGAGAAGGATACAGCATACACAGGGTATGGAATAGTTGTGAAGTCCCCTTGAAAATAAAGTATGTAAACTTTTTCTTAAATTGAAAGAAAAAAGACCCTTTGGTTTCACCTGAAATTTTTAATAGCTGTTCTGGTTTTGCTTTAGTGAAAATCTGAAGGCTATTTGTTCTGTTGTTGCTGTTTTTTGTTTAAGGACTGCAATTGCCTGGCAAGTCAAGCGTTGCTCTCGAGTATATTGCTTAAAAGGGAAGGGCCGAATTTTATCACCAAGGAAGGTAAGAGCTGCTTTCATTTGACTGCTCTGAGTGTGTGAGGAAGCAGCTGTATGTTTAGTTTCACTGAACATGAATAATAGCTGTGCATGCCAGCAGTTGTGTAGCTGTTTTCTCTGCCATTTAAAGCAATTTCTGCATTAAATAGGACATGCAAATTGATAGTATGGTGGGGAATGAGCTGCTGAATATGTGAACACTTTTAGATTGTTTGTAGGCCAGTGCTGGATCTGGTTGTAATTTTGAATGCATAGATTTTAAAAAAAAGTAGAGTATGTGACCTTACAAAGAAAACCAAAACATAAGACAAGTCTATATGTTTGTAACAGTCTTCAATATATGAGGCTTTATACTGAATTTTTATTCTGCTTTGATGTAATCTGACTTCAATGTATCTGTGAAACTCTGATTTTGCATTATGGCTTTGTATTAGAGCACAGAATCGAAATTCCTCTAATATAATTCTGAAAAGGCTACTGAGGCTTTTGAATTTTGTGCAGCGATGTTTGGAGTTTTGTTTTTTTTCCCAAAGACTGCTTATTAGCTGCCTTTGCATATATGAATACTCCTCAGAAAAAGAGGGCTATTCAGATTAAATAATACACTCTTAGTTATTAATCAAGCAGTGGACTTTACCACCTCATGTTACAGAGCCCTGCTTCTTAATTTTGGTGTAAGACAGGTGGTTCATGTGGTGAATAGTTGTCTCTCTGCATTGCTATATTTAAATGTCATAGATGATAAAGTATCCTGAGTTGGAGGGGACACACAAGGATCATCGAGCCCAGCTCCTGGTCCCTCAGAGACACCCCAACAATCGCCCATGTGCCTCAGAGCGCTGTCCAAACGCCTCGAGCTCTGTCAGGGCTGCCCTGGGGAGCCTGTTCAGCACCCAGCCACCCTGTGGGTGGAGAACCTTTTCCTGCTCTCCAAACTAAGGCTCCCCTGGCTCAGCTCCAGCTCTTTGCTCCAGTCACTGCTCACAAGAGTGAGGAGATCCGTCCTGCCCCTCCACTGCCCCTGCTGAGGGTGCTGCAGACCCCAGGGAGGGCTCCACCGCCCAAGTGACCTCAGCCACTCCTCACATGGCTTCCCTGCTAGATCCTTCAACATCTTCCTATCCCTCCTTTGGACATTTCTGATGTCTTTTTCCCTTTCTTATATTGTGGTGCCCAAAACTGCGCGCAGGACTGGAAAGCCACGTCAAGTGGAATCAAATACATGGGCTGATAAGCCAGTGCATTGCTGCAAGTGGTGGTTGGAATCTGCACATTCGGCCCATGTAGCCTCTGCAATGGCCTATTCCACCCGTTACCTGTAGTGTGGAGAGGCTTTGGGAGCATCAGGAGCTCTCTTTAGTCCTTTGTAGGTTGTGCTCTTTGCTCTAGAAACACCTTGAGACAGATTTCCTGACCTCTCTAAGCAACCAGCGTTACACTTTCTTACTGTTGGATCATGATGATGAACTTAAAAACTCTGTTGAAATGGGTTAGGTAAAAAGAAAAATGCAGTTGTGCCTCTGAATGTTCAGAGCTGACTTGTACAGACCTCTTGGTGCCATCCCATATGAAATAGTGGGTGATGATAACGTTTTTAACATGCACCTTGTGTTGAATGGTCTGAGTCACTGACTAGAAGTTCCCTGCATCCTACAACTGGAGACTACTGAGACTGACATGAAATAATCACACAATCAATAAAACATAAATAAATGGGCAGAAGCTGCAGAACCTTGGGTTCTGCAGTTTGAGGATGTATCTTATGATGGGGTGTACCTTCATAGGCCAAATCTATATGTAGATTAATTTCCCCCAATATATTGCAAGATAGGTGATACTGTAAGTGTCTCTATAGCATGAGCAGCAAATTCAACTGAAATCAGGTTTGGCTTCTTTCACAACAACATACACTGAGACAGGGGACTTGATTGCATCTGAATTTTAGATGTTGAGCATAATAGATAAGTGCTTTACTAAAGCAGATTCAGAATTAACTGGTCTCATAAAATTTACCTTATTACTGTTAAATGGAAACCAGTACATCTTTTTTTGCTTGTGTTTTGTTTTTCTATTTTTGTTAAATGCCTTTAGGTACTGTTGCTGAGCATATTGAAAGAATCTACAGACGAGCTGGCAGCAGAAAGCTCTGGTTTGTATACAAATATTGTGTTCCTTCTTGTTTATACCAATTTTGTTTTCCTAATGTGTTTATAGAAAGTAAGGCTGAATTCCTACACACTTAAAGGGAGGGAAATGACAGCTTTACTGACAATTGTATTGGTGCATGGCAGCTGAAGGTCTGGTGTAATAGGCTTTAAAAAATTAAGAAGCAGTTTCTTACTGTTATCTTTGAAAATACAAAAGCAATAGGCTGGTTTTGCACTGAGTGCTATTGCCAATACACAGGCCTCATTCAATTGAAATCATGTGAGAAGAATGTTAATGCTCTTATTTCTTACAGGGCATGATAAAATATTGTCAATAACTTTATGTAGGACGGCTGGTGATCAGATGTAAATCATTTAAGCTGATGCACTAACTCAGATTTATTGCCCTGAAGTAATTTGCTTTGAGCCTGACTTTGGCACAATAACTTTAAAAGGTTTCTGCAAGTAGGTTGATATTTACATGTTGTTTATTAATTTCTTTGCCCTGAAGCTCAGTAGAAGTTTAATTTCTTTTTATCAAAGTCAAGCCAGTCCTGAACTCTGTTCTCTCAGTCTGTAACTATTGGTAACAGGTCAGTAAATATAAAAACTGTTTTTCATTTTTGTCTCTTCGTACAGTTAAATGAACCTTTGCCATAATGAGGTAGAACCAAAATACCTTGGTGGTATTTTTTGTAACTAATGAAATCAGAAGTATTTTAGGAACAAAATATGTAAACTCTTTTTCATTTCTCTTTCATGATTGCCATGTGACACACATATAGGTTGGTGTTGCGCTACAGTGCTGCATTTGCACAGAAATTTTCTTCTTCTATAACCCCACATATTACTACTTTACTGGTACATGGGAAACAGGTAAAGTGCCCAGAAATCTGAAATGCAGCTCTGTAAGATTATTTTTTTTGCTTATTTGCATTTTGATAGTATCAGCTAATGCATTTTTGAAATGCTTTGCTCTTGATCTTAAGAAGTGTGTAGCAGTTTTCACAGGAATCAACATCAACTGTTTCAGTTTTTTACTAACACCATAGAATATTACAGCTTGTTCCTTATCTGTGTGGATAAATGATTCTTAGTAGCCTCAAAATCTGTGCCAGAAAAGCTCAATTACAGGTCTGTTAGGTTTGTATTTTGTCAGGAAGTTATTATTAAGTGTATCTTTAACCGTCAACTGCATATATGGAAAAATGTGTTTCCTAGAAGTTACAGCTTGTTTTTAACCTTGCAGGTGACACAAGTCTATTTTTTTCATGCAATATATGCAAAATATTACCTCAGCATGGAACACACAGCAAAGCCTTGGTGTTTTGTGTTGTACTTTCTCTTGCAAAGTCTTTCTGATTCTTCCTAAAATAGATTTTAAAATTACCAAAGTTATCTTGCAAGATGATGAAAATGTCATAAAAGAGGAGCTGGCATTTCTTCCCTGTCTTTGTTCAAGATGATGAGAACAAGAAGCTTTTTATGGAGCTGGTAGTTTAATGAGTTCTAACTAGATATATTTTTGATCCATTAACCTATATCTAAACTAAAACATGAAAATCTAAAGAAAATTGCACAAAATCTGTTCCAAATTCCACTTTATAAATAATGTATGTATTCACCGAGTTAATTTTGAGATCTCTGCTGTGGCAGACTTCAAATATATATCTGAATTCATTAAACTAGCGTGTGATATGTAGTGGGATTGCTCTGTTTTCTGCCCTCAGGTCTGTTGTGCGCTTCGCAGCAAGTCTTTTAGGTAAACTAGTGGACAGCCTTGCACCATCTATTACTAATGTTTTAGTTCAGGGCAAGCAGGTAAGTCTTTGCTCCTCAGAAATGCATTAAGGAATGATAACAGAAACTAAACAAATGGCTTGTTCATTTTGAAGGCCTCTGATGCTTCTTTTAAAAGTACCCAATGGCTTAAAAAAGGCCTTACCAAAGAGGAAAAATCCAGAGAAAATAAAGATCTGTTTAGTAATTGTATTTGGAATTGAGTAATACTTTTAATGAATGACAGAATAAGACTGAAAAGACCATTTAGCATCTAGGGAAGAGGGGAAGAGGCATGATTTATGTAACTCCTTAGGTTTAAGGTGTCTGAAGACCTTGGAACCCCTTCCAGTGCCTAAAGGGGCTCCAGTAGAGCTGGAGAGAGACTTTGGACAAGGGCACATAGAGACAGGGCAAGGTGGAATTGCTGTAAAATGAGATAGGGCAGGCTTAGATCAGGGCTTGGGAAGAAATTGTTCCCTGTGAGGTGCTGAGGGCCTGGCACAGGTGCCCAGAGCAGCAGTGCCTGCCCCATCCCGGGCGCTGTTCGAGGCCAGGCTGGATGGGGCTCGGAGCAGGAACATTGGAACGAGATGATCTTTAAGCTCCTTCCCACCCAAACCGTTCCAGGATTTTTTCTGTATCCCCTCTTACTTCACAAAAGTAGATGAAGTAATAAGGCATCTTTTGAAAGACTTCTTTAATGAAAATGTAACCACTCTGTGACTGAGCATAAGACAACACGTGGGTGGCAGCTGGGCAAAAGGTCTTTCGAGGTTTTCGTTTTCTGTTCCAAAGAAAGTTGAATCATCAGTGTTTCTTCTTTTCCTAAGGAGGATGTTATTTTTCTTCCCCAGCACAATAATTTTAACTAAATTCATGAATGGCTGCTTCCAAATAATACTAATTGAATATTTCTGTATTTTTGTATTAAATATATATGTGTATGCTTGTTTATATTCAGTGTTGTCATTGTCTTACTCCAGACTGAGGTCTGGGTTTGTGCTTCTGGTGCTACTCAGCTGTAGAGGAAACTACACCTGCATACAGCATGATTTGAGGCTATTTTGGACTTTTTAACTTAACTTTCCTTCCTTGATCACTTTATAATAATGATCTCTATTACAGCAGAAAAACTAGTTTTTCTGTCTTACTGACAGTAGATTAAAAACAAAACAGAATTTTAACAAAATTCCTTTTTTGTGGTTAAACAATCCAGTACCAGCAATATATTTTCTTAAAACTAGGGCCATAACTTTTAGCATGCTAGTAGAATAAGAAAACAAAACTATAAATTGAATTCTGAATTTTAATTGAGCTCCACAGCTGAAATGTATGAAATTCTGTAACTGTCTAAAGCTAATCTATAGTCATGATTATAACCAAGGCGGTGGTCTTGTATTTTTATTTTAGTTTGGAAACATATATTCCGTATTTACTGTGGTTGTTAGGGAAGTTTATAACTTTAGTAGCATCCAATTAACAGTATTAATAAGCGTCAGACATTGATGTAAAATTACCCTCATATTGTGAAATTTTTAACAAGCAAAGTAGAGTTGATGCAGTTTAGTTTCTGAATTGCTTTGCAGTGCTTTTATTCCTGTCCCTATCCTCTGAATTGTTTTCGCTGTACCGTAGGTGACACTTGGAGCTTTTGGCCAAGAGGAAGCAGTTATTTCTAACCCCTTATCACCAGCAGTGATTAAGAACATGATCTATGAAAAATGCCAATTGCAAGATGAAAGAGAAGCCGTGGTGCAGCAGGAACTTGTTATCCATATTGGCTGGATCATCTCAAATTCCCCAGAACTGTTCAGTGGAATGCTGAAGATTCGGATTGGGTCAGTAAAGTACCTATTGTTCTTTGTTTTCACTGGCATTGCAGGGGAATGTACAGACTTAGAGAACCACAAACTTGAATCAAGGTGAAAACCTCATTTACCTCCCACCTGTTCTATTTAGTTCTGTGACAAGGTGACCTACAAATAGGCTGTGCTGGAGTGTTGTCACATTCCATGGTATCTGCATTTCCTTTGCTACCCACAGAAGTTAATTAATTTTTTCACATTTAGGAAGAGACATGCATTTGAATAAGCACTTCTTTGAAGAGGCCAGGTGCTACTGACTGAGATTTACAGAACCAGTGAGCACGCTTTAGAATCAGAACTTAGGTGTTTCATTTTCTGTATTTTTTTCCATAGAGAAAAATACAGCATTTCAGCTGTATCTACTGGAGGTAGATACCAACTGCCTTTTTTCTAGCACATAAGATTCATATTTCTTCTTTAGCAGTACATTGCAGTCATCATAAAACCAAAAATTGCCTGTATTACATTTAACTGGAAGTACATCTATCCTTTTGCACTTAAATGCTTTTCTGTCCCCTTTACAGATTCTCTTTCCTCCCCTTCCTTTTTCTCTCTGTAGCTAATCCTTTTTGCAATTTTTTTTTCTTTCTCCCAAGGTTAATGCTAGAGATTCAATTTCCTTTATTTCAGTGTTATCACCCACTCCACTGAGCAAAATTAACCTTCTCACAGAAATGCCGTTCCAGTTTGATAATGATTTGATTTAGTGTCTTGTTATTGATTTGTTTTCAGGGTTTCATGTTGAAATAGATCAAGTTTCTGACAGCCCTATTACTGTAAAAACTCCCAGCCAACTGACTTGAATTCACCTCTTATCAGTGAAGAGCTCAGCAGAAGGTCCACTCTTGACTTTGGTGTGGCTTGTAGGCAACTGCAAAGAGAAAATACCAGTGAGGGACTCAAACACAGTCACATTTGAGTCCTGAGAGGGGAAAGAATCCCTGAGCCAGTTGTGGTGTTCGTTGTAGTAGCAGGAGAAGGACCCTGTTCACCTGCTGGAATAAATGAAAGTACTGTGTTCTGCATTATGTAATGGGTCTGTGTTACCTAAAATTCCTTGGTATCTTGCACCTCCGTGCATGGTCCTGGAAACCTCAGATGTAAAGCAACATGGAATCAGCTGGCCAGATATCTCCAAATCCTGTGTAGTCACTAAGAATTCCTTAAAAAAACAACATGACTTGACTTATGCAAGCAAAAACATTCTTGTTGGCCAAATAATAAAGTGACCCTAGCATGTGGCTATAGAGATGACAGCCAAAATCTCTTAAGAATACGCTGCATTTTTGGATAAACACAGGCTCTGTTGTAACCAAGCCCTGATCAGGTGTTATGGACTATTTGGAGAATAACTAGTTCAGTTTCCTTTTGTTAGTAGTGCCTAGAGCTCTGTGCTTATCTGGCTTCACATGCATCTATACCTTATTTCATCTTTGATATTGCATCAGAGGCTGGAGCACTGGTTTTACATAATGTGCGCAATAAAACTCAACATTTTCCTTCAATACTTTGCCAAGTTCTGCCTCTCTGATACCTAAGGCTAAAAATCTTCACTGTTGCCATATTTTTATTGAATCAAGTTTTTTTTCAAAAAGTAGAAAAAGAAAGCTAAGTGTGATAGACTGCTAAAAGAAATTTCAAAGGCTAAAACTTGAAATAAGCCCTGAAGTCTTTGTAAATGTAAAATATTGTAAATTTTATGGCTTTTTAAAACTCATCAGCAAAATGCATATATAGTCAGAGGATAATTCTGAGTAGGAGTTTTAAGATCAAAAGGCAGGTGAATGTTTGTCTGAATGAATATAGTATATAGGGAATGTAGTCCAATCAATCTTCTCTATGGAAAACACACTTCACAACACTTTTCTTAAAATCTGTGAATTATCCCTTTCAGGTTGTATCATATTCCAATCAAACAGGAAGAGTAGGAGAGTATTTGTCTGATATTTTATGCACGTTCTGACAGCCAAATAGCAGGATTGTGTGGAATTGTTACGAGCGATTTTATTAGACTAATTTTTCCTATTTGGAAACTTTGTATTTAATGAATAAATATATTCCTCCCCTCATGTAGATGGATTATCCATGCTATGAAGTATGAGCTGCAAATCCGTGCTGGGGATCTGCCCGCCAAGGACTTGTACCAGATGTCCCCCAGTGAGGTGAAGCAGCTGCTCCTGGACATTCTTCAGCCCCAGCAGCCGGGCAGGTAACGAGGTGTGGGCTGGGACTCCTGTTTTCATTCAGAAACCACTGTTCGAGTACCTTTCATTCCTGAGCTACTTCGTGTGCACCTGAAATCACCAGGCATCTGTAACCAGTTATGTAATTATTTAAGGGAAGGTAGCAAAAATGCACTTTTGCATTCTTTCACATGAGCCCAGGTTCTAGAATAGTTTCTTTTCTATTGCATGTTCCCTTTTCAGCTTTATCTTTGTGAAAGTCTCTTTACTGCCACAGAAGAGAAATCTGTCTGCTATAATGTGAACCATTACATTCTTTGATGTGGGGAAAGGAGCCAAAAATTACCCAGTACCTCTACTTAAGTAACTTGTAAGAACAGTGTGTCTGCTGTTCAGTGCCCCCTTTCTTCTAGGTTATTATGAGTAAGAACAGATGTTCCCTAGAATTCTCAAAAATAGTGGTACTGCCTGAAACTTGGAATCTTTTCTTCAAGCTGTAACCAGCTGCCAAAAAGAACATCCATTGTGATACAAAGTATGCAAGACAAAAGTTAAAGTTGCTATATTTCCACTTAATTGTATTAAAAGAGTGAAGTCAAAACTCTTCCTCTTGGTTTTTACTTCTAGTTACGTTAAACTTTGGCGCATAATATTGCTGATAATTTCCATAGTCCTTCACTGAATATTTGATGTGCCTTTTCTCTGAGCAAAGAGGAATTACACCACACATCCTGCTGCTTGTGTTCCTGCTTCATTCAGCACACACCTGTGTTTTCCCCCAGCCTATGATCCTTGAGAAACAAGCTCCTTAAATCGGTGCCTCATCCCTCAGTCCCACTGGCTCTGTTCTGTGTCTCCCACGTGCTTTGCAGATTCTTGGCTGTGCTTATCAGTGCTTCCTGTTTAGTTGCTGTCTCTGCCTGTGTTGATCTGACCCTGTGCTGTGAAACTGTAGCAGAACAACCCCTGTGCAGCATTTGCCATGAAATATTAATGCTATTCAGGAAACACTTCGGTCAGTCTCAGTAAGCAATTCAAGCACCATCCTTCATCAGAGATCTTACCTGAGTTGCCACTGCAGCTGCTGCTTTTGATTCCTGTAACACACAATGGGTAGGCCACCAAAGAGCACTTGGGTTGATTTTCTGAGGATGAGGATTCTTTTTGGGGTTGTCTGAGTACAAAAGCTCACCAGCAGATCCTTCTAAACTTTCAATCTTCTAACTTCTTATCTAACTTCTTCCTGTACAGCATTACTAACTCATTTTTCCTTGCTCATTAGTGACTTGTTTTTAAAAGATCTCTTCCTGCCAGGAAATACAGACTACTCTTTCTTTTTTTTTTTTTCCCCTCCTTTTCTTTTTCTTTTTGGTGACAGCTTTTCCTACGCTCATGATTTTTTTTAAGGAAAAACTCTCTGCTACTGTGAGAGTAGTACTATCTCACTGCCAATTAATTTGTTATACAGGAAGGGCTAATGGTCTATTTACCTCCCTAACAGTCTCTGCACAGCTAACCTCTCCAAGTTTTCACACAGGGTAAAATTTCTGCAAGTGCAGACTCCACAGATTACACTTTTTAATCTATTTATGTAGGTCACAAGATTGCGAAGAACCCTTTTCAAATGGAGCATTGTTCTTTTAATGGTCCAAAGAGTGATAAAACTCACTTTGCTTATTCAGTTTGCAGGACTCTCTTCCTTAGCCTATGAATGTAGGTGGGTCAGAGCATTTTTGACATCTTCAAATACTTCTTTTTTGTGTATTAAGAAAACAACTTGTTATTTTTACCACCATTGTTCTTTTTTTTGCTTTTATGGAAGTTTTCTTGTCCTAATCCAAGGACAGAGCTGTACAGAGAATAAGATAAAACTGTCATAGTAGACACCACTTTTTGCAGTTTAGCATTTAATTGAGAAGTGATTTATGAGACATTTTTTCTTAACTTGTCATGTTTATCCAATGCACTTTTACAGGGGAAAGCCCACACTGTATATTGGGTCAACCCTGGCTTTATAGTATTAACTTTAAACATCTTTGTTCTTATAAAGAATTATTACCTTGCATCCTAATTACCTTGAGCTCAAACCTGTTCAGAAAATACAACACTTAGTAATATTTTTTCTTTTTTCCTTAAAAAAAAAAAAAAAAGCCGAAACAGAAAAAACCAAACCAACACACTGTTTGCCTGGTCTTCTGGTGCAGTTGGGAGTGAGCTACACCAAGAAACTTAAGTGTAAAACCATGCATGGAGTTGTCAGAATTAGTGTTCTCTTTACTGGTTGTATCCCAGAAGGAATTCTCACCATTTCTCCAGTATTAAAGAGTAAGGCCTTTTAATGCAAAATATTTCAGTAATTTCTTTAAGCACACTGGTCTGCAGGAACAGGTAATTTTACAGATAAGTAATTTTATTCTAAACATGTCATGTTAATCTACCAATACAAATGGAGCAAAAACTAAAACCCTAAACATATTAGTGCTGAATTAATTTGAGCTAGGCTACAAAAGTTCTGCAAAACAATATTGTTAAAGTTGACCAGGGAATTTCCTTTTTTTTTTTTTTTTTTTTTCTTTTCCTTTCAAGCAGCCTACCAGAACCAGGTCTTAGAAATACAGAAAGGCATGTTGCAAAGCAGTAATTTAATTGTAGTTTTTCTAAAAAATAATGCATGTGTTGATTTTTCTACTTACAATTCAAAAAGCAACTAAGGACTAAGTAACTTGAGGAAGCCTCCTCTGTCAAATACATGCAGGACTGCCACACAAGACTGAAATCTGTCTTGTGAATCCACCAATTATGTCATACCCATGGATGCCACTTTTTCAAGTTCCATTGCTGGTGTCTCTAACGTTTTGGTTAAAGCCCTATTCCTGTAGTAACACTGAGAAGAAAAAATAGGAAAATTAAATCTCAGACTCGATGGTTTTAAGCAAGAAAGAAAAACATTGCAGACAGTATGCTTCTGAAGGCAAATAGGATATGTGATTTATGAAGACTGTAACTCAGTTTGTTCAAAGCCTTAGTTTAAGTAAACCATTCTGTTGAGTTCTCTAAATTTACAGGCCACTTGTGTTCTACAGACCGTCAGGAAAAAACCCTGCCTTCAACAATTCTGCTGAAACGCATTTTTCTAATATGATTAGACCTGATGAATTTGATCTGCTGCCGTTACTGGACTGCACTGGGTGGATTTCCCAGCTCCTGCTTTTTCTGCAGTTACACAGAGCACAATCAGCCCCAAGGGTGGCATTCTGAGCTCTGCGTGCTGAGCTGCTGTGTTTGTTTAGGGTGCAGCTTTCCAGAGAGCCCAGCCTGAAAACGGCGCTGGGGTCCCTGCTGCAGGGCTGGGCCGGGCGCTGTGGCAGCTTTTCCCAAAGCTGTCCCTTGTGTGCCCACAGGAGCTGGCTGAACAGGAGGCAGCTGGACGGTTCCCTGAACAGAAATCCTGCAGGCTTCTACGATCGGGTGTGGCAGATCCTGGAGAGAACCCCCAATGGATTAATCGTGGCTGGGAGATTCTTGCCCCAGGTAAACCAGCAGAGAGGCTCGGGTGTTGCTGTCCCACCTGACTATTAACGATGAAATGTTTTATCATTAATGTTTATTTCATGCCATAATGTTTTACTTAGAGTAACTTGTTAATTGGGGGGAAAAATTATTTTCAAGTTTTCTTTTTTGTTTGGAATAAATACAATTAGAATAGAATGAAAGCAAATTACTTCTATTAAAGCACATTTATAAAACTGTAAGTGTAAAAGTCCAAGTCATGGACTCTGAAATCTGCTCCCTTTTTGATCCTACAGTGGTCATTATTTCTTAGTTGAGTATTATTTATTCAACAAGCAAATAGGCTCTGCCTGGGGGTGAATTTGATTTAATGCATATGGTCTTTGAATAAAAGTATTATTTGTTTTTCAGCAACCAACCTTATCGGATATGACCATGTATGAAATGAATTTCTCCCTCCTAGTTGAAGATATGCTGCAAAACATTGACCAGCCACAATACAGGCAAATCATTGTAGAGGTCTGTGGCCAACAATTAATGACATTTTATAATGTGCATTAGCATGTTACAGCCTCAAACAAAACAAAAAAATAACCTCGACTCAAATATTTGAAGAAATAGCATTTTCCATATAAACACTTGCTTCAGTTGCTTGTCCATGGATTGTTTATGATTAAACAGGCTCCTGTTACATTTTCAGAACAGAGCAAGTTCTGGATGCTCTTCCCCTTCAGCAAATATTAATGACAGTATCAATACAATTAGGTCAGAGAAGGTAAAAATCCAATAATTCCAGTGTAGCTTTCCTTCAAGTCCTTAGCCCATGCCTTTTCCTAACAATTTTCCAAATCTAAGGAAAACTGCTCTAAAATCAGTTTGCCCTCTGCAGGTTCCTTCTTTCCCATTTTGTTGAGGCTGTCTAGTAAGTGGCTTTACACCACTGAGTCTGCCAACATCCCCTTTCCTTGTGTTCCTCACCCTACCAGTAGAGCACGAGGCTGTTTAACCTCCTTCCCCACCACTGCACATCATGTTTGCTTTGACACCAGAGCAGGAGCATCTGTGCCATCGGTACCCGGCATCTGTGCTGCCAGCAGCGCTCTGCTAGTGCCCAAGCCCGTGCCCCTGGTGCTCCTGAGTTCTCCTGACAGGAACATCAAAGCCCTCTCTGCTCTGGCTGACAGCTCACGGTCAGGCTGGCTGCTGGAACGTGCCCGGTTTTGCTGAAAGAACAACAGTTCCAAACTCAAGATGGCCAGTGCAGACTCCACTGCCTGCTTGTACATACTACATACAACAGGACACTCATCGCGTTCACCTTCCTGTTTTAAACCTCTTTTGGAGATAAGGAATGTAAATTCTGACAAACTGGTATTTTGCAGATAACTACTGTCTTTGGTTTTTATAAACTTTGTCATAACAGGATTTTACCATCTGTGATTATGCCTCAGAATTCCGAATGCTGAGGTTCAGTGTTTGTTACTTTTCACTCTCTCCAACTGAGCACCAGCATTTGTGCAGCCACACAGTGAACTGAATAAAATGGAGAATAACCTCCCTGGCTCCCAGCCAAGTTAGATGTTAATGTCAATCATTTACACGGTGCCCTTACCTAGGCAGTCACCAGCAATTGTAACCTTTCATAAAAGCCTGCTTTTCCAGTGATTCTTTTATCAAAGTCAGAATTCTATTATCTGTGCACTATTACCTGTGCCATTATTAAATGGATTCGTGCTTGAAAGAGGCATATGCAATTACTAGCAGTGCTATTATGTAACCTGAATTTTAAAAAATGAAATTTAAAGTCTTACAGTCTTTTTCTGTCTTCTAGTTGCTGATGGTTATATCTGTTATTTTGGAGAGAAATCCTGAGCTAGAGTTCCAGGACAAAGTGGACTTGGACAAAGTGGTGCAAGAAGCATTTCATGACTTTCAGAAAGATCACAGTCCAAAGGGAGCTGAAAATCAAGTGAGTAAAATATTGCTGTCTTACAGAATTTACCATTCTTATTGAAGTTAGTTCTAAATGTTAATTCCGTGCAGTTCAGAGTAAAAAGCAATTGATAGAAGTTCAGGACAGAACACAAATAAGAAATTAATATACCCAAGTGCTGCCTAGGTCTGCAAAGAGCCTCTAAGCAGAGATGAAAGAGGTGCACTTTATTGCTGAGTTGTAAATTCAAAATGTTATGGTAAGGAGAATACTCAGTGTTCCACAGCTCTGAAATGGGAGTCTCATTAAACTGGAGGGGTTACTCAAAGGGGAAGGAATTCATTAGGAGGAACACTAGAATAGAGAAGAGTTAAAAATAACAGAATAAAAGAAAAAAACTAAAGCTCAGCAAGGAAATGTGAACTTAGGATCTTACATACACAGAGACTAAGAAAACTTTAATAACCAAAGAAGTCATATTGACAGTAATAAAGTAAGAACTTGAAATACAGAACTGTTCTTGGTTACTGATTTTTCTGCTAGAGTTGCATTCATGAACTGCCAAACTTTTCGTTAAAATTCAAATAAAGGAATAAATGCTTTTAATATTACTTCACTAGAATTGTAGGTTTTACGCTTTAAAGATCTCTAAATATTCTCACTACAGGTTTTGGTGCCTCAAAGCTCTGAAATTCTGTAATAAAGCCAGGTTTATTGGACTGGTTGAAGGAGGAGGTAGGAGTAAAGCAGTGGGACAAGTCCGAGAGCTACTGAGGATGATCCTCCTCGCTCCAGCTGGCATTTTATTGTGCACGATATATTCGAAGTTATCTGTGCTAGCTCTGGAGAATCGATTGATTCCTAACTCTGACATGCAACAGCCCTTCCTATTGCTGAATTTAGCTCCTGGAAAAGATGAGGAAGGATATGCTGCTTAAGAAGTCTTTCAAATGTTTCAACCTTCACTTTTTTGCCACTGATTTTTTTGTACTAAGATTTGAAAGCAAGCCAGATACGCAGCCTCAGCAATGTGTCTTTTTGCACAATACCTTTGTTTATAAAAGAACAGAATTTCCCTGAAATTAATCATAATTTCAGGGAAATTCTTTTGGTTCATGTTGGATGGTAGTGACTCTGTGGCTATAGCAAAACCACCCATCATCCACACAAACAGCTCTTAGGTGCCAGCTCATACAGCATCTCGAATTTGCTACTGACTTCTGTGACAGGCTGCAAATCCCCAATGGCTACAAACAAAAAGGAAAATTCCATGCAAACCTCAGTTTTTACTGGTGCTGCCCTAGCCTCTATTGAAGTGATGGATTTTTTTTTCTCCAAGCCCAGACCTACTTAGAATAATGCCTTTTTGTGCCTTAGACAGACCCTCCCCCAATTTAGAGTTGTGAATAGTTCCTTTAAGATTTTTGTTGGAAATTCAGCTCTTTGCATTAAAATTTTCTGGCACCTGACTCTCCCATATTCCCAGGTGGATGCCTGCTGGCAGTTAACTGCAGCCCTGTCTGGGATTGTTCTTGGGGTGTTCTGCCTCAAGGTTTTCTAACACTGCTGAAAACTCCTGAAGTGTCTGAACTATGGTCTTCCATTAAACTGACTTGCAAATCTTTTGAACTTTGTTAATTCCCTCTTAACATGTAATAAATGTCAAAAGTATTTATTCTAGTAAGTTCAGACACCCCCTAAAACTACAGAAGTCTTAATATTTTCTCCACCACAATCTCTGCCCTTGATTTAATAAAAGTAACCAATTTCCTGAATTAAAGCATTGAACCTTTTTTAGAGCAGCTAATACATAATTTGAGAATAAGCAGGTGTTTTAATGTCACTAACTGTGAAAAACAGGTGTTCAGTGAAGGACACCTATTTTAGTGATCTGATTAATGAATTACTTCATGTGCTACCTGTGGTTTGGATCTTGGATTTTTTTCCTTCTGAATAAATCTTCAGTCAGTTTATACCTCGTGTACACCCGAGGCCCTGGCTCACCATCCTAGCACACAGGCATCACCCAGCTGCGTGTTTTAGGAGAGCAGTTGTTCTCTGACAGCTATGACATTTTAAAAAATGTTATGAAGGTGGTATCTGTGCAGTCCTGGAAAACTCAGTGAGGAAATAGATGCAGGTAAGTGTATATGGGAGATTTCTGAAAATTGAAGAGAATTATTCAGTAGTTTTGGAGTCCAAAAAACACATTAGCATTTTTAACACATCTGATGTTGTTCTTGTTTCCCTGTGTTTGGCTGCTTTCCACAGGCAGCACTAATGGCAGCCTCTTTTCCCTGTGTGCAGAATGACATGACTGCATTCTACAACACCCACCCACTCGGAAAAAAGGGAACGTGCAGCTACTTGAGCAAGGCTGTGATCACTTTGCTGCTGGAAGGGGAAATGAAAGCAAGCAACGATGATCCTTGTACCATTAGCTAAAGCTTGGCACACCACACGGGAATTGTTGCTTTAGTTAGTGTTCTGTGTATTTTCAAGCATATTTTAAGGTACTGTTTTGAAGGGTAACCCTGGCTAGTGACACAAATGCATCCTACCCTTTGCTGAAAGAAGTGCCATTAAAGATACCAAGTGCCACCAGATTTTTCCTTTCTCAACTATGCAGCATGAAACTGAGCACATGAGGTTAGTCCTATGGTATTTGATTAAGTTGAATGGGAATGTATTTATGATCTTAAATTATGCATATACTGTAGCTGGTAAATTCAAGGGAAGGGCAGTGTGAGATTTTTGTCTTTATACTTCTATTTATTTATAATTGCAAAGTTTAGTGTAAATTCTAAATGAAATTCTGAAGATAAATTAATATGCATACCAATCAGTGTGGAAATACAAAAACCGGATTATTTTCTTATTATTCTACAAACAAATTGGAGGTGAGGGTGAAGTATTTGTTATTCTCTTAAGGTTTTCTTTATCAGTTCAAGTGACAGCATTCATTTAATGTGTTGGGTTTTTTTAATTTAGTGGTTGGTAACTTGATATACAGGTTTCATCCTAATAGATCAACTTTTTATCTCTAGCAATACACATCACTGCAGTTTCCCTGTTGTTATTTAAACATCTATAAATTAACAAGGGAAATGTATGGTAAAACAATAAAGTTTGTTTTTAAAAAAGGGTAAACAAGCTGTATTTGAAAATAAAATCAATGAAGAAATAACTTTG
The DNA here is from genome assembly GCA_013400915.1 of Pardalotus punctatus. Taxonomy (NCBI): domain Eukaryota; kingdom Metazoa; phylum Chordata; class Aves; order Passeriformes; family Pardalotidae; genus Pardalotus; species Pardalotus punctatus. The sequence continues at coordinate 81,293 of VZTX01004511.1, read as the reverse complement.
TATTACATATGTTATCATGGCATTAAAGAATTCAAGATACACTTATTTATCTCCTAAATGCGTGAAAACACTATATGCTATATGCTTTATTTTGGTGAAATAATAAAAAGCAAATGCTTGTAAAATAACCCTGTCAATACAAATACTTTAGGTGACATGCAAAGAGACTCCTGCTGGATTCAGTGGCAACCTCTGACCTGCTGTTGGAGCCACCTGGAATCACGGCCGTGCCCCTGTGAGCGGCACAGAGCATACTAAAGCTCTGGCACAGGCCCTCAACAATAATGTTTTGCTAATTTAACTGGTCCTGGGCAGCTCCTGGTCCTGGGCAGCTCCTGGTCCTGGGGAGCCCCGCTCAGCTGGGACGCGGTTGTTGCCACATGGATGTCAAAGGCAGGTGCTTTAACTGAGAGGGCAAAGCCCGTGGTCCTGCTGTAACCATTTATCTTTCCAAGCAGAGTGCGAGGTGGCAGGGGGGCAAGGAAGAAGCGCCAGAGGACGCCCCCAGGCCCCCGGGGTGGGTCCAAGCCTTGCAGTGTTTCTCCGTGGAGCAGGGGAGTCCCGGCCGCAGCCCTGCCCCGGCTCCAGCCCTGCCCCGGCTCCAGCCCTGCCCTGTCCCGGCTCCAGCTCTGCCCTGCCCCGGCTCCAGCCCAGCCCTGCCCCGGCTCCAGCCCCGTGGTGAGGTTCAACAGCAGTGCTGAACGCTGGCTGAGCCGCTCCTCCAGCCAATAGCGCCTGGCCTCGGTGTTTTCCTTCATCCCTGCCCCAGGAGTTACCAGCTGCAATAGATTCCTCTCGCCCTTCTTGTTAAGTGTTGCCTGCAGCCCTGCAGCTGGCCGTGGCTCAGCAATTACACGGGGGTAGCAAGAGCTCTCTTTCTGGTGGGTTTTAGCAACAATATTTGAAATGGATGCATCTCTTGCCATACAAATACAGAACATAACTCTTGTCTACAAACTGTAAATCCTGTTGAAAGGAAACAGTCCTTTACATACAGGACCTAAACATTACCCCAGGAGCCCTGGCAGTTTCTTAGACAGTAGCTCTGAGTTTGATTTTGCAATTGCTTATGATGTAAAGTGTAACTCACTTTAATTCTTACCGCTACTTTCTCCTTCTCTTTTGCTCTTGCTCCATTATCGCCTCGATTATTAGTAAGCTTCCGATTTGCTGATCTTGGTCTGAACTTTAGAACTACAAATGAATGAAAATGCAAGTGACCATTCACCCTTATACAAACCTGGAATGAAAATCCATGCAAACTGCCCTGGTTTTCCTTTATGCAATTATGATTGGGACAATTTTTCAGCTGTTTAGGATTAGTGTGATAATACCATTGTGCTTTTGTAATTTAGGTCTCATATTTTTTATTTTCATGGCTATTTAAAATACTTCTTAAGCCTTATCTATTGAGTTCATGCCATGAAAATAAATTTATTAAGAAATGGTTATCATTCACAATCAGCGTTATTTTATGATTGTGTACCTTCTGCAGTTTTCAAGTAAGTCTACCTGCTTGGCCAATGGCATTTTTAAGACTGAAAATTATTCTTCTGTAAAAATTCTTTTCAGCTACATGGGTGTTACAATACTAATATCACTGGAAGACATTTAATAAAAAAAAATCAATACAGTCAGAGCATATACCTAGAAGAGACTTTGTATGTAGTTTATAAGAGGAAAAAATGAATGTACAAAAGGAAGTGGGAGTGGTGGGGCAATCTGATGCTTAAAACATAAATTAAAAAAATACTAGGATGCAATTAATTCCACTGAAGCCTGTATATCTCATCCCAAAAATCAATCAAAAAAATGGCTTGATTGAATTTTTAGATAATTACTATCCACAAAACCCCTGCCAAACATATTCTGTTCTCCAGAAGTGTGACAGTCTTTTAAGCTAATGAACTAAGCCTTGCAGCAGGGGAAGAGAAAATTAAATGAGCAAGAAAGTCTTTGCTCTGCTATGAACACAAAATGCAAGTGTTGGAAAACGCTGCTGAGAGCCCAGAGGAAATGTGTAGGATTTTATCTGCTGTCCATACCTCCCTCTGCTCTTTTCACACTCAATTCAGTTCATGGGTTGTGTGTGTGAATGTGGGGAGAAGGTAAGAAGGGAACTCAGCTGGGCTCTTAACTGGAGAGAACTTAAAGGATTTCCCCTGGGGTTTGTTTTGTGGGAGTGGAGTAAGGAAGATGCGTTCTTTTCATGTACCCATGTAGCACTCTGACATTAGGAACTATAAATGGTATTTTCTCCACCTGAACGTGCTTTTTCTTTTGCACATTAGCAGGAACTGGAACAAAAACAAAGTGGAAAATCCAGATGTAAGGAACATTAAAGACTACATGTGGTGGGTCTTTCCTGAATCCTAAAAGGCCTGCAAGGGTTCCTTCTGTAACCTTCCATAACAGTGCGTGTTTCTGATAAGGTAAGGGGAAAGAGGAATTAAGCAACTTCCCCTCTTCACCTAAATACCTGTGGGATAATTGGTGGGTTTTTTTCAGATCAGGTCAAAAAATTAAGTGTCTTATTTCATAAAATCACAGTTTTCTGAGACAGAAGAGATGCTCTTTGGACCAGTGCTAGTGTCTGCTAGCACCACACCATAAGGATTGATCTCACCTGAGCCTCGTCCATATGGGCAAGTGGCAGGAAGCTCAGAAAGCCCTTTCAGAATGCCACAGCTGATGTTTCTAGGGAATTTGAGGCCAGACAGAGGGAGGAAAAGGGTGACATCATGCATAAGAAAAAGAAGTTATGTAGCAACTATTTCTTACTTATCTTTCACATTAGTGAAACAATCAAAAGAAGTCTGGAGGCTCTGGGCTTCAGCACATCCGGAAATTCACTCAGGTGCAGCAGCCTATAGGAAGAGAAGGCATCCTGTTGGTTTACATCTGTACCACAGACCTAAACCTTGCATATCACTCTGTTCTGGTAGGAAATACAATTTACTGAAAAGTAGCTTGGCAAGGAAATAATACCACCTCCTAAACCCCCTTTCTACCCCATCACTGAAGAATAATGTATGGATATCCCTCTGGGTTATATTCCAAAAACTAAAACATATCATCTACTTCCTCCTTGAACAGGACTGGGATTATTTATTCAAGTGTGTATTTTTTTGGTGTTGTTGCCCAAGCTGCCTACAAAAGCATCCCAAGTTCCTGGTTTGCCTATTGAAGGTTCCTGTACCATAAGTGGTCCCTGCAGCAGGGCTGTCAGCAGTGCCAGTAACCCTGAAATGACTGCTGCTGCTCGTGGCTGAGTCACCTGGCTGCTCCTCAGACCCTCACAGGAGATGACTAATCTGAGTCGTGGGCAAGCAAACCCAACAGTTCTCTGGGTTCCAGTGACAGGCTACGTGTATTTAGTGACGTGTGCTGCACAGTTGAACTTGCATTGCCTGAAGATAAATTATGCTGCAACATTTATGAAGGAAACATTAACCATGTGCTTAGAGAAGACTGTGGCACATTCTGTTAACCTGCAGTGTTTGTGCATCTGCTCTATCATCGATGATAAGTAATAAAAACAAACCAGAAAGAAAATGTTAACAGAGATTCTCATATACTTGGAAGGTGTTTAACAGCACTGGCTAGGGCATAAAAGCTTTGCAAGAAAAAAGAAAACTGCCTTTAAGAATGCAAAAATGAATCCCTGAAATTTCATGCCATGTCTTCAGACTGAGCTAGCTAACTAAATCCAAAATGCTGTTCTTTGTGAACAAATGTCCTTCCCCACTATATTGTTTTCTCTGCAGTACTAGGGACCTCAGAGGTTTAAATACAAGTGAAATTATTTAAGTACTTGCTGTGCTTTGGTCTTACTTTTGGTGATTTCCCCTTCTCCAAGGATGTAGAAGACCAAGTATAAAAGTAGGGGAAAGAGATGGATAGAGCCAGGCAAAGGAACTCAGGAAAGGTGTTTTTTTCATGTGCCCAAGCATGGCTGCTGCAAACCCTGCAAGCACCAGGCACAGGGAAATAAATTTTAAAACCTGCTTCCTGGCCTGCCTGCCCTTTCAGAGCACCTCTGGAAGATATGATGGTGAAAATATGGATGAACAGTCCCACCTCAGCCTCGCCTGCGTGCTCCCACTGCTGTTCCCAGCCAGAGCTGCTCTGGAGGCCTTGGGCTGACGAGCCGAGTGCTCCATTGCTTGGGAGGCCAAAATATTTAGGGCACGACCAGAGGATATTTTGTAAGCTGTTCCTATACATGCAGACAGCAGAGGCTACCACTAATCAGCCTCATTCCAGCCTTGTTCCTGTGCCTGATTTTCCTCCAGCCAAGGCAGGAATGTCAAAAATATTCCCAAAAGACTGTTCACACATCACTGGCACGCTGCTGGAAAGGGTAAGTTATTGTATTCACAAGAATCCTTCAAAATGGGAAGTCTACATTGGCAGTCTGATATTTTGGTCTCTGCTGGAGAGAACCTGATGCATGGGTACAAATTTTTCTTCTCCCAGCCAACTGACAAGTAAGTGCCCCCACAGCACCCAGTCAAATATGTTGTATTTCTCTCTGCAATAAGTGTTCTCTCTCTCCAAAGCACAGATGTTTTACAGAAAAGATGCAAGAGACTTTTGTTCCATAGCCCTGGCAGGTTCCTGTGCCTCTCCTTGGTGAGTAGGAAGGCATCTGTTTAACTACCATGCTTGAGGAGGCTGCAATCCCTCCTCCTGTATATTTTCTGCTAACACCTTTTATGCCACATATAAACAAAAACTATGGGAATAATTTAATATAGATTTTTTAAATGCAAATATATTGCAACACCTTAACTTGAAAATTATTTTTGTTAGATGTATTAAAACATTTTTATAGTGACGTATGAGAACATGAAAAAAAGTAATAGTATTTGGATCTTATTTATCTTTGAAGTTGTTTCCGAAATCCTCTTATCATGCAAACATAGCAATGTCCTTCCTGTCCTTTGAGGCATTGGCCAAGACAAAAAGCTCACTAACTCTTCTCAAATTAAGCTTTCTTCACAATGTGGGTTTTCAAAATCAGTCCTGTCAGACTCTGTTTCAGTTCCATGATTCACACGAGCTTTGGATCAAGCCTCAAGTGACAAAATAAATTTACTGCTTCTGGATATTTTTTTTTAAAAAAAAATCTTAACACTATCTGCCTCCCAGTACCAGAGTATTCATTACCTTAGATCAGGTTAATAGTGTGTTTATGAGAACTCATTTGTATCTTGAAGCCTTTATATTAAATATCTCATTACCTCAATTGGCTAAAAAATTCTTTACCCAATTACAATATCAAGTCTTGTATTGGAACTGACTCTGGTATGCTTTAAATGCTTTTATTTCAGAACACTTTACTTGTCATGCAAAAATACTTTGTACATTTCAGGATATAAATAATAGAGGTTAAGAGACAGCTGGAGTGGATGTTCCGTGGTCAATTGACACCTTCCCTCTCATACAGAGTGCAGTGGCAGTGCCCTAATGACACTGCAATTTGCATATGGAAAAGAATAAACCTGCAAAGACAGCAGCAGTTTATTAATTTTAATAGAACCCTCCCAAAAATGCATAAAACAGAGGTAAATAATTCTCTATGAGATGTCAGCTATCTCTTCTAGTCCATCATGATACATTATTATTATTTCCTCTATATCTAAATGACCTGTCAGACTGGAACACTGTTCTGAACCAAACTTCAGTTACAGAAATCATTGCTTAGAAAAATATTTTGCAGTTCCTTGCAAAGTAAGGATTCAAGATGGAAGACATGTAAGAGAGAAGATGGAGAACAAGGACAAAAAGGATTGGTTACCTCTCTTTACTATTGCACAGGCAGTAGTGGTTCATTCTTTCAAACCATTTTAAGATTTTTGTTGTCATTGATTTGAAATAGAATCACCTATGCCTTAACTGACAACTAAACAATCACTAAGTGATTGAAATCAATATCAAGAGACTAAAAAGCAGCCTCAAAAGACTTACATTTAATTGATTCAAAAATCCCAGAAAACACCTGTTCTGCAATCCTGCATACCCTTAAGCAGAATTTTAGTTCTACACATACAGTTTTTGGGCTTGCCATTTCCATACATTTAATTTTTACATGCAAACACTTAAAGCTGATATAAAAACATTTGGCTTCCTACAAAGACAGGAACAGACACAGTCTAACAGAGTCTAAATGCCTCTGTGGCATTTTCTGTTAGTGGCACCCCTGTTTACATGACCAAAGTAATTAATTCTCGCCTGAGCTGGCACAAACCTTTGTGCAGCTCACCCTCAAAGCTCTACCTCTATTATACTGTGTTTTTTCACCAAATTGTTACATGGCATTACAGACTAGAGCCACTAGTTTCAACATTAATGCTTTATAATGATTGATGATGCTCTCAGAGAAGATGGAATGCTGTCTCCATGAAGAAAGAAATGCCACTTTGGCAAAATGTAAGAAATTTTTCCATTCTCACTGCACTCATAAGCAGGTTATGCTGCAGATACACCACGGGGCAGATTTGGTCTGTGCTGCAAATCTTTGTAGGCTTCACCCAAAGCCAGGACTCCACACCCAGCCATCTCCTGAAAAGAGCTTTTGCAGAGGATATTGTATCCGTGCAAAGGGCTCCAGTGTAAGATAGGGAAGCAAAAAACCCCACAAAGGTGTCATTGCAGGACTTGAGTCTCCTTCCATTTGTTGTTCAAAACTGGCACAGTTAATGTGCAGGAAAATATTTGCATCTTATTCATCTAGAAATTCATCTAGAACTTTCATAGTTACGGAGCAGAACTTCAAATTCTACTGGACTTATAGACAAACAATTCTTGTGCTCATTTCACTGACAAGATGTTGAACATTTTCATTTGCATCTCAGCCAGGGATCTATTAAGGCAGTAAGATTAATTTACTCAGAGCTTCCTACCAGATGAACTTTAATCAATTTTAGATTGCTGAAAAACAGGTTTTGTACGGAAAGGTGACTCCAATACAATCTCACTGACAAATCACTTTCAATGTAAAATTTCAATAGAAAACACTTCAGTATTCAGGACTTCCTCTGAAGTCTACAATAGTTTTGACCAGAGAGTCGAGTAAAAACTGATCCAAGCCTCACAAATGTGGCCACCAGAACCGACATTGTTTTGGGATAGAAGAAGGTGAAAGCAGTAGAGAGCCTTATTTCAGATCTTCCCATGGAGGAACCCTGGGAACACAGACTCAATCAGGACTGCTCATGAATAAAGCCAGGCCTGAATTAAAGCACTAACTAGACCCAGACTTTCCTAGAACAACTGCTTTTTAATGCAGGAATCCACTACAGACTACTCATGGTAATATTTTAAAACATCACATTTTACTTCTTTCTGGTAAAAAAACTTCTGCCGTGAAAATACACAAGCTTTAATACAGCGCCACTAAACTACTTTTATTAAAAATGCACCCTGGCACTGTGCCAGCAAGTGGGGCTATTTTTGCACAGGATTTTCCAATACATTCATTTGAACTGTGGGATGCTGCTCTCTGCTATCCCAATAGTAAAGTTTCCATCAGTGAGTGAATAATGAACAATTCCCCAAGTGTTACCCGTATTTTTTTCCCCCCGAAACCCCCGAGGCTGCCACTGATTTCTCCTGTGACTCACGTCACTCCTCTCTGCTCCTTGCTTTATCCAGCATTATGTGTTTGAGGCTGTCAGCTTATCCCCTTAATTTGTTAAATAACAAATAACAGTCTACAGGGGGATATGAAACAAAAAATTACTTTAGAAGATCCACTATGACTTCTATGAAATCTTACAGAAAATCTCCAATATCCAAGCCTGCAGACTGACAACTGGCCTATGAAGTTTTGTACTGACAAACTTCAGTAACATTTTAGAAGAGAGCTCAGCAGCTGTCTGGCATTAGCCCTCCAGTTTCCATGGATACAACAATTAGATCAGAACAAACAAAGCAGCTGAAATTTTCAAATGAATAGTATTTTAAATCACCCTCTCACACAAAAATCCTGGTGACAATAGACATGTTAGAAATACTGAATTTTTTTGGTTGAAAGCTCACCCACAGGGGCAACACTGCTAAAATAAAGAGAAGAAAATAAATCCAACATTTTACCTTTTCATTTTTTTTTCATAGATAAGGAAGATTTTCATAGATAAGGAAGACTACATGGAGAAGGAAAAATTATTAATAATATTTATTGGAAAATTATTTCCAGTAACATAGCTTGTTTTGCAATACCAGCAAAAATTAAAAAGAAGCTCATCTTTTTTGTGGTGGGGAAAAAATCAAACCAAACCAACAACACCAACAGAGAAGGTATATGTGCTTTAGGAGAACTTCAACAGGTGCTTTGCAAGTACATCCAACTTTACTTGTTTGTGGTGATCCCAAAATATGGTATTCACAGACACAAATTCTGAATCAAGACAAAAAAAATTTATTAGAGTCACTGGATGTATTTAAAACACCAAAGCAAGTAGTAGGAATATGCAATGACTGCAAGCAGGTAACTTGTAAAGATAGAAGGCTGAATGAAAATCTCAAAACAAGAATAATCTTGGGTAATCAAGGCAGTTTGTCACAAACTTTGTTACCTTTTATTTGCTTTGGTGTGTCTAAGTCTCATTTTAAATATTCACTGTGCTTTCTGTATCATTGTGTAAGCAAACCTAATGCCTTCTGTTTCTAGTGAGGAAACAAGCTAAAATGTTCAACCTTCTCAAAGATGGAGGAAAACATGACTAAAGGCAAGGAAGGAAAATTTTGATTTGCTTCTCATCAGGCACTATTTTTACAGACATAAATAAATACACAAGGTTTGCCAGGAGAGATTTCTCTGTTGATTTCTTCTATAATTTATTTTGAACCTCAAACAGCTTCCTCTTACAGATTTGATATAAATTATTAAATCCTCTGAGAAGAGCTGTTATGCCAAGATCCTTTATGGGTGCTACTGATTCTTTCATGATTTAAAAACATCTGTAACTCGGAAATTCAAAGCCTGTATCCATTAACCAGCCAAAACCAAGGTTCATATGAACTCTTTAAATTAAAAGTGTAATATGTTGTGAATATTAATTACATTTTGTTGTTATTACATTAAATAACTTTTTTTTATAGTATTAGTTTCAGATTTCTCTGAGTTTTCCCAATTGAAGAGCTAGCAGTGCTTAAACTAACCACCCTTTCTGCATGTTTTACCCTTAGACACTTTGTACAAATTCCACAAAACACTCTCTTGGTTCTTCAATGGCCAACAGAGAACACCGGAGAGCACACAGTAGTCTGAATATGGCAGAACTGAGTTTTAACTGATTCTCACAGCATGCAAATTTAAAGACTGAATGTCTCATAGTAAATTAAGAGACAAATTAGATTATAAATTATGCTAGACTCAGATAGCATAGAGAGGTAACTGAATATTGATGCAAACGAAGCCTTTCTAATTGTTAGTCTGAGTCACCAGACAGAGCAGTGACAGGACTGGCACAGTTCAAAATGGTTCTAACATGATTTGTTTTTAGAGAATAAGGTCTGTTCAGGTTCCCCTCTAAAACAGCTTTCCCTAGATTCACTATTAACGAGAGTCAGCAAGGACCAGCAGAAGAAAACAGGGACAGAGGACTTTGTGACCCTGGAGAAAAGGAAAAATCCACCAGAGAATGGCCTGGCTTCACTAACACAGCTGTGATTTCTTTTCCTGTCTCTGCAGTTTAACCAGGACCGTTTACATTTCTACTTTTCTGCTTGAAATGAAGGAGTGAACTAGGCCATAGGAAGAGGACCAATCTATATTATGTGCTACAGAAGTTAGTCAAATAACAGATGACTTAATTTCCAAGACTTTCTTTACAGGCTACTGCACGTTTTTAGTGTCTAACTACATAATCAGAAGTAGGGAGATTTATATACATATTCATTAAAAGTCTACATAGCAAGGTTTAAAAAAACTCAAGACATTAATGTGGAGACTGTCAACAATTCAAGACAGGAACCATTTAAATTAAATGATTTAAAGACTGGAATAGCATCAGCTATTCTGGGGAAGCAGAATTTATTTCTGTAACGCAGTTATCTTTCTCTGTATAATCCTGCCACATACTATGTTCCTAGTTTGCTTTCACTATAAAGCTTGTTATTATAGATTGCTGGGGATACCTAGAAGCCCATAAGGATCATTTGTCTGTCATGGAATGCTGTATCAGTAAATATCCAGGCTATATCAGTTAGATAAATGGGGGATTCAAAGCTTAAGTCATGAAAATTTTGATTGTTTACTACTTCTTCCACTGAGCTTTTTAATGCTATGTAATATAAAATGTTATAGGAAGAAGAGGAAAGCTGGGCAGCAACTGCACTTCTGCCAGGAAAAGTAACCCAGAAATGAAGAGGGTTTCCACTACTTCCAAAAAATTCGTTTGATGGCATGTATTGCATCTGTTCATTTTTCCAGTGGCTAAACAGGCAAGAATAGTTTTCAAATCTTTAGAGTCATATTAGCTGTTTTATGGTTTCCATATAAAGTACAAACTGTTTTGACACTAAAAATTATAATTGGTAAGTGAAAAGAGGCCAAGTTTAACCTGCACTGTGAAATCATACCTGTTAGAAGACCCAACATGTTATTTCAGATTCATTGCTGATCAATGGCACCCCACTCTCATATAGACATTTGCAAGACATGGCAAAAGGAAAGCCTTTCAAATTAAACAAGACAGTGTAATTAATCTACATCTTGACCTGGTCATTTCATATCCTTCCCCAGCTTCCAGGTTTTATTTAAACCTGAGACCAAAGTCAATGTCTGATTTCTGGAAACCATCTCTCAGACCCTGCAGAAACAGGAAAATGTTAATGCTGGGGAGGTTGGTGTTCTAAATCATGAAATGCAAAAGCACATCCTCCACCTCAGGCTTCACTTAATCCCCCTGTGCAGTGCTCCACACGTGAGGGTATATCTGTATACACCTGTAAACAGAGTTGTGTGTGCACAGGGTTAAACAGGCCTCTACCTTTAGCCATTTCCCCATCACAGCCTCTGCTGCACTATCTGTGTGTGGTTTTTTGGTCTGCAGAACCAATTTGCCTAAAGGCAAACTGCACAATATGAATTTTTTGTGTTTCAGTACTGTGCCCAGCTTTCTGAGTAATTCTGTAAAGCTGTGCTCAATCCACTTGCTTTCTCTGTGACTCTGTTTAGGCCTGTGGAAAATACAGGAAACAGCTTATGTTTCCCTAGTGTGGAATACTCAGAAAGTGCTACAAAGTAATTAAAGAAGCTTCCATCAAAAACCAACCAGAAAGGCACAGTAATTTCTTCTTCCCTCACAGTGAGTCAGCAGAAGTCAGACTTCTTTCCCAAACACAACTGGCCTCTCCAGGATGTATTTACCCTTTTCTTTCTTAAGCTGAGGCAATCACAGCATTTCCTGCTTCAGCAGAATATACTCTGCGGAACAACAAATCTCTCCTCAGCCTCAAATTTGGCACATTCTATATCTAAAAATACCTCAGCTACCCTTGGAGGTTTCCATTTGCCCTTATACAGGATAATTAACTCATGGATTTTGTCATTCCCTGATAATGGAAACAATTTTAGGGTAATTAGGCATTAAGGTTTTTTTTGTTTTTTTTTTAAATTCATTGCTTTCTTTACAATATCTGAGACAAAATTTTATCCCTGCTATACAACTTTGGTGACTAATGTTTTATGAAGATCACATTAAATACTCTTGTGCATGAGAAAAGATGAGGTGCAATTATCCTGAAAAGATTATCCTGATCCAAGATACTTAAGGAATTTGAGTCCATTTAGTACCACAGCCTGCCTTTAGTGGGATCCTCCCCTTATGTCGGAATGTTGCTCTGAGATGTACATGAAAACAGAATCATTTTCAGAAACATACACTTCCAAAAGCTTTATTGAACCCTGTTCCCAAAGCACAAACTTTGGAAACTTTCTGGCAAACGCTCGAGACTTCACAAGGGAAAATATGACATTGATACAAAAATCATATGACAGCCTTAATGGTTTTCTGCCCTTTAGCAACAAAGGCAAATCCTCAAGTCCACTATGTCCTGGAACATAAAACCCATTAAAGCTGGAAAATGAATTTCTCAGACCAACTGCACAGAATATAATGTTCAATGAAAGTGCACTAATCTGGGGTCTTGTCCATCTTAGTTATACTTTTCCATTACATTACAATAATTTCTCTTGAATTGGGACGCTAAGGCCCTTAATGCATTACTGCAGGTTCTTTGGGCAAGCATTAGATTTGTGATCTATGGAGTTTTGCAAGATAACATTTACATTTAGTTCTTTTTATTCTTCTTCTCAAATTTGTCTTGTAGTATTCCTACAATACAATTATTTTTATGTAGAAAAAAAAGTTAATTTCATGCATATTTTCAGAGAATTCCACTGAGAATCGATGTTGTGGTGTTTCTACGAAAATATCATTAGTTATGTTTGTTGCTTTCAGTGGAAACACAGCTAGGTATCCAATAAAAGCATCTAGAAAAATCTGCTAGGAATTTCTAGGCCAGCATATTTCATAAGCAGATTAAAAAGTTTTGGGGAAAAAAAAGGGCACTTTTTTAAGTTTTCATATATGAAAGGTATCTGGTGACAAAGAGCTAGAGTATAAATTAATTACATTTATTTTTTTCGTACAGAGCCAAAAGAGGCTCTACCAATGTGTAGCTATAACCAACGACAGTTAACAATGCAAATATTAAGTATCTTGAATAAGCTGTTTGGTTGCTTATTGATTTATCCATTCTTCTGTGTGGGCTGGTAAATTACTGAAATTAAGAGATCTGAAACACCAAGAATGGAAACACATCTGTGTTTGGGTCATTACAGAAGAAGTAATAACTGAGAATTAAATAGCTATTACTACAAAATATGGAGGCATAGAAGTATTTTTCAATAGTGAGTGGGCATAACAATGAGTGAAAAGGTGCATATTGTGAGGAAATACATAAGGAACAAACCTGTCACAATGAACCAAACAAACTTCAGAGACAAACCTCCAAACAAGGTCTGTAATTCACTCAGTGAAATTATTGTTAGCCTTAAATTTAACAAAACCAAACCAAAACAGAAAACTCCTTTCATTATTAAATTTTTGTTTTCTTTGTGCTATTTCTCATATACAATTGATAAAATCATGTGATGACTGGAGACCAGAGTAAGAGGTTAATTCTCCAAAATGGAAAAATAGGGGTGAGAAGGGGCATACATCATGCAATACCAAGAAGAAAGAGCACAAGTGATGCAGTGCATGCAGACAGCACACCCTGTATCTTGTTATATAGACAATTTGCTATTCTCATTTACACAGACACCTTTAATTGTTTGGTAGGGTGGCAGAAATGTGCTGGAGACTGACACAGATAATGTTAGAAACAACCACCATTAAAGGACAGTAACGATTCCAGCCTGTAAATAGGGGGGTTTGGCCTCCCAAAGGGCAAATATGGTCAAAAACTTGTTCAGCATGTCGTGGAAGAGCAGCTGGAAGCTGCAGTTTGAGCATTACAACATGGATTAAAGCAAACTGCAGCACACATAACTAACGCTCTGCAGCAGGGAGCTGTCTCAGCCTCCAGAGCTGCCCATGCCTGAGCAAGAGATTGAAAATGGCCCAAACCGTAGCACGTGTCATGCTGCACATTAAATCACAGCTGTCATCGATGATTTTTAAACACAGAAAAAGCCCATTTTCAGCAGCAATCCACCCTTGCGGTGCGCAGTTTGCAGCAGTCGCCGCTCCCCGGCTCTGCGAACCGGCGTGCTGGGCTCACTCTGAGCTGGTGTTTGTGCTGAAGGCGTTACATTATTGACACGATGGACAGCAGAAGTCCCAGTGCTGAAGTGTTTAACGCTCAGAGAAAGGGGAAAGGCAGGAAAAGAGCTGCCATGACCACCCTGCACAGGCATGTGCCCGTGCTCCTTATTTGCTGTATGACCAAATCTTGAAGCACAACACAGACTCGGAATATTTTTCCTTGCAATTGCGCTCCTCCCTTCCTTCTGAGACCAATTAGGGCATCACAAAAGTGGCTTCATGCCCCAAACTGCTCTGCCTGTCTCTCTTACTAAGTCTAGAATTAACCCTGAAAGGAGATTGGTGTCGTTCCTCCAGGAAAGGATTCCACATAAAGAAGAATCAGAGGGATCAATTAAAAGTTCAAAGAGACAGAGGCAAGAAAAAGGAGATGCCTTGGAGTTGTGGGTTTATACCCTCCCTCCTAAGGGAAATTCCTGAAAATGTCATCCTGAAGTACAGGACAAACTGTACAATGCTCATCGTAGAATATACTGGGTCAGGTCATCCATGTGAAAGGACCCAGCAGCATTGACCAGAAAACCAGCAGCACCAAAAGAGAATTTCCCAGTTTGACAAGGAATTGCTTTAGTCCATTGCATGCCATCATTAGGCAAACCCCAGTTCAAAAATAAGGTATAATGGAGCCTATTCTTTATTGCACTTAATACTGTGTTTTTCTAAAGTATGTGCAATATCCACAGTATCTACAGAAGTGATTCTGTAAAAAAAAAAAAAAAAAGAGTGTCTCAATAGATTTAGAATTAAGAACACAAAGACAGACTAATACAATAAGATTTAAGAGGTTTATGTTAAAACATTAACATTTCAAAAATTTGTATTGGACAAAAAATAGGAAATTAGTATTTGACATGCTGTAAATTCTGAACCTATGCAGAAACAAAAAGGAAATGAGCTATTAAAGGGCAAAGAGCAAAATGAGCCATGAAGTTGTTTCTATGGCTGCATTTGCTAAACTACCTTAGAAAGAACATTCAAGAAGAAAAACAGGCTAGGAGATTTATATAATAATTTTTTTTAATGTTTTTACTTCTAAACTAGGAAGAGTTAAAATATATTTATTGGAAGGACTGCTTTAAAGACAGAAAATATGAGGCAAAACAAAACTCTCTCATTAGCATCACTGGAGCAGAATTATTTGCATTGAGCAGTACTTGGTGTACAGAGCAGAAAACCAGTTCCAAGACATCAGCAGAGTTATTTCTGCTTAAGAGCCCTCTCCGTGTCAAGAAGTGTACCAAAATGCTTCACGAGAATTTGCATTCATTCTCTTCCAGGTTTGAGGAAACTAGATTTTATTTCCCATCCACAGCATACTGTCAGTTTTTATCACTCATATCCTGTTATGTAACAGAGAGGGGCTGACACAATCCATCCTGACTTAACAGAACCTGAGCCGTCATCTGTAAAATCTGAAAAAGCACTTCTCTAATGCTGCAGTGACATGAAACATATTTTATTTTTAACATCAGCTTATTTTTTAATACCTGAGGCAAAAAACACTATCAAATAAAATACTTCATTGACACCTGCATTCTCTGAACAGTGCAACTGCATTACCATCATGGCCAATCTCCTGTACAGGGGCACATAAATTTCATACCAGTTTAGCTGACATTTTTGTTCTATGTGTTAGTTCATGCATAATCCAGGGCCAAGTATCTATGAATACACATCAACAACAGCATCAATCACACATAGAAAGCTCAGTTAGAAACAGATTTCCACCCTTTTTACTCTATTGTGACCAAGTTCTTAGATATCATCATCATCATCATACTGAACAGAATTTTAAAGCTCATTAAAGTGAAACAAATCAATATTTGCTTCCAAGGCTTGTATATCTGCATTTGCAGTTAATGTGATGACAGTCATAAAACTCATATATATGAAACAAACCTTAATATCCAAAGTGTGTGCACAGCATTTTGACACGCATTTCAGTCTGTACAGATTGCCAGAGCACCCTGAATCTGTCAGCTACTGCTCTTGGTGATGGTGAAGTTAATAATGTCAGTCAATTGACATGAACCAGTGTTGGTATTGAAGACACAGCACTACATGACCCCACTGTAAGAAAAAACCCAAAAAATAAAGATTCAGCAAGACATTTCTTCATGGGCTCATTATATTTCTCTAACATTCTCATAAGGAAATTTAATGAGCTAAATTGGCTCCTAATTACAGCTATTAACGTCAATCCATGTGAGAGGTGGTTCTGCTCTCCCTGGTAGCAACCACTGCAGCAGTTCAGACAATTTTTGCCACTTCACCCAAAAGCAAGAGGCTCCAGAAGAGTCAGTGAGGAGCATATCAACTTCTGAGCCCCAAAATGGCTCTGCTCTCCTCTGCTCTTCTGCTCCTCATTTCTGTCTGGTATTAGGTCACAGCACTCTCAACTCTCCACAATTTAATGCAACAGCCCAGCAAAAAGATCTGCATCTACTGACTCTGGGAAGGCTCCAACATCCTCCAGCAGGTGAGACCAAGTGAGCAGAGGAGCCCACGGCTCCCTGCCCTTCTTGCAGCAAGGGCCCGTCCTGATCCCACGTGGAAGTGCTGCCTTGGCTGTCCCCGCAGGCTGCTGCCTGATTGAATCCTCTGCCTTGCTGTGTGCACATCTCTGCCAGCACAGCTGACAAAACATAGCAGGGAGGAGAAAGAAAGATGTTTCTGGATGGCAACAAAGTCCTATAAACTACTGCTTTAAAAGTAGACTGGTATGAAAATCAATCACTCAAGATAATCTTAAAGAAAAATTAAGAGAAAAGCAGAAAAAAGATAAAACCAGCACTAAGTAGAAACAGTAGTAGAAAATAAATGATGTACAGACACTTGTATATCACAAAATTTTTTTTAAAAGGGAAAAGCTGAAGCAGAAAGTAACATTTCAAAACTGAAGTTATTTGCAGATATGCTGTTTTTTTAAAACTAGCAAGTGAGCATCTTTCTCAGCAGTTTTCAGATACATTGATGTAAATCCATTTTATTTAAAAATATGTTGGACATTCTGAATGTATCAATGCAAGTGCATATTGTAGGACTCACAGAGAGAAGCAAAATGAAAAACAATACCACTTTTAACTTCACACACGTGATAAAAGCTCCATGGCCCGTGTTCTTTTCCAGTACAGCTCACTGAGAGGTCTTGCTATGTTTCATTTCAAAGCAGTCAGACCAGACAACAGCTTTTCATGTTTAGTTTCTGCCATGCTTTTCCTCTTGATGACATGAACCATAAACCCCTGTCTAGCTTTTATCTCATGACATCAAAAAGTAATCTTTGGTCTTATTCCCACGGGTCCCTATTGCTACTGAAATATTTGATGTTAACGTATTTTTTATATGGCAGTGTTCTCCAAAAATCCCCTTGAAACACAAAAGCATGAAAGAAGTTGAGTTTTTTGGTAGAATATTTTACTAGAGGACTTGAACAAACTGTTAAATAAACTGAGATCTGCTAAACATGGATGTTACAATACTTGGTTTGCAAAGATGTTTTGATATCAACATCTAAAGTCCAGTAACCCAGGGATCTATTGCCAGATCACTGTTTATGTAAACAGGAAAATGTTGCTGGCATCCTCATTCACACATGCAGCTGTTTCTGGCAAACTGCTTCCATGTGTGGCCACAAGTTATTTGCTACCTAGGACCTGAAAGCAAAACCTTTGAGTTTACCTCGCTCTAATCTTACTTTTGGTTTCATCACAAGGCTTCAGTAAACTGCATAAAGCAACCAAACAGAAAGATTTGTGTGGCAATGGCAATGCAAAGGAGGAAAACCCCAAGCCAACAAGCCCAATCCCCAGATGTGAATCAGCCTTCAGTTCTAAACCAGCAAAGAACAGCTGGGATGACAGAGTACTATTTTCAAAACTTTGAGAGTTAGCTAGGAAAAAAGCCAATGGTGATTACACATAGAAGCACCATTCCAACAGCAAAGCAGACTTCTCTTGCCCTGCTCCTTACAGGTGCATCTCCCCCATGGAAGGGTTCTGAAAGTTTTGTGTTACCACATTCTGCTTCCCCTGCAACCGTGCTGCTGATGGAGGCTGCAAACACACGGCAAGACAGGACTGGTTAGTGAAGGCTGGCATGAGCCTCTCTCTGACCTAAAGAAATCAGATCCTTGCCTTGTGTGGCAAACAAACCAAGCCGAATTGAGAGTATTTGATTTTGTTATACAGGTAAAACTTACACTACACACATTAGGATAACTTACTGATATTTTGATATATCACTTCAGCTTCTCTCTACTACATTAGCATGAAATGTGACATATGTTATATACATAATGGGTATATCAGCAAACTTTGGAGTTAATGGAAGGGTTTTTCCTGACCAAAATTCCAAAATTGGCTTTAAGTTGCACCCACTACTTCTTAGGAGGTGTTGTAGATGTATAATATCTGAATGTAGAGATCTTGGAGGGGCTTGCTGAAAAGAAGTTTCTCCTGCAACCTTCTCACAATATAAAAGCTTTTTAAGATGCTGCTTTATTTCCTCCCTTATTTTTGGGGACTTAAAAAGGTAAAACAGGCAGACAATTAACCTAGTAGATGAATGAAAATACCCTGGCTGGAATCCAAAACAGTATCAGTAACATCCCTTAGGTTGAAAGAACATATTCCTCAAGGATGAATTTGATCTTCATTTTACTGCACCACACTGGCTCTTCCTTTTGCCAGGTTCTTAAACTGGGATGTTTATTACCAAATAATATCCTTGAGACAACTAATTTTCCTTCCTATGCACAGGTGTGTTCAAAGGAAAATGGACATTTTCTGCCCACACTGTGGAAGTTGTGGATTTTATTTTAAATAAGAAAGAGGCTCCTAGAGCTAGTCCACAAATTTCAAAGTCTATCTGAAGGGAAAAGTACCACCTTTAATATATTCCTAGTCAGCCAAACATATATATATAGTAGGTTTATTCCCTTGTACAAACCTTAAATTACTCAAAGCAAATATGTTCATAATTCCAGGTTTTTCCCTGGGTTGCTTTTGGAAGGACAATGCATAAGACTTAATATTATGTATAATGCTTAGCAAACTGCTTAACAGCTTATTGATAGTTCATATAGTTCATATAGTTGCATTTCTGCTAGAACGATTTTCAGAAAATTTAATGCTTCATGGATTGTGCACATGAAGAAGACTTCAAAAGCAAAACAGGTGGATTTTGAAAGCTTTATCTAGAATACAAAGGGGCCAAAAGTCTTTGACAGAAGGACTGGGAAAGGCTATCACTGCAACTTGCAGAGTTTTCCTTAAAAACAGGCAACTCCTTATTAGCCATTAGGTTCTTATAAGTCTGATATCACATAGCCAGAGGAGACACAAGTTTGGAAATTGCTTCTTTTGCAGTTCTCTGGTGAACAACTGTTCCAACTGATCCAGGGCAGAAGCATTATTTTTATTTCTGGAGTAGAAAAATATTTAGGTTACATCAGCATCAGAAGGGCAGCTCCAGCCTGAAGGCACAGTAACTGAAGGTAAGAGGATATAGAGTCTGAACAAACATGTATCACTTGTGCCTCAGCTTGGAGTACAAACAGAACTGTGAGTGACAGCGTGCAAAGAAACAGTGCTTAGAAATGCACAACTCCACTAAAGTCACTGCAGTCATTTCAGACAGATGCATTTTGCCATATATTTAGATCTGGTAAATTGAAAGGGAAGAGGAAGTTATCCTGTTAGAAAATCCTTCAGCTGTTTGACTTCCCAACAGCAAAGATGCTGTAAAACTGTGTACTGACATTTACAGCTCACACAAGATTAATTAAAGCATCAGGAAATAAAACTCCATAATTAGTCCTGGAAAAGCCGCAGGTGCCAAACTGCTATTTACAGACCAAGGGGATGTAATATTTTAAAATTAAAAATTGTTATGCATCAACTGCAAGGAGAGAGAAGGAGAAATGCACAGCTAACTCAAAGAAAATAACACTCAAATATCAGCATAAAAGATACCTAAAACTTACATTATGATAGTTTTGTTAAATTTTTCCCGGTATTTTGATAGAGAGAACCTACCACTTCTAGAAGCCACCAAATCTAGAGGGCTGAAAAACTTTTCTGAAGTTATGACATCCTCCTTCCCATCTTATTTCCTTAATTTTGTCTGCAAACATTACCCCTAGCCATTTCTTGAATACCTGTACAGTGTTTTTAATATCTTCACCTCTACCAGTCAAAGAGATGGAAGAAATGCCAGCCAAAGAAACACCTGTAGCATATTTATTTTCTTTCTTTCCCCTCTCTGCACTTGATGCAATCTTAACATAAGACAAACATTCTCTTAAGATTTAAATATTTGGTATTTGTATGGTTCTTGGGGTTTGACTTTTTTGTTTTTATTTGATTGGTTGGTTGGTTGGTTGGTTGGTTGGTTGTTCTTGGTTTTTTTGATTGTTTATTTTAATTTTGAAACTAGGACTTCCTTAGAGCAATCTGAGTCACCAAACACAGAAATTCATCTGATAGTGGAGGTCTGATCTTTTTGCCCTCTACAAATATTTAATATGTCTTACTCTGAATAAGTGTGCTTCTGGGTTTTGTGCACCGGCCACTCCTGCTGGCACAACTTCAATGTGCTTTTCAACACTTAGTGATCATGTATGTTGGATTTAGGCAGAAAAATGGCTGCTTTAGGGATATTTATCAGGCTTAGGAGTGAGATAAGCAGCAAGTGATCTTTAATGCTAAGCGCAGCTCTACACATGCACCGAAGCAGAGCTTTGAGTTGTACATCAAACTTCATAAATACTCTTAAACTTCAGTCATTTAATTCTGTCAAAAGTTCACTTTCTACCTGCATTTATTCTTTGTGTCTTAAAGTTGGCTGTAAAAACGTGCTCATCACAGAATTATAGATAAGAACAACGGAATTAAGAGAAATGAGAGGAGCATTCTGTCTCGGAGAAAGAACAATATGGAATGAGTGCTGCAGATGGATTTGAAAGAAAATTACAGTAATTTTAAAAATTGTATTAACTTTCTCTGTTCTACATAATGGTTCTACAGCCATTACTGCCTTGTTTAGAGCTTCATTTTCCTCGCTTCTAGCTGTGTTACTCATTATTTGTGCTATTTACACAACGTGTGATGTCAGCCATTCTAACACAGATAAACAGCTTGACTAACAACATGTCAAAGGAGGGTAGGGGAACGTAATATCTCATGAAATAAAATTTTTCAAGGTGTCAGCAAGGACAACAGTCGTTCATTTAGGACAAAGTCCCCATCCTGGACAAAATGTTAGTACTTTCTTTTCAGGTCATACTGAACTTCCATGACTAATTCCTAAAGCCTAAAACATTTGCTCTATTAGCATTGCTTTGGATTCAATATAAACTGTTTACTAGTAAGTAAAACTCCCTGACACTTCAATTAGCTCATAGGTGGGTTTCAGTGGGCTCACTTTGCACAAGCACTTTTCATTGGCACACTCACCTCATTCCTTGTTTGTGTGTTATAGAGAATGCTCGTATTTTTCTTTAAAAATTTCAGTTCCAACTGCCGTATTACTCATTTGTACATCTGAATACCAAATATGAAATCTGACAGTTAGGAAAGCCTAAACATTTCAGTCAGTCTCTTCAAAACACCTTTTCAGAATTTCATGCATATGAGTTCTTCCAGAGCTATTTGGTGAGCACTATCAAATAATACTAGAATATTAAATACTGAAATAATACTGAAATAAATTATTTTTTCTTTAACTATTCACAAATCCTTGACGTTGGAATTGTGTGAACTTTATAGGCTGAAATAACTTCTACAACTTTGAATTACTAATCTTTTAAATGGAATTGTCTGGAACAGGTTGGCTTCATTATCTTGAGACACGGATTACAGTCTTTGAGTAGTAGGTCTTGAATTCAAAACCTTTCAAAGTGAAGAGTTCCTCTGCTGTAATCTAAAGCACAGCAGGTATACTTTTTATCCAAATGACTTGAATCATCATGGGAAAATTTAATGAGGGTTTGTCACATGAATCAGATATTTTAAGTTTAGCAAATCCAGAACATTCATGCCTCTGAGAGCCAGTAGCATTCTCCACTATGACAACTGCTCACCTAAGCAAAAACCAGGTTCACAACCTGCTCTTTTGAACCCATTCAATTCCTCTCTGGGCAAAAGTAGCAATCTAATAATTGTCAGGAAAGAAAAAAAAAAAAAGAAAATAAAGCCTTTTTAAAACACAAGATTCCACTAAAAAAAAATCTTAAAGACCTCTAAAACCCAAAAATGCAGAAGATAAGGAGTCCAGAACAGCAACTTGGTAATAATAAACCAAATTGCAAGGACAAGGTAAGCACCTGCCAATGGAAGAGAGAGGACACTCAGGGTTTTTTTTCATGAAAGTATGCTGGACAAAGAAATAAATTACTAATACTGAAGAGGGAAAATCTATTTACTTTGAAGAATGTTCTTTTTCAAGGTTTGTGTCTTCCCAGCAATTAAGCAAGATGTCTGCTTACTTATAGCATTTCCATAGCTCACATGTATTTCTGATGAATTAAAGAGAGTAGCTGAAGCAAAGCCCATTATATTCTTACATAGTGTCTACATTTATGATTTTGTCAGGGCAGAAATTTTGCTCAACATATAAAAAGGGAAAAAGCCAAGATTTTTAACTATTGAGGAGATTTTTGTTGCCAGAACCACTGGCCAAACTAAATGGGGCGGTAGTTATTGCAGTGCAATAAAACCCTAAACCAAACCCAAACAAACCAACCAACCAACCCCAGATATATTCATTCCCTTCTACTAGCTGGAATAATTTTCATTCTGCTGCACTTAAAATGTTGCTACCAACATCTAGAGCTTTCTATACATCACCTAATGCAAACTATCTACTGAGATTTACATGTTTATATATTAAAAAGCCAACCGGCTTGCCAGGACAGTAAAATACCATGTATATTTACAGTAAAGAAAAGACAAGAACTGTATCTAGGACATTTCCTCAATGCTGCTTCTTTCCACAGTCGTTGGAAAAGCTCCAGCTGGGCAGGCAGGAACAAGCAGCCCCGGTGGGATGGAGGAGAGCAGGCCGCACACCTGCCCGAAGCCACCTTGTCGGACAGAGCTGACACAACCCCAGACCTTTGGCAGGACTTGTTTCCCAAGAGATTAAACGGTAAAACGGGACTCTGACAAGAAGGGGCCGCTGACGGGAGCTGGTTTGCGCCTCTCTCGGCGCCCCCGGAGCCTGCCCGGCACGGGCCAGGTGAGGAGGAGGCGCTGGGGCTCCGTGTCGGGGAGCCCGAGGGAAGGACCTGGCGGGGGGAATCCCCTCCGGCCGGCGCTGGGCTGTGCTGGGCCGGCCGGCGCCTCTCTGGAAAAGCCCCTGGAGCGGGAGGGAAAAGCCGGCCCTGCTGCGCCCGCCCCGGTGCGGGACGAGCTGAGGGACGGGCTGAGGGACGAGATGAGGGACGAGATGAGGGACGAGCTGAGGGACGAGATGAGGGACGAGATGAGGAACGAGATGAGGGACGGGCTGAGGGACGAGATGAGGAACGAGATGAGGGACGGGCTGAGGGACGAGATGAGGGACGAGCTGAGGGACGAGCTCCCGGCTGAGGGACGAGCTCCCGTCTGAGGGACGAGCTCCCGTCTGAGGGGACAGCCGCGGCCGTCCCTCCGCTGAGGGCAGCGATGGTGCCCGGGCAGAGGTGCGGACAGCTCCCGCTGCCCGGGGCTGCCCCTTTGTGCCGGCTGCCACGTTTTCACGCTAATCTTGGGGGCTGTGGTCCCTTCTTCGGCGGTGCTTTGGGAACAGCTTGAGAGAACGTCCCGACCTGAGGGACGGTGCGGTGAGGGAGCAGAGCGGCCCCGCGGTGAGGGGCGGCCTAAGTTCAGCCTGCTCCGTACGAGCTGCTGGCCTAGAGGAGGGTGAGGAATTAGTGGAGGTGTCAGGAGGAATTCCCGTTTTTCCCCACTCAGCTGAGGAAGCACCTTGAGCAGAGGGAAGCCGAAGGATGGAGGTGAGGAAGGGGGTTCCCAGCAGTGCTGGGAGGAGGGAAAAAGCACCACAGCGTTGTAAGGCCCCACAGGGCCTTTCTGAGGAGTGTAGGGATTGGGGAAACTACAAATTTCAAATGATAAAATACATGCATATGGTTTATGTAGAGAAAAATAAGTAGAACAAGACGTAGGAGCACTGATGCTTTGAGACAGATGCTCTAAAATGCTGTAATTCCCCAAAAAAGTTAATGTTTGTGTTTTCTAATTTGTAGACTTCAGAAAAGAAAAGCACTTAGCATTTAAAGGATATAAATATATAACTAAGATTATTTGAGTTGTTTAACTTAAGTATCAGTTTCAGTGATGTTCATCAGAATAACTTTTTTCAAAATTGGTTATTACACCTTCAAACAGTATTATCAGACTGTAATTGCCAAAGCTTTTTGTGAATGCCTACAACAGATTTTACTGAACCAAAAAGGTTTATACCGTTCTTTAATATCAGCTGCCATGTGTATAACATTCATGGTTGCAAGAGATATAATAATGTGGAGATCACAAAGCTGCAAAGGAGTAAAACTGAGCAAATTGGAAACAATTACCAAAAAATGACATCAGATTATTTGGGTTTGTATTCAAACCATAGTAAGGGTCACTCTGATACGTAATTTTGGATCAAGAACAGGCTAGCTTGGTCTCTTCAATAGTCTTAATGATCTATAAAAGTCTATAATTTCAACCATTTAAATTAACTTGAGCGTGTTATCATTCAACAGCAGAGAAATTACGCTAATAAGATTATTGCTATATTAAAAATGGTGCTAATTTGAGGCTTTAAGAATACAGATGTATGGCTCAGATGCTGTGTTCTTGTTAGCTATGCAGTAGAACATGACATAAAGTAGGTATTTTGTCATTGTTAGAAACAAAATGGCTCTAGTGAACAATAGATTGCACATCTTTTCTTGAGGGGAGGGGCCATACTTGTCAGCAAAACAAAATTACTCAGAAAACATTATTGGATAAAAGTAATAAGGGAAAGCTGTTTTCTATGGAAGGAAAAGTGGGAAATGTGACTTTCAGCTGAGGTGTTATTTGCTGGAAACCAAAACTGTAAAGCTACCTCCCATATTAAAAAAAAAATCTGATTTTAATGGGTTGCTTCCACTAGTGCAGAAATAACGCAAGTAAACTATTTCTCATGTCAAAGATGGATTGATTGCTTTCCAGCTTAAAAAAAAAAGAAAAAGAAAAAAGTTGTGTCTGAAGGCATATGAAGGAAACTGCAGCCAGTCTGTAGTGATAAAGGTCCTGGAGATCTGCGTGAGAAATCAGCAGTTTGAAACGGCACAACCACATTTGTTTACTGATACCTGGAAAACAGCTTATTCTTTCAGGGGTCATTTAAAAATGTATTTTGCTTTGTGGGGAATATTTTAATATCAAGAAATGAGCCAGAAAGTAATATTCATTTTGTGCTCATCACTATTCTAGTGGAACCTTTCATGAGTCTGTTTTAATTTATAAAACAGTGGAACAGTTTGAGAAAAGTGTATGCACTAAATATTTTCACAAAATTGTAACCATGCTAGGGCAGTTCTGCCTTAGTTCTGTTCCAGCCCACTGATACTTAGTGCTTCTCCTTGGATAAGTGACCTGTTTGAATGAACTCTCATTGCAGCGAAATTCACATTGTTTTCCAAGAATGAGTAGAAGGGTGTGCTCGTGTAGCCACTACATCCTGTCCTCAGCTGTCCATCACTGGGGAAGCTGAGGATCAGTGTATCCCACACAGATCACCTGGAGTGTCAGGATTTAAGACTTTGTCACCTTTAAGGCTGAATAGTTATGGTGGCTTTGAGGGAATAAGGAAAAGTATCCCTTAATCATGGATGAGTTGTCTAAGTTTCATTAGCGTTTTGATAGTCTTGCTTCAATAAAACTTTTTTCTTCATGATGAAGTTTCATATGCACAAGTACCACTTTTATAATCATGGGATGAACATGCTGCATCCCCAGGAGAGCATTATAGTTTTCAATTTGTGCTGAGAATGTCTAGCAGCCACTGGGCATGAACATAGTGCAAAAGCTCAAGGGTCAGTAAACCCACAATTACTCTTTATTAATTTATCAAACATGGTTTTGCATTACTAGGAAATCTTGTTTGGCCTCCACTAAAGAAAAAGGTTTTAGACTGTAATGCCAAGTTATGTTGAGATGTGAGAGTTTTGGCTCCAGAAAAGCTTTTTTTACAGCAAGATTTCCAGAGGAGATTTTTATTTTGCATAGCAAAAATTAGATCTGGGCATCCTGTTTTGCCATGGGACCTCGGAATAATTCAAGCAATTACCCCACTGGTAAACAATTTTCTGTCTGATGGATGAACTGTCTTTAGGTAATGGGACTGTGGGATTCCATTCTTTTGCACTCCATGCTGCAGTTCAGCAAAATTTAAAGATGCTGGCTTGTGGATTTTTTGGCTAGAAATTCTATTAAGTGAATGAATGCTCTGATTCTTTACCTTTTTGAAGTTATAGTCTTGCTTTTTGAATTTATCCTAACTTGTGCCAGTTTCATATTTACCAGCTTAATCAATAAAGCCATGCAGCACTTTGATGTAAACAAGATGACCTCACTATTCAATAGTGTATTTCCCTGCCTTTTGACAAATGAAAGACATATTTATATTGATTTTCTCTTTACATAAGGATATTCTTTCTTACCATATCTTTTTAGCTCCAGGCATTCAACAGCTAAACCAGACATTTAGAACTGTAAAACCAAGGCTTAAGCCTGCAGTTTCTAACCTCACCTGGCTTTTTTCTGCTTTATTTTCCATACTTCAATGCAAGGAATTCTCTCAGATAACTTCAACCCTGATCCAAGTTATTTTTCTTAACTCCCTTTAATCAATACAGTGAAGCAATGCAAACAAATGAGGGAAACCATGAGGAGTTTCAGTCCCTCTTATTTTTTTAATGTCAAAAGACTTTTTCTGCCTAAACATTTAATGGGTATTGCATAGACCTGAGAATCTCCTGATTTTTTTTCCCCAAAAATTTTTCATTTGTCTTCTGAAAAAAGTGCCTAATGAGTATTTCACAAATAGATAAATACAATGGAACACTTCACCTTGACTAAAACTTTTTGCTTGCTTCTGTCTTCAGTGGCTTTAAATATATTTGGAAAAATCTAGATGTAATCAAGCTGCCTGAAAAATGTCAGTTCTTCCTGGAAAAAAAACCCATTATTGTTACCAGATTTCTTAAAATTGTTTCACTCAAAGTACCAATGTCTCCCTTGCAGAATTCTAAGGACACTGCTCAGTCCTCAGCAATGAATGGGGTACCAAATAAGAAGGAGGAGTATTTGCATGAGATGCAACAGTAGAAATGGAGTCATAGCAAACATCTGCATGAAATCAGAATTTAAATCTGTTGTTAGTGCAGAAGCTCATTTTGGATATTGTGAATGGAAAAACAATACACTGAGAAGCAAATCTTAAGTGTCACAGGAGCCACCACTGATTGATATAATTTCAAGTCCATTTCAAAATGTGAGGACTCCAAACTAGATTGTTCTCACTCCTGCTGAATCCTGTAATGGTGCTTCAGTCTTCAGACTGGGTAATTTGACAGGCTCTGAAAGCAGTGGCATCTAGGGTGGATAGAATGAATTGGAAATATCAACCTCAATTAGGAATTTTCTTGCTTTTGTGAATATTGTTTTTGTTTAAAGTGTTCACTGCTACTCTTACATCTGTAATGATAACTATTGATTAGACATGTAAGAACTGAGGAAAAGGACATTTAGCACAATTTGTAATTGTCTTATTCAAGTTCTTTTTTGAAGGGATTTTGTCAGAACAGCTAGAAAGCTGAACAAAGAAAGCATCTGAGCTGAATGATGTAGTGCACGTTGATTAAAATTAGAAAACTTTGTGGCTAGCATATATTAGTTGGAACTTCTGCTGAAAATGATTTAATGTGAATTATTTGTCAGTAACAGTATATTTGTATTCTGTTGAACAATTTTCTTGATGCAGAAAGATTGGCATCCTTAATGTTTTAGCCATATGGAGCACATTATCCTGAGAGAATGATGTGCTTTTTGTATGTTAGTGTTGTATGTATTTTTTTTCCAAGTTGTTTTTGCTTTGCCTTTTTTTTCCCCCTGTGGCTGGGTTGTTTTTGGTTTGGTTTTTTTTAATTTGCTTTGTTGGGTTTTTTGGTTTCTTTTTTGTGGAAGTAGACCACCTCATCACTTTGTTGCAAATACTTTTACATTTACAGCCTTTATTGTTGGAGAACTTGCACAGGGAGTTAATGAAATAGCACATTTAATGCCTGGCAGTAAAGCCAAAGTCAGAATTGTCAAAGATGAAGCTTTAAATATCAGGGTGACTGCCAAAACAGGATTGCTGAGAAGCTAGATGGTCTGGCTTGGTGTCCAAAACACGCTTCTACAAACACGACTATGGCATCTGAGGGGTAATTTGTGCCTAACATAACTGTGCTGACAAAAGCTGCTTGCTCTACACTCCCAAAAATAGGGTTGTGATGATGCTGCTAATTACAGCCCTCTTATATCTGTGATAAGTGATCCTCGTACATTAACACAAGACATTACAATGTGAGCAAGACCCAAGACTCTGAACACCAGAAATCATGGTTTTAAAGATTTTACATTAGTAGCTTTGAAATGTGTTCTTGGGTTTTTTTTATACCTAAGCTGCACATACCTAAATATTCCTACTATTTTATGTGTTATAATACTGTTAAAACAATAAAAAGGGCAGAATAAAATTGCGGATGGGCCCAGCTTGCCTCTATTTTGGCTTGATGTTCATCACTGACAGTGACACAAGTTCTGTGCAACTCCTGTAATGCTCTGTAAAGCCACTCAGATGAGGTGGTGGTTCCCATTCTGCCTTCTGTTCCAGCTGCTTACACTGCCAGTGTTGGAGCAGGTAAGACCTGGTTCTTGCCATATTGTTGTGCCTGAGCCTTTGGGATTCCACACTGAGGAGGAGACATGCATAATTTATTATTGTTTATTACCCACATCCTCTCGCCTCCATGACAGTGATAGAGTAGTAACAATAAAGAGCCCTGTCTTACTGAGTTATCGTGTTTCACAATTGTCATTATCATCTCTAAAATGTTATATTTTACAGAAAATTGCGTTGTTTCTTAAAAAGAAGGAAAAAAATTCAGCAGCTCAAAACAGGCTTTTCTGTGGTATTAAGAGTGATAATGTTTTTGTTTTCCATCCTATTAGATATTCTAATGTGGCTAGAAATGCAGTTGGGAAAAAAAAAGCCCCAAATGCTATTGAACCCTAGAACTCAGAATCTGTCTGAAAATATGGAAGAGAAGTTGGTAAAACTAGAAGAGAAAATAAGAGAGAGGAAGAAAGCCTTTCAAGCTATTTAATGAGAGAATACTGGGAATAAGGACAATAATAGAAAAAAGTTCCTTTTATCAGTAGCTGTGTTCTAAAACTCTAATTGCACTGCTTAGCTGGGGAGTGAAGGAAATGAACTGAATTCATTGTCTTAATGATACACTTAGCAGATGGGCAAAATGAATACATAATAAATTGTGCTTCATTTCTTACACAGACAGCAGTTTCATGAAATATAACAATGCTCTGCATTTTCTCCATCTGTTTCTACAAAAATGAATTTATTTCTTCTGTTTTCCTTGCTC
Organism: Pardalotus punctatus; assembly: GCA_013400915.1. NCBI lineage: Eukaryota > Metazoa > Chordata > Aves > Passeriformes > Pardalotidae > Pardalotus > Pardalotus punctatus. The sequence continues at coordinate 51,761 of VZTX01004511.1, read as the reverse complement.
CCCCTTCAAAACATTATTTGATTTGAATATCATCTAAACTTGAGGGAAATGATCCTTTCCATAAGAGGTCTCAGTCAAAGCCTTGTCATTAAAGGAAAGATGTGTCACTATGGAATTGTAGCCCAGGACTCTATACAGATGTAGATGCAGAATTCGGGATTTTTAAAAATATGCCTGGAAGAACTGGAAAATTTTGTAAAATTTGGCTGGTGTTTAGCCTCGCAGATAATTCATTTAATGCAAAACCTTTTACAGTACCTCTTAACCTTTATATAAGTGCTCTATACTCTGTTCTAGCAGATTTGAATTTTTTTTTTTTTGCATCCGTTTCATACCAGTTATGAAAATCCAAAATCATTCCTGGTAGTTCTCTGCATCCAAATGTATCTTAAAGTTTTATGGATATGACTGTTCCATAACTACTGTGGTGGTCTTTCCCCCCTGGCCCCCCCCTTATTTTTCTTTAATATAACAAGATTTAAGATTAAATCTAGAAACAGATGTTTGCTTCTAATGCTCTGCAGTAAAATGCAGTTTTATTTCAGATATGGCCCCATCTGTGAAAAGTTAAGCACCCAAGAGTTCAGAGTTTCTCTGAGGGCTTTTTTCCTATGTATTGGGGATTGTTAAGTTGTCAGCATTGGGAAAGAACAATACTGGCATTTAGAGAAAATGACCAAAAAGGCCAAGTTCACAAATACCTTCTTTTGTATCGAAGGGATGTTATAGCGGGTGTTGTTATAAGAAAAGGTTTTACGATTATATGTACAGTTTCTGGTGTTTAAAAAATAAAAAAGGCATTTAGCCAATAGAACTTGCAGCTTTTCACACACAGGTTGTACAGTTACTTGTCTTAATTTCTTGTTGTACTTGCTAAATCTAGGTAAATTTTTTTTTCTTTTTTCAATTTATTGTGAACGAGAGTAATGCAATCCAGTAATCAAAAACGTACTCTACAAAGTATCTACTGAGAACCATACTGTACTGTCTGTCTCGTTCCATTGCGGGCAACTGCAAGGAGATCTTTTACAATTAGATGGTCAGGAACGAAATTAAGTCAACAGAGACGAACTTTGTATCTGAGAACCGTTTATGGGTAAGAAAAAACAAAAAGAAAGAAGTAACGTCGAAGTCCCAGCGGCAGAGAGTGCGGTGCGCACGCTGCCGGCCTGGGGAGCCTGCGCACCTCGCGGAGAGGAGCGGCGGACACGGGGTGAGAGGCGAGGTCTCCAGGCACAGCTCCCGCAAGGACCGGCGGCCGGACACGGGGTGAGAGGCGAGGTCTCCAGGCACAGCTCCCGCAAGGACCGGCGGCCGGACACGGGGTGAGAGGCGAGGTCTCCAGGCACAGCTCCCGCAAGGACCGGCGGCCGGACACGGGGTGAGAGGCGAGGTCTCCAGGCACAGCTCCCGCAAGGACCGGCGGCCGGACACGGGGTGAGAGGCGAGGTCTCCAGGCACAGCTCCCGCAAGGACCGGCGGCNAAATTAAGTCAACAGAGACGAACTTTGTATCTGAGAACCGTTTATGGGTAAGAAAAAACAAAAAGAAAGAAGTAACGTCGAAGTCCCAGCGGCAGAGAGTGCGGTGCGCACGCTGCCGGCCTGGGGAGCCTGCGCACCTCGCGGAGAGGAGCGGCGGACACGGGGTGAGAGGCGAGGTCCGGGCACAGCTCCCGCAAGGACCGGGGGCCGGACACGGGGTGAGAGGTGATCGGGCAGGAGGTGCGCGACCCTGGACGGAGTCGCGGCCGGGATGGCGGCGGGGGGGCTGGATCGGAGGCAGGTAGGGTCGGCCGCAGGTGGTTCGGACAGGCGGCGGCCGGGACGAGCGAAGGAGTACGCGAGGGCCAGCGAGAGCCAGTGAGGGCAGAAGGGCCAAAAGGCAGGCTGGAGCCAGGGCAAAACAGGCCAGGGCCAGCGCAAAGACAGTGAATCACCGAGCGCTAAGTAAGCCCGTGAGCGAGCCGGTGAGTGAGTGAGAGTCAGTAAGCGAGCCCCCCACTCAAAAAGCCTCAAAAGCCCAAAGCTTAGTGTCTAAAAGTCCCCCAAACTCAGGACGCAGTTACTTTTTATAGCCCTGGTCCCTCCCGAGGTCTGCCTCCCGACAGGAGTCCGTTGGCTCAGTCCGGCGTTCCGCTGCAGTCCTGTGCGGAGACCTTTCGCCATCCGACTGGAGAATCTCTCGGGAGTGCCGTGTCTCCTGCTGGCTGCCGGTCCCGTCTGAGGTGGTGCCAGGCGAAGCCACGCCGGAGACAAAGCTTTCCTGCTTTGTGTGCACGGGTGCAGCCCTTCCCCCACCACGCCTCTGACAATCTGTGTTGAGACAGCACTAAAATGGCCCCTCACACTGTCTGAAAGTGATTCTGAATGAGTTTTGTGCTGGACTACATCACACTTTAATAAAGAATCCTAAATACCATATATTTAGCCTTACAATTTAAGAGGCTCACAAAAGTGTACGCAAAGGAACAAAGACATTGTATTCAATGGAGTGGTCCCCTTTGTTGCTATGCTAATGAAAAATAAGTCTTCCTGAAATTGTAGGTCTTTGTCCTTTTTATTTTTGTTAATTCATCTTTAAAATGAATGTTTCTGTTCCTGTGTGGAATTTGAAGACAGTGAAAATTGCTAATAACCATATCCATTAGACTATATGCAAAGTATTTAACTTCTTGTCAGTAACAATGCTTTACAGCCTTCAACAATGTGACTTTTCAAGTGAACTTGGGTAATATTTGTGTTCTAGAAGTGGCACTCCTATGGCCTGTACTTGTTCCTTAAGGGCCTCTATTCAGGTGAATAATACCCCTATATGAAGGGAAATATAATTTTCCATATTTTATGGAGACCAAAGTAGATAATAATTTATCCAAGGTTATTCAGTGATGCTTTCACAAGGCTTAGAATTGTGCTCTTTCTACCAGGTTAACTTCGATAATAATTTAATAACACAGGAGTGAGGTTGTTCAAATTACATGAAGTGTTTTGCTGCTGAATGTGAGATTCAGTAGCATCTGTCAACAGGGAGAAAATACCATAATTCTACAAATGTGTCTGTAAAGTGGGCCCTGTTAATGTACTAAGACATATCAGCAATTTCAGTAGGACTTGGCAAGTGCTAAATGGGTTTCTGAAGTAGTTTTCTTGAGGTTACCTAAAGCAGCCTAAAACAGCTTCCGTGTTCTCCAGGCTTGGCATGGGCTGCATGGCACTTGGGGGGCTGGATGTATGAATGAACAAGGTTCTCACGTGGGTTCACTGTTATATGTTACTGAACAGCACAGTTCAGATGTGGAACAAAATGGGGACGCGTAGGGACAGGTCAAAAACTGTATGAGGAAGGAAATAAAAGATCATGAGAAAAGCAAGATGTACAGTACTAGCAGATTGAGTGTTTGTAAAGGAATCAAGTTAAAAAGTGGAAAGACTATGGTTTAGAGAGTCAGGTTTTGTACTACAGATGGAGCAAGGAGCCTTATTGAAGGGTGCAGTGACTCCAAATGGCCAAGATTTACCTAGTGTCTGTCAGTGCTTACAGCATTTTGTGTCTTTGCTTTGTTGTTCTTCCCGAAGAAGTGCAAGGTGCACTGAGAGGTCTGGTGCTCAGATTCACACATTCCTACTGTCTCCTGCAAGTGCTCACAGCTGATTCTCTCCCTCTTCAGGCTCCCTTTGCTGTGCACTGCTGGTTGCAAAGGAAAGATTTAACTGCCAGAGTCGTTGTAATATCTGTAACTTTCCACTTTAGTGAGAGATTCCTGAAAAATGCAAATTTGCTTGTTGTCTTTCTCCAGTTTTTCTGTTCACTTGAGTGAATTTTTACTGCGGTCAGAGGCTTGGCTGGTGCTTTATTAAGCACATTACATGGCCCTGCATATGGAATTCAGGAACTGTAAAAATTCCTATAGTAAGTCTATTAAATATTTTACTAATATGGCCATAAGGAACCCAGAACTAAAATCAGACCTCACATTTTGATTAATTGTGTGGTAAATCAAAGGAGAAATTGAAAAATGACCTTCACTGAGTGTGCTTTGCTTCCTCTGTGGGAGAGAGAGAAATCAAATGATGATTTATTTTTTCCTCTCCCTCTAAGTGGAAAGAAGAACATTCATGCAGAGAAGAGGTTTTTTGTAGTGTCTGAGAAGTAATTTTGTTTTCTTGTAGAAGTATACTTTAGATTGGAATGGTTTATACTAGACAAGAGGTTTTTTGTTCCAGATTGAGCAGTTTTGGATAGAGAATGAAGATCTCCTAACAACTGGGGAACCAGTTTGGTTGCTTTCCCTGAGTACTCAAAAATGATCCTTGTATCTTCAGTGCTCATGTCGAGAAGGAGGAGGGGAAGGAACAAGGAAAGGGTAAGAACAGAACTATGATATTCATGTTTGGTTAATTTTTGTCATTGATCTGGGAAACAAGCCTGGCTTGTGATGGTCACACACCGTAATTGCTTATTCAGTAATTCCATATTCAGCTTGAACTGATAAATACATAACCTGATAAATTAATAAGTTTACTTGACTGTATTCAGTTGCAACTCTTAGGTTCTTAGGACTTCAACAAAAAGTGGAGCATGAATGAGGAGAATTTGGTACTGGAACTTAATTTCCTTTGGTTTTATTTGATTTCCAGTGTCTGACGTAGCTGTGTATCTCAGTTTTCAGTTGAACATTGCTTGTCACGTGGTCCTAAAGGGAGCAGCTGTGAGCCAGGCTGTCTGCTAGGGATAGTCCTCTGGGAAGTGTGCTTAGGAAGGCTCCTCCATTCAACTGTTCTCAAACATAGTTTTTGAACTCTCATAGGCCTGGGATTGGGACACAGGCGCTGCTGGCTCTGCATACACAAGTGAAGACAAAGCTTTGAAATGGTAATTGCTATCTTAAAAAGTCCCTGTCCACTGCTTTATCCGCAAGATGCAACTTTGTTATTCCAAATGAGAAATTTATAGTGCCAGATAATAAAAGCTTATGGAAAAAAAAGTCAAATATCCTAAAGACATTATTTCCTTTAGAAAAAGTACAATGGGAATGTGTATTATGTCTCTTTAAAAAAAAAAAAATTACAGAAGTAAAGAAATTTGAAACTAATAATTTAGAAGGCCAAATTAAATTTTTCTAATCTGCTCTACTTGTGAATAATTGCTTCATATTGCTATGGATTGTCTATTGATCTGATGTTTATTAAGAAATTGTGCTTGCAGCATTACTCTGTAGAAAGCCTCTGCATAAATTGGCATGAATCAGGTTATTAGAAATATCTTGATTCATTGCAGCTGCATCAACTTTTTTGTTCTGAGAAATACTAGGCATCTTATTGGAAAAGTGTGAATAAAGATGAACTCCTAAGTACTTGCTAGTTCCAGAGAAGCTAATAAAAATGAAATTAGCTTCTCATCAGAAAACAAGGCTTCCTTTTATTAGAAAGGAAATACTGCATATATGTGTGATGAGTGCAAAAGAAATGTTATACAATGATTTTTTCAGAGATAACCAGTGAAATACTTGTCCATACTTAAGCAGAAAGAAACATGATCAGGTATCCCAAGACACTATTAATGAGTCTGTTGAGAAAGTATTTATGTCTCCTTATGGGTTCTATTGGAATGTGTTTGTAGATACCTGAACTATTTTAAGTGCTCAAGCTGTACTTTGTAAATGAAACACCTTTTTAGATTTTACAGTATTTCCTCAGTCAAAAAGGCAGTGTTTTAATGTGCACGGAATGAACCTTATCATGCATAGAATATCTCTCACTGAACAACTTCCAAAGACATATTTTGTTCTATATTTTTGATGCAGAAAATGAACATTTTCATGTTGGCACATATGACTACCACAAATTATGATGTTGTTCACTGGGACTTGCTTTTTTTAAACTTTTTTTTTTTCCACACATCCTGTGTAGCATTATTTCAATGAAGAATTCAAGATGCCATGGCACAAGACAAATGCCACTTGTGCAGCTGATGTCAGATGTTGGAGGTAACTGAAACAAATTCCTTTGAGCTGCATTGTAACTTGCCTTGTCTTTCCAAAAGAGCAAAGTGTACTGTAAGAGTCAGGTTTTGTTGCTTCGATCTCTCTTGATAATGATTCTAATTAGTGTTGTGATAATTAGATACAGATGGTTTGCAGGTGGGGAATGCCAGGCTTCATCTTTTCTAAATTGCTCAATGTGTCACCTGTTTGACAAAATAAAGAAGCTACCGGGCCTGTTGATATAACTGAAAGAATCCACATAAATTCCACTGTTTTTTGATCTTTATAGCTACTTTGCAGAGCAACTTGCATAGTAGTGGATATTGAGAACTGTGTGAAAAAATCATCTTCAGGAGAGATGTCTTTCTAGACAAGTTGGTTTATGTAATCTTCCTCTGATTGTACCATTTCTCTTCTGCCCCTCAGTCCTGAGGAAAACCCTTCCTCCTGCTCATCCTTACCTTTCACAACCTGATAAACTACTCGGTCCAAAAATGCATGAGGGATACATGAAAATCCTGTTCAGCAGAGCTACACCTGGAATAGTTTTGCATTTGTATGTATCTTTTAGATACTTGAATCAGTGGCTTTATTTTACTAATTGGGATATTTTTATTGCAGTGGTGACAGAATTCCACTGAGATTTCCACTGTCTCTGGAGGTGGGGGGAGGAGGAAGACTGAAAGCTGTTGTATCTATGTCCTCACTTTATTTCCCAAGACAAAACAATTTCCATTTTAGTTGTGTTTCATGCAAAGGAAATGTGTTTAACTATGTTGCTTATAAAATGTGAATTTATAAACAAGGTAAAGTGGGAGAAAGGAATTGCTATCTGGAGTTGGCTGCAGTTCTTGAAAGGACGTCAATGATCTAGAAAATTTAAACCCAGCCCTCGTGTATGTCCAAGCTTCTATTCAGGGCACTTCTCAGATATACCAGATAAATTTCCTGATGTAAAATGGCATTTAAAAAGTTCATTTCATTTTCTAAAAAGTAACTTGATTATGCTTTGCAATATTGATTTTTATTGTTTGTTTTGTAATCTTTTTTGTATCCAAAATTGATGCTGCTTGGAAGACCACACTTTGCAGAATTTGTTGATGTATGATTCAGCATGGCCTTTAAACCTCAGCATGGCATTGTTCCTTGCTAGTGTGTGCTGGCAGGATCCAGCTCTTTGGCAGTGAAATGACTCCTTGGTACCAGCAAAGAACACTTAAAAAAGAGAACAAAAAAATCTTTAAATGACTGTTAAATACCTATGACATGATTATTAAGTGCTTGCAGTGTCCTATAAAGACAGACATAGAATATTGAAGGTCTGTCTCCTGCATTTTGCTCTTAGGAGCTGAGCCATCCTTACCCAGTACCTGAATGCTAAAATGCGATTCAAGAAATGTATTTCAGTACCCTACTGCAGCTGTATATATATATCTATTTCTATATTAGCACACTGAGATTTGTTAAGTAATATTTATCTCTGCTAAGCTCTTTGTCTTTCCATATTCTAAGATAAGTTTGTCTGAACTGAAACTGCCTTGGCTGTGATGCTTTGGAGTTTCTATATTGCAAAGCCCTTTTTCCTTGTTTGTTGTTTTATATAGGAGACAATAATTCTGCCTTGATTACCCACTTGATATGGCAAAATATTCTTGTCACAGGGTAGTCAGATCCAAGGAGGGTCTTGACCCAAGATAGTATTTCTGCCACAAGGCAGCATTTTAACACATGGACTTCTCATTAGATATTCATGTCGCATCCACCAGGACTGTCACCTTTGGATCAAGAATGAAATTCAGTTCTGGCTGCAGATAATTACTTCCTTAGCAAGCAGAACTGAGAGATCAAAGATCAGAAGTCAAAACTTGTCAGATACTTTTCCTTCTGTATTTTTCCTTCTCCCCTCTTGGCAAATACCAAGAAATTATGCAGATTAAGCTGCATATATACAACTTTGTATATATCAAAGATATTAAAAATTTGAGAAGGTTAGATAATGCCATATATTATCACAATTTAAATAGTAGTGTTAGTATTAGGAAACCTTTATCTTGTTCCTTGCCTTACCAAGAACTTTACTTCACTTGTATGAGACTTTCCCTTTTCTTTCATCCTGTCATAATACAAATTTTTTGTGCCAGGACTCTCTTACCTGGATGTCTGTGATGGCGACATTGCTGTGGCATCATGTGATGTAGCTCTGCCTAGGCCAGACTGCTTGTGGGTGTGTGTATCCTGTGTGTCTGTCCATCTGTCTGTCTCACTGGGAGTATTGCAGCTGGAAATTCACTGTCGAGCTCTTTGAGTATTTGTTCAGCTCCTTGAGAGGTTTTGCACTGAGGTGACCGATCCTGGAGCAACTTTGCTGCTGGTGCCTACGCAGCCCATTTAAAGCTAACGGCACAATTTCATTTCACAAAGCTCTCAACTTATCAATGTATGAAGTCCGGGCCTTGCTTATTGTTGTGTACTTAATAAATAGGAGTTATATCCCAGGCTTAGGTGGATTGAAAGTTTGGGCTTTTATTGCAGATTCAGTAGTCCCTCTTGCAGAGTAAATGTCAAGTCACATTGTGGATTTCTCTGCAACAGCCAAGAAACCACAGCTTCTTCACTCCTTGAAACACACAAAACTAATATAAGTCCCTACTTGGGGATGTGTTTATTATTTGAAGTACAAATATTGCTTGTTTTTCTGTGCATTTTATGAATAGGGTTTTATGAAGGATTTTTTTAAATGTCTATTTATATTATCACAAATACTTTTCCATTTACTCTCCCTCTACAATACTGAGAATATCTTATTCCTCCAACATAGAGGTTTTTCCAAGGTTAAAAAAAAAGTTTAAAATAGCTGTCTTTAAAGCATTCTCCATTATGTTGCAAGGTGGTCCAGGAAGACACCATTATCCTTGGAAAATGTACAAGCTTAAAAATAAGCATTGATTTGGCAGGAGTTACAACCTAATTTATTTTATCCTGTACTAAATTTCATTGTGCAGCTGGCTGATCAGCTGTGGCCTGATGATGCCTGAGAGGCACAGTGCTGTGCGATGGACCATATTTCCATCTTTTCCTTGACTCTCCTCATTCTCTTTTAGAATTCTCTTCTAGCTCCTGAGGGACAGAGAAATGGCTATTCTTTTGTTTTCGAATCAATGTGCCTCTCCTTGGACTCCCACACGAGAACTAGACATTAGAGGATCTAACATAGTGATGTCAAGAAACCTGTAAACCTCCTAATTAGACATGTCTTAAGTGTGAAACAATCATACTTGGGGTTCTGCCCGCCTCCCAGGAGCAGGCAGAGAGAGAAGCTGCTGTTTCACCACTTCATTATCACCCAGTGCACTGAATAGGAAAACTCTGATGTCACCCAGTTGCTATAGCAACACCATCCTTGCTTATCTCTGTTTCTCTGGCAACAATCCCTTACTTTCTGCTATATTCACACTCTTTGTTACTATAAAATTCCTTCATCGTGATTTATATATTGACTGACATCAGGTCATCCCTTAGATTCAGACTGTGACTTGCTTATACAGAGGATTACTGGACTTTTATCATTTCACCTTAATTTTGGTAGCTTTAGAAACTGGGACGGAAAACCAAGCCATAGCCTATAGAGAGGTGTGGTAAATTCAATTTCATTTTATAGTCTGTAGCATTCATTTCAGGCTGTAGGGTCTGTGTTTTGTTTGGGAATTACCCTGGTTTGAAGTTAGAGTCCTGGGAGTCCTTGGGTGAGTTTAATGTCTGTGTTCCAATTGACTGTTCTCCCTCAGAAGTGGATAAAATGCATAGTCTGAAATCACAAGGTACTTGAGGAAAGCAGCCAGAAGTGATGCTTATGGGCTGGAATTCTGTGAAGGGTTCCAATGTGTGCAGAATCAATTACAAGATAAGAATCTTTATACAGAAGTCTGGATGTGTAACATTTTAAGTTAGAAGAGACCTCCAGAGTTCCCCATCTGTTCTAACCCCTTGTTCAAAGCAGAATGAATTAGATCAGGCTGCTCAGAAAAATTTTTCAGCTCAGTTTTGAACACCTTCAAGGATGGAGATTTCATAAACTCTTGGTGTGACTGTCCTATTATTTGACCACTCGTATTTAAAAAAAAAAAAAATTGGAAAAAAGGAATTTTCACTGTTCCAACTTGTCATTTGCATTGCAGCTCTTGTGCTACCGTTTGTTGTGCATCTCCAGGAAGCATCTCCATCTTCTTTGCATCCTCCTACCAGGTCCTTGTCTCCCTGACCATCACAGTGACCCTCCACTGAGCATGCTCCAGTGTGTCTGGTCCTGCAAAGCCCTGAGCTGGACAAAGAACTCCAGACTTGGGCTCGCAAGTACCAAATAGGGAGGGAGGGGAAACCTTCCCTGGCCCTGCCAGCTACCCTCTTACAAACAGCCTGGGATGCAGGAGGCTTGTTTTCTTCTGCTAGGGTGTGTTCCTCATTCGTCTTCACCTTTGCATCCCCGAGGAGCCCCAGTTTCTTCTGCAGAGCTGCGTCCCACTCGGTCCCCAGCTGTATTGTTCATGGCTTTACTGCACTCCACATGGGCCCTTGTTCACTGGGGGGGCAGTGAGGCACTGGAACATGTTGTCCAGTGCAGTTGTGGATGCTTCAACCCTGGAAGTGTTCAAGGCCACGCTGGAGGGACCTTTGAGCAGCCTGGTCTAGTGGAAGGTGTCCCTGCCCATGGCAGGTGGTTGGAACTATAACCAACAGCAAAGTTGGATTTTTGAGGTCCCTTTCAACCCAATGCATTCCATGGTTTTACAAAAAATTGCACTTGATTTTGTTGAACCTTAAAGTTCTTGTCACCACATTTTTACATCCTCCCTGGGTTGCCCTCAGAGGCAGCCCTGCACTCCAGGGTACTGACCACACTGGTCATCCACACACTTGCTGAGAATGCCTTCTGTATGGTCATCCAGGTTGTTAATGAAGACGTTTGACAGATCCCTGGGGATCTGTTGCCATTTGTGACTGGCTGCCCGCTGGACTTTGTGCCTGACACTCAGACCAGGCAATTTTCAGTGTGCAGTGCTGTCCACTTACCCAGCTGGCAAGTCATTAATTGGTGATAAGGAGTCTGTCAGACCTTGATAAAGTGGAGATGTACAACATCGCTGCCCTTGTTCACAGTTCCTGTCATCCCATCATCCTGAGCAATGAGTTTGAACAGGCATGCTTAAAATGCTTAAAGGCTGTAGCTACTGTAGCTACTAGGACAAACAATATGACTCAGAATCAGAAGATGACAAAACTAGGAAAAGTTTACTTATTTCTCTCCCCCTCTCTATTTTCTTTTTAGTTACAGTGGAGGATCTTGTTCAAGCAATGAGGGAAACCAGAGAGGAGGAAAGAAGGAGGGGGGAAAAATTAATACAACCAAGAACTTTCAGAATAAGTTAAATATTTTCCTTTCTATGGCTAATAGGTTGATAACAGTGTTTCATAGTGGAATATTAATATTCATGATAAATATTGATAATTAAGTGATTTGGTAGCTGAAGAAAGGTAAAAAATCTTGATATTTTTCGTAGCATCAGCTTTGGTCATCCCTTCCCAAAGATTCATCTGAACGGAGTTATAGAAAAATACCCTTGCCAACATTCTTGTGAGTCTTTCATGTTCCTGTTCATTTCAGTGAAAATTTATCAGTTGGTATTCTACAAGCAGGCTTACAACTTGCATTGCATTGTGTTTCCATGGAGACAGACATGTTCATATTAATGTAATACATGGTAATATTAATCATTGGAGACATAAAACGACTATTCCTAAAGTTCTTATTTGCAGCTTTTACATTAGCACTTTTCAGATTTATGGATTGATGGATACTGCATATTTATGTTGTGTCAGCACTGGAGCAGTTTATCATTTAGCACTTATCTCACTGAAGAGTAATTTGCTCTCTCCATATTAGGTAATTTTTGAAACACTTGTATATAATAAAATGCATTCACTATAAATTTACAAAGACAAATTTGAAAGAGCTTCAAAACTGATTACTTCCTTTTAGGCAGAGTAACTACTTTGTCATTTCTATTATTACTGCTTTCTGATGTTTCAGTATTCTGTCATGGTCTGTACGATCACTGTACCCTCATGATGGTGTAAAGGAGTTACAGAATCACGGAATCATTTAAGCCAGCAGTGCCAAGGCCACAGCTCTTCATATCCCTAAGTGCCACATCTGTATGTCTGTCTCTGGGGATGGTGATTCCACCACTTCCCTGAGCAGCCTGTTCCAATGCTTTACAACCCTTTCAGTGAAGAATTTTTCCCTAATATCCAACCTAACCTCTCCTGGTGCAACCTGAGGGCATTTCCTCTTGTCCTGTTGCTTGTTACCTGGGAGAAGAGGCCAAGCCCCACATCTCCAAAACCTCCTGTCAGGGAGTTTTAGAGAGCAGTAAGGTCCCCCCTGAGCTTCCTTTTCTCCAGACTAAACACTCCCAGCTCCCTCAGCTGTTCCTCACCAGACTTGTGCTCCAGACCCGTCCCCAGCTTTATTGCCCTTCTCTGGGTGTGCTCCAGCCCCTCAATGCCTTTTTTTCCCTTGAGGGGCCCCAGAATGAGCCCAGTGTTCCAGGTGTGGCCTCACCAGTACTGGGCTCAGGGGAGCAATCACTGCCCTGGTCCTGCAGGATGTGCCATTGCTGATACAGGAATCAATGAAACAGTTTCATTTCTGTAATGGATACTTGCTGTCAGTGTATTTCTAAGTGAATTGTATCAGGGAATTTAACTACCCTAGAGCTCCTTTAAATAGCTAAATAGCAGTTAAGGTTCCATATAAATGGAACAAACAGAAACAAAAAGGAAACAGATGGGATCTGCATGATATTGTTGACACTCTTTGTCTCTCAAGTAATAATGAGTGTTTGAAGTCAGATTACTATCATCTTTCCTTTAAGTTCCTCTCCATGTCATGGACTCCATTTTTCCAACTTTCATTATGGAATTAGGGATTTCCCAGAAACTAGTTAAGTGTGGGCTGGATATTTCTTTCTGATAAGCTAGTTTCTTTGTTATTTTTTTTTAGATATTCCTGTGTTCGTGCCTATTTCTCTTACTGCTTTATCATCACCGATACTGATGAGGATGTTCAGGATATGTTTGTGTCCAATTGCAAGAGCTATTTAATGTAGTATTTCAGTGACTACTCTAGACTCTCTCTCGAGGCAGCTTTTATTGTACTTTAAATATTGTTCTGTTCAGGAAAGGCACCCAGCACTGCGCCAAGGGACTGTTAGTAAGAGAACATTAGAACTGTCGTACAAATATTTTCCTACACCCTCTTCCCAGTGATCTTCCCCCTGCTATACCCACAGGATTTAACAGAGGAGGCAGGTTGGCTGAAGCATGTCAAGTTGTGCATTTAAAGTTGAGATTGTACCAAACAAAATAAGCTGCCATCTATGTGACAAGGTGCCTGGAGAGGAACAGGGGAGATCTTGCCTAGTCTGAGACATTAATTGAAGATTTGCTTTGAAATTTAAAAAAAAAAAAAAAAAGAGTAAGATGAGTCCAGGGAGAATGCTAGGAGAATGGTTTCTGGCACCCAGAGCTTGGCTTTTTAAAAATAATTACAAAAAGGGAAATAAATCCAATTCTTGCCTATTGCATTTTATGACCCTTGTGTGTTAGTCATTGTTCTTGAGTTGGGAACAGAAATAATAGTTGAGAAGCAAGTAGAATTTATAGTTCTGAGCAGCAGCCTTGACAGTTTCTCAATAAAAAGTAATTCAACAAATTGCCATCACTTTTCCTGATCAGAGTACATAATGCAACAGATAAGTGACATCAGGCTCAGCAGGCAAGTAATCAGCATCCAGCACATAATGATCTTTGTAATTTGGTGTATGTCTGCTCTGTCACATGGGCAATTGGTGTCATCCTGTGTCAGTTTGGTTCCTTGCCCTGCAGCAAGACTTCTGAATGTAAAGAGCATTTTACAGGAAAAAGAAATGAACCAATCACTACTCAACCACCTCCATTCTTGCCACATGTGATTAAAAGAGGAACTTGAGAATTTAAAATACAGCTTAGAACTTACCTTTGTACTTTATGTTTCCGTGAGTTATATTTGTTATCAGAAACTTCTGAAGTCTATGAATTTTGTATTTTGCTGCTCTGAGTAGTCAAAAAAGAGTACATTCTGGTTAATTGAACTTCCTCACCTTTTTTCCCCTTATTTTTCCTCAAGTATGGAAGATTTTCTCGAGTATGAAAAGATGTCCCAGAAATTTAGCACCGTCTTAGCAAGATTTTACTTTGTGGTATGTGTGGTATGTTTCAGATTAGTTTTACTTTGGTTTGGTTTTTTGGGTTTTCTTCCCAAAGGTCAGTTACCGTGACAGTGGGATCTTTTCATGCAGGAGGAGCATTTAACAGAGACCATGAAATCAGGACTGAATATGCTGTAGCTTGGTGGATTAATTAATTATAGCAAGAGAAATCGTATTATTTCAGTTAGTACAGTTGCATTTCTATAACTATACATAAATAATAAAACATTACTTGATTATTGCAGTGTTATACTGCTTTTAGTTTCCCAGCTTATTGGGACACCAAATACAAGGTGTTCAGGATGTGTCTAGATTTGCAATGCTAAAGCAGATTCATCACCACCTTTGTGTATCTTAAGTTGTTTTGCTCTTCAATATTCCTGCTGAGTTTTGCACAGCATCTGAGCACATCTTCATGCACCGTCTTTCTCTGTCCATGTTTAAATACTGTCACTTGAAATGGTGGCTGCTGTTTATGTATCTTGGGTGGACATTTTGGAAAGTCCTTCTGCTGTCCAGCTGTTTGGTTTTAAGTCAGCCAGATAGGTTTCACAGACTTGCTTTACAGCCAGCATAGCAGACAGAGAGGATTTGAATGGTGATTAAGAGCCTGATTCAGGCTTCCTCTCTAGATGATCCTCTGCTTCCATGAATGCTGCAGGAGTCTGGGGAGATTGGCAAGCCAAATGGTGAGCCAAAAGAGTGTCATGGGAGTGTTTTCCTGTTTTACTGTGCATTAGACCTGAAAGCATCTTAAAACCTCTCTTTGGCTGCACAGATGGTCTCAGAGCTGCATATCAGCTCCCTCTGGTGAAAGGAAAGAGGTGTGAAACACGAGGGCTGGCTGGGGAAATAGCTGGTGGTGAGTAATTTATAGGACTCTCCCTTATTTCTCCTGACATTATTATGACTGCTCTTCTGAATGCATGTTCATGTTGTCTGCGCTGGAGGATTGTGTTCCTCAGTGCTGAGGAGTTGCATTCTACAATTGCTTACTCCTGTCTTCCATGTGTTTTTCAAGCTGTTGGCTTGATACAGGTGAATTTTTAGTTACTCCTTGTATAAATACACCCAAATGACTGCAGCAAATCTTCAAGGTGGCACTTTATAGCTACTGTGTATTTTAGACCATATCATGTTATTCCTGTTACTTTAGCCTGCAGTTAAAAAAGCAAGATGACAGCGTAACTGTTGAGAGAAAATGTGTTACATAAAGCCACTTTTGTTTGGAAACATGGGAAGTCAAGACAATTAAGTTCTGGCACCTCCTTTACAGAATTTGTGTGTCTGCGTTTTTAAAATGCTTGGGTGAGACTGGGTATTGAAAGCACTTTTAAAATATGCTTCAGTCTTTTAAAGAAGGAAATTTAAAAAGAAGAAAAATGAGAGTTGTTGTTGATAAATTGCTAGAGATGGCTGGATGGATCAAATAAATAAGACTTGCTGGTGAAAATATGTGGTCATTTAGATAGTAAGAACAGCTAGAATGTGGTCTATTTAGAGGAGGGAAGAAAAGAAGGATAGGAAGTAGGAAATCCTGTTGCTGATTCAGCACATGGCACTCAAATGTGACAAATTTTCTGTGAATTTTCACTTTCTAGGTCAGACCGAGTCACTTGGCTGGGTTTTGTTTGCACATCTTGTTGGTGACCTGCTGCTTCCATTTAACACATACTCTAGAATTCACTTTAAAAAATAGAACAGTTTTCCATCTGCTGTTCTCGCAGCAGATTTTATAGCCCTGTCATGTACTTGCATCTTCTAGAGGGAAGCAGTTGCCTGCAATCTTTTCTGCGTGTCACTGCAGTCAGAAGTATCTGCTTGGGTTTCCTCCTCTGTCCCATAAGACCCGGGCAACACAGGCATTCTGAAATCATCTCCCCTTTTGTGCCCGTTGGGATTTTTAAGGCCTATTTACTCATCAAGGAAATGCAGTGTTAAATGGTTTTAGTACCAAACATCTGATAGTAATTCCTATTGTGGAAAAAGGCTTAAAGGTAGAATGCTTTTCTGAGGAAGCAGGTGACCACAGTTTATCAGTATGCAGAACACCTGAATGTCTTTGCGTGCTAATTTTAGCATCTTTTGCACCTTTGTCACTGTTTATGTAATGCTGATGCACAACACCCCTTTTATATTATTCCAATATTTATATCAGTTCCTACATAATCTTTTAATAATGTTGATTTATAAAAATGTCAATCATGTATTCTTTGTAACACAGCAAATGTTAAACTGATTCAATTTCAACTTCTTTACCAGGCTCTTCACTTTTCTGAAGAGTTATTATAATCTACTTGTTTAGAAAATAAATTTTTATTTTAAGTAGCTTGACAAACTTGGTAGTAATCTCTTGTGGTTCAGTGTAACGGCAGCCATATGGAACTATAATTTCCAAGTCCCACAGATCTAATTTAGTTTTATGCTATGTTGGATTACATGTCAAAATTATCTTCATGCCATCTGTAAGACTTCTTACATTCTGAATTCTTTTATTGTAGTTTTACTGTAGTGCTTGCTATCTAGAGATTCGTTCTTTACATCAGCTACCAATGTTTGATTTCTTAAAGGTCCAAGACAGCTTCATTTTTCCCATATTGTGTCTTGTAGGTCAGGCTCTAGGAATCTCCTGAAAAAACTAAAGTGACATTAGAGAAGAGTTTAATGTGCATGTAAGTGAATGTGATAAACCCCAGAATTTGTTTGGTTTAGCTTCATCACTGTACTGTTTTGTTTTGTTTGTACTTTTACTGTAGTACACCAAGATCTCTTCCCTTTCTCGTGTAATTGTTTGGCCTTTCCCGCCGAAAATGCTTCCTGAGGACACTTACACATATTGGCATGGTGGACCTGTTGAAATGGAAGAAATGTGAGGAGAAAGAAAAGAAAAGTGAATAGTTGTTAAAACAAATAAAAAGTTATCTGCTTTAAATGTTATTTTTGGGTACCAAAAGAGGAAGCTTTTCAAAGCCAAATAGATGGTAGGTATGTTTTTGTAGCTTGCAGTTTGGCCTTATTTGCACAGTCTTTTTTTCTTTTACACAGATGCCCCTGGTCCCCCACTGGAGTGTGGGTGACTTGGCAACCTGCCCCAGTTTGTGTGTGCAAAGTTGTTATTGTGGTCAGAGGTTGGGCAGGAGGTTTCTGTCTTCCATGTAGAAGTGCTGCAGGCTGTGCAATCGTCTCAGAACTCTTTGGAAGGGGAGAAGTGGGAAAATCAGAACAGCATCTCAAGTGGCAATTTAGCAGATGGTTTAGTTCTTGTTCATGGTCAAGCTTTTCTGTCCATCAAATCATTGTCTTGTGTTTTCTTTCCATTTCATCATCCTCTCGTCAGAGCTCCATTGAAAATATTAAGCACATCAGCATACTAATTGAGCAGTAAACTGCAGCTAACATGGCAGTTGGAGACCTTCTTTTCCTTTAGCTTATCTTACAGTCTTTTCTTTTTTTCTTTCCCTTCTTATATATCCTTTTTCCATGTGGACTTGTAAGCAGAATCATAAAGGGGCTACATCTCACTTCATGGTTTTACAGCTTTTGATGCTGTGGGTCACATATCAATTACTGGTCTTAGATACAGTCGTAACATGAAAAACAAAATCTAACATTTGTCCTGCATGATGTTTATGTTTTTGGGATGACTATTTTTAAGGAAGCAGTTAAGAGCAAAGTCAAAGAATAAGTGAAAGGATTCACTGCAAAATAGTATTTTGTAAGCTGTGTCTGCATACATATTACATCTCTCAGGTATGTGGTTTGGTAAGATTTTAAGAGCTCTTTTCACTTTGCCATCAGATCTGAAGACATCTTTAGTCCATCTGGTCTTGATAGTGCTGTCGGTGCCATCACTCCCAGTGTTAATGTTTTGGGGGTTTTTTCCTTGTGCGTCAGCTTTAATTTCAAGGCACTATTTTAAGTATAGCTGTAAGACAAATAACAACTTGTGGTTCTGGATGGCGTATTTTTCTTTTGCAGCAGATATGAAGTATTGGCTGCTGTAGGAATTCAGTCAGGACCTCTTGCTGTTGACATTGACTTCACACTGCCTTCAGGAAAGTAGATTTGTACACGTAATATGGGGATGTAATTTATTGTCTGAAAAAGATAATGAATAGTTTCAACTATTTTTAGATCAACAAAACAAAGTAGTCCATGACTGCCACAAAGGGAAGCTGCTTACCTACTACCAGAATTACATAAGACTCCAGATATCGTTTATAGCTAGTAAAACTAACTGCATTAAAATTTAGACACATGGAGGCACGTCAGCCTGGGTAGTGGGCCAGTTGCTGACTGAAAGTATCCAAGTAAGTAGATATGGATATTGGTTTTTTCTTTTGTTCTTTTGCTGCACAAAAGGAATGTCAGAACATATGGGATATTTTAAACACTTTGCATACTGAGGGTGGATCCAGCTTTATTAGACTAATAACATTTGAAGGGGCACTGAAATGAATGGACTATCATTTGATAGTTGCATTTGGCTGCAATTATGTTGATATAATCCAGCCATAACTTATGTTGAGCATCATCATCATTATCAGTGCTTTGCAATATCTACTTTTTGTTATTTCACATTTTATTAAATACTGAACTTAGTACAATTCATAGGGCTATTCTTTCATTACTTTTGTTTCAGCTACAGTTAAAGTAGAAGTTTCATCTGCAATTGTGGGCTTTAAGAACTATCTCCAAATAACAGTATTTATTAAGAACAAACCAGACCTTAAAAATCAACACTTGGTGTTAGAAATATCAGCCTAAAGATGGTTTACAAATGCTCACTGCATGCAGTCTTGAAATTGCAGATAGGACACATGAATGTTTTGGCCTTGCTGAAATAGCTGATGTCTTTCTTTTGATGACCTGTTGATGGGATGCTGTCTTGTTACCTGCAAAGGGTCTAAAATGGTTCTCCCTCGGCCCAATAAAGTTTTTATATTGTGGTGAGAGAAAATTGAGTTTTAGTCTGATTCTTTGCTCCATGGGGTCATTTTATCACCAAGGACTACGTTTTCCTGATAAATGTAGTGATATATCAGGGGCTCAACAGGGATTTCTTGAGAAACCTTGACTTGTATGTGTCTCTAATACCAAAAGGGAGGTGTTTGAGAGAACTGGCAGATGTCATTGCAAGGCAGTTCCCTGTTAGATTTGTCAAGCAATGGATATAGGTTTGGGTAGATAACTAGGGGTAGATCTCTGTGTGTTTTTCAAGATCTCTCCGTGGGCCTTTCTCTCTGCCTCTCTTTGTTTTCCCAATTCTCTTTTCCTGGAACTTCAGGGTAACACAGCATTTTGTAAGTGTAAAAGCTTTTTGGGCTGGGCTGTTTATTTACCTCGGTGTATGCTATCTTAACACTGAGTAATGCTATGCTAAGGGGTTTTATGTTGCATTCTATGTTGTATTTCATTGTTTGCTGAAGATCATTGCTTTTTGATTGTTTTATTTTGATATTTTTGCCAGGGAACTTCGGTGTGGTTTTCACCTCGAGTGTATCTGGTGGGGCTTTTGCCTTTGCAGTGAGCGAGAGGAATAGAACCTGGAGCTAAACCTCTGGATCTGAGTGTCCAGGGCTTAACAGGTCCCTCCATTGCCAGCTGCACACTTTTTAAGTGGTGCCACCTATGGTGGTGAGCCCCTCTGGCCAGTGCCAAGCTGCCCTTCTGGTGGGAATGTTGGAGACTGGAGAGGTAGGAACATGTTGCCCAAAATGGTTGTGGAACACTTTTCTCAGGTGTTTTTCTGACCTTTTCATAGACAGATCTAAGCAACCTGGTCAGAATTCATTGCTTCTTCTGTTCCAAGAATGGCACCTGACTTAGATCCTATGCTAAGCTTCCCTCTAACCTGAAAGCTTCTAAGAAAACAAATTTTTACTGATTTGGAATGTCCAGGTGAAGCTGTTGGATTTTTTTCCCTCGCTCCTAAGATAACTGTGTTTTATTTTGTATCTTTCCTCTACGAATAATGAAAAAATGAAGCAAATCACAGCATTGTTAAAAGAGTTTATTGCTTCAAAATTTGGTTTATCTCTCTGTCTTTTGGAAAATCTTTTGGGTGTGTGGGTTTGTTTGCCTCCACTTACAGGATCATTTAGGCAAAGGAAGATCGTGGTGCTGTCTCAGATTTCTGTGATTTGCAAAAGCCATATATATACACGGATATCTAAATGGAGATTAGGTACAAAACAAGCTTTGAAAGAACAAGAGAAGAGAATGAATACATAAACGTGGTTTTGATTAAGTACTGTCCATTCTTGCTTAACAAGACAGGACTGAGAAATAATCCACCAGCAATATTTTGTGAAGAGAATGATGAAGACTGGAGTGTTGGTGGTTTTAGTGTCACACCATGAATTTACTGACTTTCAGAGTAAACAGCTAAAGATATTTGGAGTTGCAGAAGCCAGACACTAGCTAGGGATATATCTTTACACATGCATGTGTAAGGAGTGGAGTGAAAGCATATATTCTTCATTACTTGCTGACTGATAATCAATACAAATTTTTCCAGTGCTTTGTATGAGCTATTGAAGTTTAATCCTTAAATTTTTGGAAGATGGGAAGATCCTTGGGTGTTACAGGGTAGTGAAGAGAACCTGTGTGCCAGAAAGTATTCTAGGTTTCTGACTGAATAACATGCCTTCTGCTTATTTTGAGAACCTTGTTAATGTTTTCCCTTTTGCTGGCCTAGGATCAGATAGCTGTTTCCAGGATCTCAGAGCTATTGATTAAAATGGCCTTCCCTGCATGTGCCCGCATTACCCTTGTGGCTGAAGGCATTACCGATTCACAGCTGTCATCTCTGCTCACTCTCATTTCCTCCTGCCATTCCGACAGTTCCCATGGCTCTGTTATAATGTGTGACCTCTGGGGTTCCTGGCATTCCTGCATTTCATAAGGCTCCCTTCCATCTTTGCTCTAAAATCTATATTCACAGTATCTCTAAATCTTATTTGGTTTCTTTTTAGAGCATTATTATTGTAGTGGCTGTGTAAAGTCTTACCTCAAGCTGTACTTTCATGTCTCTTTACTAAGCTCCTGTAATACTTCCTCTCTGAACGTTCCCCACTGACTGTTTTTCTCCTCTGAACAAACACTTCATGCTCATTTCAGAACCAAGGAGCTAACCCATACATTAATCAGTTTCAAAAACAAATGTCTGAGGCAGTGCAAAGGTATTTCATGAGGCTGAAAGCCAGCTGCACTAAAGAGTTTGATGACAGTTTACTGTGTAATATTTCTGCACCCTGACACAGTGCAAAAGATATTATTAGTTTATCTGAATCTTATATATTATGCTCATTTTATTTATAATTACATATATAGTCATCCATTACATGTGTGTATTTTTGTGGACTGCTTAGAGATGTGATTGTCCCAATGAACATGAAACATGAAAAAAACGATAAACATTCAGATAAGTAATGCAACAAATTACAGGTTGGTTAATGTGTTTCTAGGTCACAAAATGTTTTTTTACATTTCTAGAACAGCAGAAATTGCAGACCAGCATTCCTATAATGTAATAAACATCAAGTGTCTAATATATAGAAAAGACACAGGTGTAATTGGATAGGGTTTTAAATCAGGGTTTTCCTCACACTTATTTACCTTACAGGTTAACAAAAAAAATCCTAGATACTGCTCTAGAGAGAGGTTTCCTGCAATGTTTTAGGAAGTGATTCTGCTCATGGCCTGGAAGGGAAGACTTGTAACCCTAGAAAACACACTTTGTGATTCATGACATCATTATTATTATTATTATTATTATTATTATTATTATTACTAGATACTATTATTTCTGGCTCAGCAGCTCTAGTGATCTTGGAGGTGATTAGTGGCCAGGGTCTTCTGTCTGTGTCTACCCACAGAAGGCATACTTTGCATCTTCCCAAATAACCCAGTTCCAGGACAAAGTTGTTGGAGCCCTGTCAGAAGTCTGTCATGGTTATATGAAAAGCTCAGAGAAGCTGAGATACTTCAGGTGAACCTGCTGTGATGTCAGTCAAGGAAAATTTCTCGTTAAAACTGGTTTGCTTAAACGTTTATATTGGGGGTTTTAATTTCTGTGCATTCTGTTAATTGTATATGTGAAACTTTTAGGTGGCAAGAACCCTTCAGATACATGATTTTGTTGTGTGATGGTGTCAGCTCTGTACAACATAACGTGATAATGAAAGCAATGGAGAGTGGTATAAAAAACAGGAGGGAAAAGTAATATACATGCCATTAGAGATGTGACTCAAAACCCTTTCATATTTAAATGTTTGCTGTGTTACTGTGCTACTGTTTTGTGGGTCTGTCTGGGTGTTGCTTCCCTAGGGATTTGTGGAAGCACTTGAAATAACTCAGCACAGTTCTCAGCGCTGCTGGGACTGGTTTAAGGTAATACCATCTCATGTAGGATGTTTTTGCTAGTCAAAACCAAGCATGTACTGCATGACTGGGTCCATGAAAACTCCTAACACTCACTAAGTGCCACATCTCCTGAATTTCAGCCGAGGCTGCAATGCAAGAAGCAAAAGGGGTGTAAGTTGCCATTTGCCTACAGCATGAAAACCCCCTCCTGCCAAACCATTGTGCTTAGTTGTATGAAAAACATTGTTCCTGCTGTGTGCTTTTATGCCAAGTGTTCCCTGTGGTTGGGCATACGGGCTCTATCTTCTCACAATTGCATCAGAGCAAATGAGCTATGACACTGCTTGCCTATTTTTAAATAAGTTCAATGTTGTCCATCTAATGAAATGCTAAAGCATACTCTGCCTGTGGGAAATGCAGGCTTTGCGTGGAAGAATAGTTAGGGAGAAGCTTTGTATGTTTCATATTTAAAAAAGCAAGGCAAAACTCAAGCCCCACCAAATACATGTTCTGAATGTTGTAATAAAGAGCCACTGTTTAACTCAGGTAAATCCAGAGTTGCTGATTTTTAGTTAGCATTGATAAGCTTAATGAATTATGTATTGACTGTGAAAAATGTTACCTGCATTTAGAGGGCAATTCTAGAATTTTAAGCATGGAAGTCCTTCTTGCACATGAAAGTAACTCTTTACCTCTGTTATAGGAGTGTATGGCTGTTCTGTGGATGATGTAGATCAATGTCTGTAGGTTGTATAGATTGATTCTAATGTCTGTAGATTAATGACTGTATGAAGACTGGAAGATCATCACTGTTTAATGTTAAACATGTGATCCTGGTATTTTGGCCTTCCATACTAAAGTTTTGGGTTTGGCCGCTTGAGATAATCTCCTTATTCCTTTGCAGGTTTGGCAACTGCTTATTCTAATTTTACATTTTTTCATTAATCTTTTAATTTTATTTGAAAGTCTGCTGATAATCTGTCACAGAGTATGAGCTCATTTCTCTCACTGACTACAGGACTGCACTGATTAAAGACTCACATTTTGGCCATGACTGATGCAGCTGACTGACAAGCATGAGATCAGTTTGTAAAAGCATCATAGAGAGGATTTTCTGGGCAATTCACAGAAGATGATATAATCATCATAGTTATGTGCCAGTTGTATTTGTGCTAGTTATATGTCTTGTTTTAGGATACTGTCTAAATTGGGGGTCATTTATATCTGTGGAGAAAAAAAAGATGCCACACTGATGTTAGATCAGTAACTGTCCTTATATTTTATGTTAGAAAGAAGCAGTAAGGAAAATAAAGTGTAGTCAAAAAAAAAAAAAGAAAAAAGTTTTGATCTAATAGATGGTCTTTTAGGCATATTACATTCTTTTATTTTTATTTTATGTGAATAAGTTAAAGTATATATAAAATAAATGAGATGACTGCAAGTCTCCCAAAAAGTCAGGCCAGACCTAGGAACAGAAAATGTTTCTCCCGTGTACCCATCGTAAGGAAAATATTGTAGAATAGCACAATTTTCCAGAATTACAAAGAGGGAATGAGTGATATGGGAAAACAAAGGTTGAGAACTGAGTCATTTCATGGGACAGCATAGGCTGCATGACTTCATGACAAGGAATTATTAACACAGTAAGAATATTACAGCCCCAGTAGGTTGCCAGCATTACCATTTTGGGATAAATTGTTTAAAGTGTCCCTGCCCCTGACAGGGGGATTGGAACTTGATCTTTAAGTCCCTTCCAACGCAAACCATTCTATGATAATCATCTAAAATAATCTGGCTGTGAGTGGGTTGAAATTGAATGCAGGCAAGAAGGGGCTGCATGCCAGAGAACGTGTCCTGGAATTCAGTCACGGCAAGAATGTGACAAGCAGAGAGAGAACAATCAAGTCAAGAGTAGCAGCCTGTTCCCATTGATCATTTGATGACTAGAGAAAAATTTCCAGACAGTTTCAAGTTTTCAGATGGGTACATTCGTATTGTTATATTGAGAGTAACTAAAGCTATGGTTTAACAGCTATACAATCTAAGATGGAAAGTTTTTTGTATGTTCTGCATATAAGAACAGATTTTTAGGATCATTAGACTTACACTCCTGTCTCATTTGTATGCATTATTCAGGCATCTGTATGAAATAGTTCGTGGGAAGGCTTTGGCCTGTGAAAATTAGACATGCATTTTAAAAATGAGACACTTGATGTGCAGTGTGCCACTGCTCTCTTACTGGTGCTACAGCTGCATAGGAACTTCATTGATAACGCTTTGTGTAATCAAAGCAGTTGCCAGGATGAACAGTGAAAGTGCAACAGGCTGGGCCTGAGATGATGATTGCACTTCTCATCTCATTAGCACCTTTAATCTAAGACACACAGGGCATTTTAAACTTCATTTTTAGAATGGTCATGTGAGCTGTGAGTGCAGTACTGCTTCTGCATTTCACAGGGGAGAAACCAAAGGAGACAAAAGTTCAAAAAGTAACCCAGCAAACTGCTGACCAAGCCAGGAGCAAGTATTTTTAGATTTTCTGTCAGTAAATATTTAGGGACCTGCCCACTGGAAAGAACTGAATAACAGTGAAGTAAGCTATCTCCAAAAATATTCTGGCTAAGCCAGTGTGGATGGAAGAAAGTAGAGATTTTTGAAGACAAGGGGTGAAACTAACAGGAGGAGCAGGGGATGAGGCACACAGCAAACCTGAGAGGTTATGAGAATGTGGAGAAAAGCATAGCCCTCACTGGAAGAGCTGAGTTCTCTAGAAAAGGGTGTGAATTTGTAACAAGAGCATAGGTGGAGACCCCAACTATAGTCTTTATTACCATCTAGAAGTGCATTTCTCTTGAGTGTTCACTGCCAAACCTCCAGCCATTGCTAATTCTTGAATTCAGGAAAATCAGACTTCACAGTATTGAGAAGTAAATAAATGAAAATAATTAAATTGGGGGAAATGGCTGTTTGGGAAACTAGGATATAAGCTTTTGGTTTTTCTCTTAAGACAATTCCTATGGTTGTAGGAAGGAAGAGAAAGAAAAAAGGAAGTATAGACATCTTGGTTGGTTTGCTTGCTGGAAGACCTAATTTAAAGCATTCTCTGCGTGCTTTGAGATGAAAATGTGACATTTGAATGGATCAAGTACATTGGTACAAGGACAAAGGAGAGTTTAAGGTGACTGGTCAGAATCTCAGTAGGCTTTTCTGTTAAATAAAATAAAAAAAGGTTAAAAAAGGTAATTCCTGACCTGCCTGTTGGTTTTGAAATTCACCAATCTGAAGGTGAAAATGCAGCTGTATTGGCAAAATGAAAAAACAGAATAGCAAAGTAGCTCTTTTTCCTTCTATGAACAGCTGCTCTATTCCTCTGTAATCAAAAGCTAACACCAGCTTGAGTTTTTTTCTAGCTGTGGGGTATTCTTAATGGATTTTTTCATGATAAATTATAGATGTGATTTCTTATGCCAGGATAAAGGATGTGTATTCCTGTTTAGTTAGTCTGTTAGACTGCGTTTCCTTCTCTCTTACTCTTTTAAGGGTTATCGAATATAAACCTGATTTTTAAATCCCATAATAATGAATCAAGCATGTCCTATTCAGCCTACAGCAGACTACTAAGAAATCAGTGTGTGTGGGAGGGGGATTGCTAATTGGAAGAGCAAACACTTTGTAGGTAACCTTTTTTTGAACTTAAATCTTACCTAATTTAGTCTGTTCCTGCAATTGCTGTTTTCCCATGCAGACAATCACTATAATATACTGCATTCAATATTAGCAAGACTGACTATTATTAAGACTCTAGGGCAATTTAGTCCTGGGCCAGACTGGAGTTAAGGGCAGACTTTGGCTATCAGTTTATTCTAGTGTGACTGCAGCCCTCACCACGGTGAGTTACGTTAATCCCAGTGGGCGGGTACGTGATATTTGAAGGCAGGTGCTGGTTGCTCTCTCTGACCATCAAGCTACTTGGATGCAAACTGGAATTGTACAGCCATGCTTAAGAAAATGCTGGTCCTGAGTTTCATATTAATCCTTTCTGAGCTGGAGCTGAGGACTTGGCTAAACTGGAAGCACCAGTTGTGGCTGGTGCAGCACTGGGGTGAAACGGCTGCATTCTGTTTTCTTACTCTGATCTGCTCTCACTCTGCTGTGGGCTTGAGTATCCACAGACTTGGACCCTTCTGCTGTTTTCAAAATAATTAATTTTCTTGTGAATTAATAAATATTTACAGTTTTGTTGTCAGCACATCCATGTTGGACCATTGTCAGCCATTTGTGTTTTGACCTTCTACTTGCATGCCTTGTGTCTGAAACAGTTCACTATTGCAAAGGCAATACATGTTTTTAACTGCCACATAAAATTTCATTATTTGCTTTCAATTTTGTTTTGATTTATATGTGATTGACTTAACTTTCATGGAGCTCTTGTTCCCTGAGCATGAACAGAAGCATGAGTTGGGTGAAGGCTTTTTTGTTTGTTTATTGCTTTTTTAAAAAAATTGTAACTTGTTCTTTGCATTTAAAATTATAGTGACTGGAAAACTGGCAGAATATTGTCATGTAATTACAGTGTTTTATTCAAATAGGTGTTATTTATGGTTGGTTCTTAAAATGGCACATCACATTTTGAAAAACCTCATCCTCAGAATTTATCTGCCCTCTAAATTGATGGAAATTATGTAGTCTATAAGGTAAAATCAAGCACAGTAGATGTTCCATAAATTTCCATTGTTGGCTAGTTTAAAAATATTGCCAGTGGCTGATAAAGTATTTGCTAGTTTTCCATTTTTTGTTGCTTTTGAAATGTACAATTTTCTCTGACTGGTATTTTCTTTATTGCAAAGTAATTAATGCACACTCAGAATTTTTGTTTGACCTCAGCTTACTCCTATGGGAAAATCACAGCTTTTGAGGCTTCAGCATTTTGTGTGTTCATCTGTTATTTAGTAACATTTTGTCCAGCTTGAGAACAGCTGCAAAAAGATTTTACCAGGTCATAGAATTTCAGTAGGTTTGAAATTCCACTTAGACAAGTGAAAACAGTAAGATACTTCCTTGGTATTTTGCTTAGGATCTCTATTACCACACTAAATATTAGTTTTGCACTTGAAAAAATACTGGATCTGTCCTGCTATGTCATATTAAATCAAGTATTCTTGTTTGGTTTACTTAATCATAGGATGGTTTGGGTTGGAAGGGGCTTTTGAAGATCACCTAATTCCAGCCCCCCTGCTGTGGACAAGGACATGATCAGTCCCATCAGGAAGGAAAGAAAAATATCAAAGCTTCTAATTATACTCATTTTTAAGAATGTATAAAATTGAAATAAATGTACATGTCAAACAATGCTTGAGAGCAAGAGCTTCTGAATTTGCAATTTTTTCTGATGTACTCCTCTTCATAAAGGCAAAGCGTGTAGCTATCAAAGGGAGAAATCTCAAGAGAGAATAAAGATCTCAGAGATAAAAGAGTCATTCAAGAATTCTACTTTTAAATATAATAGTCAAACCCAGATGCTTTACAGTAAAATCCTCTTCAAAAGATGCATGAATATACTTTGGACTTTTAGAAATCTAATTTGTTAAGGTCTAAAAGGGATTAAATTATCCTCAACTTATATTGCTTAAAATGTAGAGGGGCTTTTCATTTCTACTGTAAAAGAACTATATGGTTTTTTTTTTAAATTTTGACTGCCTGTATTAAGATACTACGTTTTTTCTTTATCTGACACAAGAGATGTGTGCATCATATACTTGGGCCAAAATGTAATTTCTGTTGTGGTCAGCAGTAGTGTTGCCACACTGGGTACCACAGAGGGGATGTATCTGTCATATGGGGGAAAGATAAACAAGATGAAGAAAACAATGTGTGGAATGGGTGGAGAGTAAAGAGAATAAACAGAGATGCTTAAAAACACCAGGAGATGCAAAGAAGGGAAAGAAAAATTAAAAATACAGAGCATTGTAGGCAGAAATACAAGGGATGAAACAAATTTTGAGTTGAGATCTCTCAATCATTGAGTTGATGTTTGATGTCAAGCATTTCAATAAAAAGATAAGAAATTTTATGCAGTTGCTTTGCTGCTATTTATGAAAAAGAACTCTGTATTGCTCCTTTTGAATTTTAGATCACTCTTGTATTTTAGAGCCAAACATATTATTTCCATAAGTAAAATGTGTTTTCTAATTCTGACCTTGCTACCTTAATTCCTACACGAAACTTAGAAATGTCAGTTTTGCATGATTGAAAGCTGGGAATGGCTGTTTTTACTGATACAATCAGTAATGCTTGTCATGTATTTTCCAGAAGTGACTGACTGGTGGGTGTTAAATGTAAATTATGGGATATTGCCATTGTTTATTAAGATCTAGATGCTGAACTCCAGTCCTAAGATACTACGTACTGTTGAATATTCAATTTTATTATCAAGTGGTGTCCAGCAAGAGAGGTAATTTTGAAATATAGGAGTTGGGAATGATGCTAAAGAAATGAACTTCTTTATCAATGACTTTTTAATAATTTTAATGAAAAATTGAAAAATCCAGATCATGAACAAATTCTTCAGTTGTTAACACTCTCATCCATTGTTAGTGATCTATTTTGAGAAGTTCCCTGAAAATTAACTTTTTCCTTCTTTTTGCTTTGAAAGGTCTTTGGTGTTTAAGATAACTTTTTATAATTCATCTTAAGCTTTTCAGAAATATGATTGAACATAATGTTGTGAATCCACCTACTGTTCCTATTATCTTCAGTATTTCTAAAAAGCTATTTTTTTTACAAAAGTCTATTTCCTGGCACTGCATTTTAAATCAAGTTATGTGTGCCTCCCTGTTAACTTTTCATTTATAGTGGCTTTGCCATAGGTATATAGAAGTAATTGTTAATGGTTTCATTGCTTTCATGCCTTTCCTTTTCAAGAACACAGGTAAAAACTCTTTGGCTGTCACTGTAGGATCCTATTTCATGATGTGATTCATCCTTTCCCTCCTTTTTCTTCATGTGGGGACGACATCTTAGTTTCAGAGTACATCGGTCATTCTTTTTGAACATAGAACTGAAGAAATAGTTATTTATCAGCCAATGTGGTGAAATACAAATATGCAGATGTGTCAGTTTTCTTCTGCAGATAACCACAAAATTCAATCAGGCATTTGTCTAGCAAACAAACTTGCATTCAGTTTTGTCCTTTACGTTTTTGGGTTCACACAAGTAGTAGCTTGTGTGTTCTCCCTCATTTCTCCCCCTCCTACTGCTCACAACATTTGAAAGTGAAAACTAATAGCAAAGGGCCGTGTTTTAAATTGTATATATATCTAGAATCCTTTCTTCACCAAATTGCTCTCCATGTTCTTCATCTGACCAGCTCTTCACACTATTTAAAGTGCCCAGCCTTTTTCTATGAGCTGAACAGACTGGACAGTTTTCAGAGCACAGACCATTGACTTTTCTGTGCCTTCTATTTCGTGTTGCTTCACTGGGGCTGTAGTGCTCCTTGCTGAAGGACAAGACAGGGATAGAGGAGGAAGATAGAAATTTCTGGCACAGGAACTGGCAGATAAGGTGGTGGAGACGAAATGAGTACAGTCTATTCCAGGCTCTCTATTTTTAGAGCCACAGAAGGCCCCTCCTGGTAATATAATGTACCTAAACACAAGGAGCTCGGTCCCAGATGTTTTCCTTCGCTCTCCAGAATGCCTGTGGACAAGTGCAAAGGCTGGTTGAAATAGTGTTGTTGTTTTGTTTTCTTCTAATTTACTCTGTCCTATGCAGTGACTCTGGGTGAGAGGACTCTGCACCAGTGACAGTGATTGGTGTTCCCTGGGTAGGAGCTCTGGGATTCTGCCAATTAAGATGATGGTTCAGTGATATAAAATGGAATATGAATTCTTAATTATTATTTCTCTTAGTTATTTCTGCTTGCTTGCATCTAACTTTTAATGGATTTATAGGAATTTTGTGCGCACACTTCAAGGCAAAATCTGGACCTGTTATGTTTTTCTCATTTCTCTGATGTGTTTCAGGAATGTTGCCAATGAATGGCTCTGTTGTGGGTTGTGTTGTTTTTACCCCTTAGGTTTGTGTTCCCAGAAGACCAAAGAAAGCTGTTCAAGTAGTGTATGAAATATGTAAACGGCAGCCTGATGCAAATTAAAGCCAGTGAGTATTTATGATGTATTTTAGGAAACTATTTCTGCCGGGTGGTTGCTTTTATGAGTCTAATTTGGGACCTGCATTGAAGAAAGAGCTAGGCCACCTTTTCTTGTTCTACAAATCCTGGATTCTGGTACCACCTACCATTCCAGTTCCTGAAGGATGCAGATTTTGAGTAGTAGATAGTGATTTCAGCTGGCTGTTGCAGCAATCAGAAATTTCTCTAGCTGCAGGTTAGTCCAACTACACTTGGAGGGTGATCGTTAGTTGTACCGTTACACTGAGTGTGAATTTCCTTGTGCTGGGCTGGGACAGTCTGCATAAATAATCCTGGAAAAACATGCTTTGTTCCTTTACTATAATACTTAGCCTGCTGTGATGTTAAATCCAGCAGGAAACAGATATCCTCAGTAAAGTGTTTTGAATATTTTTTTCAGCGATACTACATTTCTAAGCTATAAAGGAACGTCAGGAAAAAATAGAAGTACAAATACTCAAAGGTTTTTTTATCTTGGAGCATGCTTCTGCCTGATACTTTGGATATATCACATAGCAGGCCTCTCTTCTTGTTTCTAAAATGGAGCAGGCTGCCCAGGGGAGTGATTGTATCACCACCATTGGAAATGTCCAAAAGATACGTGGATGTAACATTTGGAGATTTGGTTTAGGGGTGAATACGTTGGTGCTCGGTTACCAGCTGGACTCGATGATCTTGGAGGTCTTTTCCAACCTTAATGATTCTGTGATTCTCTGTTTACTCTTTGCCTACCTCAGGATATGGAATGGAACATGATGTCTCATTATTTTGTGATGGCTGGCTTAAAAATGAAGCACTGTGTAGTTTGATTACCCCAAACTGGATTCTGCTATACATCCTGCCACTAAACAGAGCTTCACCTTCCAGACTGTCACACACACACTTCCAGTGCAATATGGCCTGGAAAACACAGTAAGGACAAGAGATTTGGGAATATTGGGAAGCTCACAACCTAGTGTGACTATTCCTAACGCCAAAGCAAATCTGTTTTTTAAATAGAATTCTCCAGTAGTGTTTTAATGTGATGTTTTCAACATTATGTAGAGTTTTAAAAAGAGGTTTTTAAGTTACCTCCAAAAGTGTAATGAGCTATGTGTTGGGTAAATGATTTTTCTGTGGTTTGGGCTGACTGCTGAGGAAAGTCTGGGGAGGGATTTGAGTTTTCTTTGTGTGATTGAGAAAAGTATCCAAGCAATTCCACTGGCAACATTGCTGTGGGACACTTCACTTGAAACTAATCCCAGGCTGTAACTTATTGGATCTTTTCAACAGAGAATGGGAGATTAGGAGAAACAGCTTCTTTAAATTGCTTGCCTTTTTTCATTTTCCAAACGATGCTCTTGCTACTGCCTCCAGCTAGTCAGCTTCCTGAGATATGCATGGACTTTATGGAGGTCAAAGTAGTTTAAAGGGAAGAAATCATTTTAACCAGAAAGTCTGAGTATATAATTTAACTTTGAATTAAAAACAGTGATCTGAAGTGCAGAAGGTTGGCCCTTCCCATCTGAAATGAACAGCTTTGGGGTTGATAGAACATTTTGAGTTATCCATGGCAGCACTAATTCGTTTGGAATGCACTGTTTTCACTGACATAACGTGGTCGTAATAAATTCATCTGGTAATAATGTGAAGGGCATAGAGATTCTCGTGTCCACACCCCCAAACTCACCATCCCAAGGAAGGTATTTGTAGAGGTACCAGCTGCTTTAAAAAAGCTCAGCTGCTGACAATCTGCATCTTATACATATATATATATATATATATATGCATATGCATTTACCTGCAGGAAGTAATCATGAGATTGTGTTCTGTTTATGTGCTTGTCTACTCTGCAAGAACGAAGTGTAAAACACCTTTTTTCCTCTTTGCCTGACCTTTTCTTTTGCCAGTGGAGCACAAAAAATGCTCCTTTTTTATGTTTCATGGACTGTTACAGTGCAACTGAAGAACTAATACTGCATTTACTGGATATAAAATGAGTGCTTAACGCTCTAAATGTTTCCTAGTTTTTGTAATTCGCACAATTTTTGGTTGTCTGAACAAAGGAGCAGAGAGTAAAGAATATTCTGAAATTGTAGGATTTATTGATCTTAGATGTACAAATATTAATTTGTTGGATTAGTATTTAGGAAGGCTTTATAGTAGCTTGTAATATTTAATTTGATAATCTGAGCCACCTAGATTTGGATGAAATGACTTCACTCATGTCTGTGAATGCTATCACTGTTTAAAAAAAGGAAAAGTCTTCTTTGTGTCTCTGCTGCTTGTGCTGTTCCATGATTTTTTGTGTGTACTCATCATAGGAAAAAGTTGAAAAATGTGGATAGGTGAGGTGAATATCTTCAGTTACAAGTTGCCATCAGCAATTGCAGATCACTTCCAGTGATGTTTCTAGGCTTTTTTATTTGTTAATGAACCTTTGAAGAGCCCATGATTAGTTACTGAATCAGGTCATTGTAGCTTCATTTTCTTTTCATCATGTTCTTACACTCAAAAGAAACAAGGAAAATCCCTAAAATCAAATCAGACCATGTATCTCAATACAGCTCATAAAGCTCAGGTGACAGTAACTGGTGACTGGGAAATACAGAGCATTTTGACTGTGGGCACTAATGAAGTCAGTAAAATGGATGAGGCCTTGACAAAAGTTCTGGTTTTTAGCTGTGGTTTTTTATTATTTTACATAGAGGATCCTGGAAGCAGCAAATGGTTCTTTCAAAGATTCAGTGTAGAATGAACTTCCTTCGAATAAGATGGGTCCAGGGGCTTGAGGGTAGAGTATAGGAGACGTAAGGGAGGCCATTCTTCTTGAGTTCTGCTACATTTAAAGTAAACAAACAAAAGCCCCAAGGAGGTGATGGGATTAAATCTCAAACTCCACATTGTTCTGTATTTTGGTAAAGCAGCCAGGAGAAGAATGAGGCTTTTTCCCAATAGAGCTTTGACATGCTCATTTATTTTATTACCACGCTCTTAAACAGGTTTATTACTGTATGGATATGAGATCAGGACAGACCCCTCTGAGGAGTCCTTTGCAGGGGGGGAGGTAGAGGTTAGGAAAGGAAACACTTAAAGGAATCCCAAACAGCTCTTTCCTGTTTTCTCTCTGTCACTTCAACATAATGAACAGGGATAAATAAAGTAATAAAGCTGTCTGCAGCCACAGCTGTATGGTTCCTATTCCCATAGGCTCAGCAACATCAATCAAAAGTGAATTAGAGAGACATGTTTTGCTTCTGTTGTATATCAAAGAGCTGTTCAGGCGTTACCAAATGTTAATTCATTTTAGCAACTTGAAATGAGACAAAAATCTGGAAACAGTGTGTCTGAAAACTCTTTGCTGTGTCCTGGATTTGTGTCCCGTGTCCTCCCTTTGTTTCTGTGGAGTAACAAGGACACACTGAATGTGGTTTCCATGCACAGTGAATTACACTGTGTCCTCGTTTACTGCTCCTCCTGTTACTGTTATTTCTACTTACTCCTGCTGCTTGGCTGCCTGCAATCTGACATTTTCTATTCCTAAGCCCAAAACTCAGGCTTTCCCTGGTGACATGCACAAACTCTTCTGGAGCAAACAAGCCATAGTACACATTTACACTGAGTGGCAGTGGAAAAAGTTACTGTATTTCCAATTCTGTTATCCTAGATTATCACAGTGTGAGTATATCTACATAAGAAAAAATACCTGGATTTTTAACTCCCATGAAAATGCAAGATGAGGCGATAGCCAGTGGAAAACCACTGAAATAATATGTGACACGTAGAGTTTGGTTGCTAAGCTGTAAAGTGATTTTTGGCCTGTTCCTTCAACTGTGTTGTATTTCATCTTGTCCTTTTCTGTGCTGGTTTAGACTGTAGTCCTTTGGGCAGGAACAGTCCCCTTGCCAATGCCAAGTCCTGCCATACAGTGTCACCTCCGTTGAGAAACGAGTTCTTCCATTTTGTACAAATGAAGAGTAGATTCAGAGGAGCTAGAACAGGCTGCAGATAATTCTGCATTATGATCTGGATTCAGAGTGCTGTTAACAAAATATTAATAAGAATTTCCTCCTTTTACAATGTTTTTTGCTTTGTTTTTCCACACAAAATCTATACATAGCAAGATGCAGTCTTAGCTCCAAGGAGCACTTATTTCCAATGCAGAGGCTGTGAAACTCAAATTCAGTTCTTAGTTCACAGACCTGATATGTGTCTTCTGATAGGTGTGATCTGGCTATTTATAGGTGTACACGTTATTATAGAGATTTGTGCAGTTATATATACACATGTTTATACTGATGCAGCCCCATTAGGGTCTCAGACTTAAGTTATGACCAGGAATTTAAAACTGTAATGGTGGAATTTAGTTTTATAGATAAACAGAAGTCTCACCAATCCCCCAGAGGTATAATATTATCTGTGTTCATAAAAAGGAGAAATAATGTATTTTGGGTCCAGAACAGAGTCTTGGGTTTATTTTACATGTTTTACTATATTAAAATATATTTATTTTTTGCTTAAGGAGAGGTGAATGCTTTCTCTGAAATGATTATTGGGATAAGTGATTTTCTTCTCAGTGACAAGCTTGGTGTTTGATTTTTGAGATATGAATGCTGATAAATGCATAGGTGAAAAAAAAGAGCTTATCTAGCTTTATACTCTACCTTTTGTATGGGAAAAGTGTGTGAAGATTCTTCTTCAAAAAAGAGAATTCATTTTATTTGTCCATATCAGGAAGACAATAAGAGACATTTATCTGTTTCTTTTTTCATTATATGGTGGTTTTATCCCAGAACCAAATACTGCATTACCTATGCTCTCTACCAGTTATTAAATCTGTCATTTTCCTGTACATTCCTTAAGTCTTCTGATTTAGCAAGGAAACAATTCCTTTTATGTAAACTGAATTCTAGCAGTGAAGATTTTGTGATGAGAAAATGAAAAAGATGGAATGACATTACAAGACTTCCACTGAATTTACATAAAAATTGAAAATGGTAGGAGATAATAAACTACTTCACACTACTTTTATTTTAATAAAGTTTAATTGTCTGTGAAAATGCTGATAAAGCAAATTTTTTGGGGTAAGAATATACAAAATTGCTGAGTCCTTTAATATGTGTAAATTCAATAATAAGATATTCAGCCTAGTTTTACATGTTGCAATGTAAGAAAGGAAGAAAGTGTTAGAGCACAGTCAGGATTCCTGGCATTCTTAGCATCTCTTGGAATATCTGTCGTAGCCCAGACTAAAAGAAACCAGTGGAAACAACCTCTGTGCTGAACCTGGGGGAAAGTTTTTTAAAAAGCTGCTTTACAAAGGAGAAAACTGGTGAGACAGAGAGTAGTGGAACTACACATTCATGTCATGAAATGATCACCGAGTTTCCTTTTCCATGGTTCTGTTCTGTTTCCTCTGACGAGAGCAGCACCCAGTGGCTGAAAAATACCCAGCTCTGGGAGAGGAGCAGGGTCTGGGTGTTTGGTGAGAGGAGACTTTCTGATCATGCACGGCATAATTCCATACCAATGACTGCACAATTACTATGACTCAGTTAAATGCTACAGTAATTTACATAATATTTTCTGCTGAAGCACCTTAAATGCAATTTGATTGCAAACACCAAAATAAGTCTCATGGAATCTTCAGCTCAGAATCTCAAACCAAGTGGGAACAGACCCGATGCAGCTGGGAAGCACTTTGAAGTCAGTGAAACTAAAAAATGAAAAGAAAGTTGCAGATGCTGAGAAGTATGCTTAATATGGTTTAAGATTTGTAACTATTTTATGTAGAAAAAAAGATTTTATGTTTAAATATGAAATATTATTCATAAAACAGCTATGTTTCTAATTAGAAACCAGTATTCACTTCAAACCTGGAATAATTTCCTTTTCTCGTTGAGATATGACATTGAAATCCAGGGGCTTGTCTGTCTGTCTGGATATTGTCCTTCTTTGCATTGTGAGAAACATTGTGTGAGCTGTTGCACATAATTTCTGCACTGGGATTCAGTCACTGTGTATCTCCCACAAACTTGGGACAAATTTAGATAGTTATGCTGGGGGAACAGCTGGAAAATGTCATTCATCTCCTATTCCTCTATTTTCTACTTTTATCTTATATGGCAGAGCTTTTATCTGCTTAAGGTTGTAGAAAGCCCTGTAGATTTTAGTGTAACAACTTGCAAGAGCAAAAAGTGAGACCATTTCAGTCTGTTTGGAAGCTTCTAGCACTTGAGCAGGATACAGGGCTGAGAATAGACTTCTTTTTTTTTCCAAAAAAAAAAAAATCCTCAGAAAAATCATATTCTGAGCTCTTAAAAACTGGCATTGACTATCACAATGGCAGCTGATGAGTTGGGAAAGTTCAGCTTCATTTAAATGTTAAAGCTGGAACTGAGGGTTTTCTGTCGGTTCATTGCTGTTGTATAAACGTGAACATAGGTGTGAACAAATTTGAAACCCTGGACACTTGTGAAAACTGGAATCAAGACAGGGTTTTGGGGCTGCATTAGATGCCTCTCTGAAATTAATTTGCTAAGGAAGGACTATTAAAAAGGAAAAAATGAGCATCTGAATGTACACATCTATTTCCATCTTCAGCCCATCTGATTTATCAAAGGCTCTTTGACATTGGCTCTGGGGTTCTCAAGGTTTGCCCAGTTACAGTTTTGTGCAGTGTAAAGCAGTAACTGCTTATTTACAGCTCTTTTGGAGGGAATTTACATTTTGAATAGTGGAATGATAGCTCTTGATCTACACTTAATTAACACTGACATTGCTCACATTTATTCAAATGGAGCTAAACACAGAGATGTGTTATTTTTATGCCAATTATTCTGGTCAAGTGAGGTTAGTGAATGAAAGACTCTAACTCATAAAGAAATGGGTGTTTGTTTATTTGTAAAAGAAAAAGCTTCACACTCTTCCAGCCCCTTTGTATTTGTAATACAATACTGATTACAAACAGTGCTCAAACAGTAGCTGACTTTTACATATCGGGGATCTTGGGGGAATTGGGATAAGGAAACAAACGTGCCTGAAAAATTAATGGGAATGGGTCTTTTTAATGGTTTGTGGCTAGCCAGCTTTTTATTACTGGGAATGTGGAATAGGTGAAGTTGTCAGTTTTTATGGTAAGCAGAGCAACACGAAAGAACCCTGTGAACAGTGGGAGAGGCTTGGATGTTCAGAGGGGCTGTGTCAGTCTTTTGTTGTGAGACATTGCCTCAGATTTAGCTGTGGAGAAACTCTGCCCACAGGAGTTGCTTAGAACCTGAAATGTGGAGAATGATCATCCATGGGAAAGCAAAGAACTCAGCGTTCTGGATACTTGGGCTTGAAGTTAAAAAAATCTGGTCTGTGCTATTTGTCGGGTTGTAGACCTGTGTAAACTAAGGCAGAGAACTGGTCTGGCAGTTGGTACATAACTTGGTAGAGAAATCCATCTCTTTGTGTGAGTGGGACTCAAGCCCAGAAATGGCAAGTCCTGTCAGTAATGTTTTATATATTAATCTCTGTGCAGTCTGGTCTCTTCAGTCTATATACAGGCAGCAGGAGCACTTATATTCACTTCTTTGAGGCTTTGATTTTTAATCGAGGACTGTTCATTTCATTGAAGTTGGACTTCTCTTCCGTATCCGCTAATGGATTGATAAGATTAATTATTAAGATAGTTAAATGTGGGATAGAGCTCAGATTAGTTGTATGTGTAGAAAAAAAAACGACAAAAAACCCCTACAAACTTAAACAGAAATGCATTAAATCAATGCTTCAGGCTTTTGAGATGTCAGAGGTACATTGGACACCTTAAAGACTGTCTCCACAGCCTTATTATAGTTCAGAGAGAAAATTAGAAAAGATTTAAACTTAAATAAAAAATAAAGTAAAAATCTCTATTCCTTGCACACCACCTGCTGCTCAGTATCCAGCTACACAAATTTGCTCTGAGGGTGTCTGTACCAGGCTGGAAATGGTGCTGCTAAGTGAGCAAATCAGCCACTGGCTGTTTCCTGGAGCGGGCTGCACTGTGCAGTGTTTGCCAGCCAGCCCCACTGGGAGAAGCCGTGTGCTGGGCTGAAGTACTAAATGTCAGGAGAAGATTTGAGCTTTTCAGTGGAAGGGGCCTCCCTGATCCTCTTTCAGCATCTGCTGAGGCTCAAAACTTGAAAAGGGTCTGAGTAGCCCTGAGGGAGGATAAGCAAAAGTCAGGAGAAGAAATGTAATATTGGTTCTGTTTGCATGGAGTTTAGAGGCTGCACAGCTGCACGAAGGGAGTGGAGTTGGAGGCTTTGCTGCTCAGTGTGTGCCGGTTGGGTTGAACAAATGTCCTGCAAATAAATGAGAAACCCTGGAGAGCCTTTGCTAAACCTGGTCCTCCTGTGAACTCTCTTGGTAGCTGCTCAGAGCATGACTATCACTGTGCAGCTGATGGGGCTTGGCTGGTAATCCAGGGATTCCTACTGTAAAGGAAACTGGGCAAATATTGGCATCTGGAAGCAATAATTGAATTTTGAGCTATCAGCAGTGAATTTCACTTTGATTAAACAATTTCTGTATTTAAGCAGCTTGCGCTGTATGATTCTGATCCTACATAATTAACACAGTTTAAGAAAAATACTATACATGAGGTATGACTAGTAGTGTAACACTTCAAACCTCTTAGTGTTATGAAACTGTGGAATTATATGCAACATTGATAGGGAATTTGATTTGGAGTTTCAGATAATTACAGTGGTCAAATTTCTTACTCAACTCCATTAATTTCAATTAGTTCTGAATTTTGAGGCAGTGCTCTTGCCTTGCAGACTAACTGCTGTGCCCCTCCATTTTCAGGAGATGCATATAGGTTTTCTGGCAGTTTTAACATCTGGAGGGTGGGTAAAAAAAATAAAACTCAGTACTTTTCTAATGTTCTTTGTACTGATTGTGCTCCATTGTGCATCTGTCTGATTTTACAGTGGTGTCAATTATCTTTAGTTGTATTGTGCCACATGCAAAAATGAGAGAAAAGCACATTTTGGTTGTAGCACACTTGCACTAGTGAGAGTAGTCATTTAGTATTGCTGTGATAGCCTTCATGAATAATTATATGCCATAATTCATTTTGGTACTTTTATCAGAAAACAGACTGAAACCTCAAAGTACATCCCGTGTCTTTCATAAAAGTTGTTTCAAGTGCTTGCCAGATCTGATCATCTCTACAGTTGCTGAAAGGATCTAAACTATAGCTGAAAGACAAAGAGATAACCTTCAAAAAAGGCAAAATGCAAGGTAGTAAAGTCAGATTACTGTCAATTATTTTAAAATAACCATAACCATGCCCTTTAACTTTGATAATACAGAATTTTCTTTAACACTTTTCTAGTTTCTGCACCCAAGTACTTACAGTACTTACTACTGGGGGGGGGGGGAAAGGACCAGCTCTCCCAATGTCTAAGTATTGACATTCTGGGAACCATTACAATTCCAAAAAAACCCTGTATCTTTATATGTATAATAGCAGCATCCTAGAACTGTTTTCTCCGTATTTCATTTGATAATCTTTAAATATATTTTCTACTTGACTTGGCCAGGCTTTAGGAGGGCTCAGTGACTCAGTGTTTTGTGGTGTCAGGAATATGTCTCAGAAATTGTGGGGAAAAGTCTCTTTAATGCATGCGTGGTGCCTTTAATACTACTGCCACTTTTTAACATCATTTAAAGTGGCTGTATAAATGGAGTCTTGCTGCCATATTTACGGGTAGGTCACAGCAAAGCATAGTCCATTATCTCTTCAAGTGAAGTCAATTTTATTTGTTTATTTCAGTTCCTGTTATCACACACACCTGGAGAAGGCAACTCAGCTATAATTTGAGGAGAAAAAACTGATATAATTATTGGAAAAATCACCTTTTGTTCATTTTAGCTGTAATAATTCTGTTGAGGAAAGAAAAGTGACTAATCTAAGCAAAAGACTGCTTAAGAATGAAGCAATACAAAAGCTCATCAACAACAGAATTTAACAATAGACCCCAGGGCAATTTCCAAGCTATTAGAACTGGCTGTGGAGACTGCTGAGCTGCAGTAGCTAGAAAAATATTTTTCACAGTTTGATGTGAATTCTTGTGTTTTCCTGGCCTCCCTTCTTGCTTTAAGGACATACCATGTAGTTATTAAAAGGCAATAAACAGTGCATTTAGTGTGAATTTAAAAACTAAATATATATAGTAGCAACGCTAACAATCAAATAGTAATGCTCCTAACGTGAGTTTATTTCTCTAAGTTCATTTTTAGTAGATATTTGAATTTTAATCATAAATAGAAGTAAGACTAGTTGAAAAAAGCTAAGATTGAAAAAAATGCTTATTGCATGTCATTGCATGCATGAAATTTTTGCAGACTGAAATAGTATTTAAGAACAAAAAGCCCCCAAAATGGAACCCTCCCCCCAACCGGGGCAATAACCTGAGATTGTACAGTGATGATAAAACAATAGTAACACGCTTCTACTTATTATGAAGAAAGCCATTCAAATTCCTTTTATGAAATGAAGCAAACTGAGATTCATTTTTTCTTATGCATTCTAAAATAACTGAGCTATGTTTATGCATTCTAAACAGCCATGTTTAGAACAGGGTAGTTTGGGGTTTTTTGCTTAGTTTTTTACCAGCACACAAAGAAAATAATCAGATTTTGGGCATACTGTACTAAATAGGATAGAGATACAGAAAGAAAATACAGCCTGTGCTTTGCCTTTAGTGAAATACTTCCAGTCTTGTTTTAAGAATATGTTACAACTAAGCTTGATAAGTTACAGAAGAGCATTAATTTGATATGAAATCCATATTCAGTAGTAGTGGCACATAGATCAGCTACATGCATGACTTTGTGTTGAACAAGATCTTTTCTTTACAGAAAGATGCCCTGTGTTTCCAATGGAACCTTTATCAGTTTGAGAAGCAATTTTTTTTGTGTACTTGATCTTTTCTCTATTAACTTAATGTAAGGGACTAACATTTAATATGATAATATTATCTGTTGTTTACTGACAGATTGATATGAAAATTTACTTCGGTAAACTTATTGACTGAAATTCTCTGCAAGCATGGAAATTGAAGCTAAACTCTGTTCAAATATAGAAAAGACAGTTATGCACGTGGTTAATATATGTGTGTCTCTGTCCACAGATTAGACAAAAGGTTAGTAGAGGAACTGTGGAGATGGTAAGTTTGAGGAGAATGATCCTGTTTTGCTGAAAATCAAACCTCTGTGTGGGTGTGAACCATGCCATTTACCATTTCAGTCTGACAATGAGAGCACCTGTGCTCTGCACAGTGTACCCTGACTGTGTTGATAGCTCACTGTTCAGAATCCTGCTAGATCAGCAAGTTTTAATTGGCCTAATGGATCCCTGGTTACCAGGTGAAACTGCAGTGAATTCTCTACTCTCTTACATGCTGGGTCTGGACAAACCTTGGGAGAGCTTCGGTGAGGATGCACATTGGCAGTATCTGAGCCCATTAATGACAGCCATTGAACCTTATCTCTTCAAAACATTTCTAAAGGTTGCTTAAAGCTCAAAGGAAAAAGTATTGCTATGTTAAAAAATCGGCACAGTGAGGTTGGATTTCATGGTGTTTGTTCAATTCTTTTGAAGGTCTGTAGTGGAAACCGGTAGCATTTCTGTGACTGTTCTTTTTCTAAATGTAAAAAGCTCCAGGATTGTTGCAGCTTTTGTAGCATTGTAACAGTGATGGAAAAACTGTTTTATCACTCTGTTGAGTGGGGTTGTCAGCCTAGAAGTATCTATAATGAGCAGAATTTTAAGGCAGCATTGTCTATCTAAATTAGGGCAGGGATGAAATAAAGAATGTTCCACTGTATTTGTCTTACTGACCTTGATGGAGCTGTCTTTTTTTCATAAGCATGAATTACAGTGAGATGTTGCACAGAGGAGTCTGTCTGAAACAGCAGTGGAGATCTGCTGGTTTTCATTCTTGTTAGTTCTTGGGTAGTTCTCAGAAAAAAACGGAAACAGTGGAAGTGCAATGTACTAATTCTATGTGCCAGTAAAACCCCTGGCAGCAAACCACAGCTCCTAATTTGTTAATGATGCTGCTCCATGCAGGTGATTTGAACTGAAACATTGCAATGTGTGGACAGTGACAGCTCTCTGCTTATTCGTGCTGTATAATTTTGTCTGAATGTCCCAAGAATGCAGAACTCTATATATATTCTTCTGGCCTCTGCTTTGATTTTCCTTACCAGCTGAGTTCTGCTTTCAGTTTACAGAAAATTTAAGTTTTAAAATATCGTGCACCCTCAGAAACCTACAAGGAGGTAGTGTCTGTATTTCCTGAGCAGAGTGACAATTTTATGTAGGTTTGGTGTGCAGAGAGTTAGGACAGCCTTACGACTTGTAGTTTTAACACATCTATCTTAGGATGCCTTCAAAAACCTGTTTGAGGGAGTAGCTACCAGCACTTGAATTGGTTCCCTTCAGGTTATCTCAGGTCAGCTGAAAACTCAGTCTGCACTTGCTACTTCTGCATCTCCTTTGTCCCCAGGTTCTCCCTGAAGCTTTTAGCATAGAAGAATGTTAGTGATACCTTTTTTGTATCCATAATCTCCTGTCATGTTTCAGTACTCAAAATGCACTAATAACAAAATAATGCAACATCTTTACTTTTGCAAGGTCTCTCTTACATTATTTTGTGTCCTTTCATTAGTGATGTTTTGAGATTATTGAAGTGTGGAAAAACATACGAGAAAAGCAGTGAAAATGCTTTAATAGGTATTGTCAGAAGGGGAGAGACACTTGAAGAATAACAGCACACCTAATCAAGAACACACTGTTCAAAACAGGACACCTGTGTTCTCTGGAGTGATGGTTGAATGGGAGAAAGTATCTCTGAATTTTCTTAATTCTTGCACTGCTGGGTGCTCTCCACCATGTGGTACAGCAGTGAATTTCCAGCCACTTCAGTTTGCCATCCATTCTAACC
This sequence comes from Pardalotus punctatus, assembly GCA_013400915.1. Classification (NCBI taxonomy): domain Eukaryota; kingdom Metazoa; phylum Chordata; class Aves; order Passeriformes; family Pardalotidae; genus Pardalotus; species Pardalotus punctatus. The sequence continues at coordinate 7,949 of VZTX01004511.1, read as the reverse complement.
TGGCCTATTTCTGGATCTTTGTGGATGGCTGCAGGATTCCAGGTGAACAGGCAGCAGTGCTGGACACCAACCTCTGTAATCACACATGAAGAGACTTGACTACGTTCAGAAAAAATGGTTTAACCAGAGCCCTTTATACAAAAAGCAGAGAATAACTGACAGCTTGCCATGCTGAATGTGCTCACTATATAAGATAGTTGGTTCTACAGTTCTCAGCTTCTGATAAGCCTTTACAAAGGAATTGAAGATTAAGGCTAAAAATCAAAGCAGGCACTGTAAATTTCTGTAGGTCAAACAAAAAGGACAATTCAAACCATTTAAAATATCTTGAAGGAATAGTACATCAACTTACTTAAGCAGAATAAAAAACCTCTAAACTACTATCTGTGATAGCAACTGCAATTAGCAGAAAAAGAAAAACAAGGTCTATTTTGACTAGAATAAAGAAGATTTCAAAGTGCTGCAAAAAAACTCAGCGTGAATGGAAGGCTCACATCCAATTGATGTGTATTATTAGGAGAAATGGTTCATTAGGCTGCCAGTGGGAATTGTATCAGAGAAACTCATTGGACTCTGTAAAATCTGTGGATAACAGGAAATAACAGAATTAGATGGCAGAGTTCGAAAAATTATAGGAGAAGAAAACAATTTTATTACAGCTTTCACAATATCAGCATTCATAAAGCACCTTTTGTAAGTAATGCTTTTGAAAGGAAAATAAATTTCTTTAAGTCTCAAAGTCTTCCTGTTGTTTTCATAAGTAAGGCAAGAAAAAAAAAAATACTCAAGATATCAAGGATTTGGTGATTCCACAGCAAAATCTACTACTCCACTTAGCTCTGTGACTTGTACACAAATAACAGCAATGTAAGTGAAAGCAGATTAGAGAGGCTGTTACGGACTTGGGTTATACAGAGTGATAGCTTCACTGAAATGCCTTGTTAGAGAGTTTGAGACATTTTATGATGATTAACTGAGTAAGAGCTTTTATAGGTAGTACTTTTTATATTATAATAGAAAACCTGATGTAAAAGGCTGTAATTCATGTGATCTGCTTCAGGTATCTGTAATGCGATGTCTGCAGCCAAGGCTCTTCTCTAAGCTGTCTTTACAATCAGTAGTTCCATGTTTCAGGCATTTTATCTCAGGATGGGATAAATCTCACTCAGGTTGTGGTTTTCTCCTTCAGTTGTTAAGGAAGTGTGGAAAAACACTAAATAAGTATTCTCTGCTAACATTCTGTGTTATGGCAACCAGATTCATATGGCTGGGATGTATTGTTTGTTGCTACGCCTCTTTCTCTAGAAATAATATATTGAGTTTCATGTGCCCCCTATACATTTGTCAAGTTATATAGAATTGTGGAATAGTTTAGGGTTGGAAATGACCTTTACAGCTCATCCAGCCCAACCCATCTGCAATGAGTCAGGACATCTTCAAATAGACCAGGTTGCTCGGAGCTCTGTCCAACCTGACCTTGAATGTTTCAAGGGATGGAGCATCTACCACCTCTCTGGGCAACCTGTGACAGTGTTTTACAGCCCTCATCATAAAAAAAAAATCTTCATTACATTTAGTCTGAATTTACCCTCCTTTAGTTTGTAACAATTGCCCCTTGCCCTGTTGCGACAGGCAATGTGTGTCCCCATCTTTCTTATAGACCACCTTCAAGTCCTGCAAGACCATGATGAAGTCTCCTTGGAGGCTTCACTTCTCCAGGCTCCAGTTTTCTCAGCTGTTTCCCATAGGAGATGTTTTCCATCCCTCTGAGCTTTTTTTTTGACCCTGTTCTGGACCAGTTCCAACAGGCCCATGACTTCCTTGTGCTGAGGACTCAGAAGCTGGATGCCATGCTCCAGGTGGTTTAGAGGAACTGCAATACAAAATCCTTTGTGGAACTAGATGTGGTCGGTTTTGTGCTAATGTCAGCCAATAGCAGGTATATTTTAGCACAATAACCCCCTGAAAGTGCCTTTGTGCTAGTTATTTCACAGGAACTTTTTGTCAAATGTACTTTTTCATTCAGGGTCCTTGCCTTTGCTAAATGCTGCTGTATGGTAAGTACTCCTTGCATTTTGTAGCAGTTATTGACTGACTAACAAATTATAATAAATGAGATGTACTTACTTGGAATGATGAGTAGGTCTGCATACAGAACTGCATTGATATTCCATTTTCCCCTTCTCATCCTTGACAAAGCAAAATGTCAATAGGAAAAAATGCAAAAGCCAGATTTTGTTCCATGGAAATGTAGTTATAAATCCATTTTCCCCTCTGCCTCCCCCTTTTCTATTTTTCTGACTTGAACTGGTAAGACAGAATTTTTATAGATTAAAAAGTGATTTGTCATCTTGAAATGAACCTTCAAGCTGTAAAGAAGATTGCTGTGGGATGATGTAATAGAGATCTGAAAAGATGAGAACAAAATTAAGAAGGTGGGTAGGAATTAGATGGTCAGTGATAATTGGGATGCCCAAAATAAAGCATTCTGAGCCAAAGGTGATGGTTCTTTATAGCATAGGCAATAAATCTCTAGAATTTACTGTCTATGCTCTACATGGTTTCAAAGGAGGATGGGGCAAGTTCAGAAGGAAGAAAGCTATAGATTTGATGGATTACTAAATACTCAGAAACTACAATTAGTTAAGGAATTGCATAATATGGCCTTTAAATAGTTAAACTCAGTCCCTCAACCTGTGTCATTGATGGAATGTTAAAATAATATTGGTCTCATATACAGACTTGTAGGTTTGTTTTGGTTTTTCTTGCCATGGGAGAGGATCAAGTAGAAGTGTGCTTCTGCCTGCTTATTGAAGCTGTAGGAATTTCAGAATCCAGGATTGTGTTGGGGAAAAATAGGAATCAGGGCAAGCTAGTGTACAAGTTCAAAGAAATCAGTTGTCAGGGAAGAGAAACACTGAAACTTCTGCTTAAATTGTCCTGAAATGATCAGTGGGCAGAGCACACACAGGTGATGTAACTGGTAAATATTTGCTCTCAGTTAGACTCCTTATTTTACCTTGCTGATCCAAGACAATTAGTTAGCTTGCCAAAAAAAAAAAAAAAGGAAACGTACAATTCTTTTATTTTCTGAAAGGCACTTGCTCTTTGCAAACAAACAAAAGCCATGAAAAATACTCAAAATTAAAAGAAACAAATGTGAATCCAGGTAGATTGGCCTTTTCTTGAGATGCGACTGACAAAACTCATAAACTCTGTTCATTTCAACAGGTACTAAATGTGAAACTTCACAAAATTTGTGTGGGGTGAGTTTCTTTATTTGTTGTTAGTGTTGCAGTTGCTGATTTTCATGCTTCACATCTTCATAAAAGAGCATTGTCACCTGTCTCCTGATCTTTGCTAATTTTGCTAATATTATAAGGAATTATGCCCTCACAGAGCTGGGCATAACCTCATTGACAGGTCCCGAAAGTTAAGAAAATTTGCAGAAAATTTAGACTTCAATTTTATGTCATTTGTTACTTCAGCTGTTCCAACTTCAGTCTAAGTCACTGAAATTAAAATTTTTAACAGAAAAAAACACCAGTGCAGTGGATTCTGAAAAAAAAAAAAAGAAGATTGTGGCTGTTTAAAGCTGCTACAGGGAACTAAAAAAGAAAAGGAAGCATGCAATCTTGTGGACATTAGTAACTTGCATTCAAAATGGCATCAAAGCATTCTACAAAATGGCTATTGCTGAGGCAAAGTGCTGCATATTTGCTAAAATTCTGCATATTGTTCCTGATCTGATTCAGCTGAATCGCAGGAGTTTTAGTTTTCAAAATGCTAATGTCAATCAGTACTTTTCAGAGATGATCAGCAGGTAGTAAGAGGGGCAGAGAGAAAAATGGGTAGAAAGGTCCTTTATGATTTCAGCTGCCCCCCAAATGTAACCATTTTTTTGGCTACAGTACAACATTTGGTCCCAAATTTTTCTGAAGGCTGTAATCCCATTTCCCCCAAATCTGAAATAAAAGTTGCAGTTATCAACTGTTTAGCCACAATGTACACTTGGAGAAATTAATATATGAGCTTCAATGTGGAGTCAAGAGGGATATAAATATGTAAAACTTCTGTTTAAATGTATCCTTCTGACAGCTACTTCTCCAGCCAAGGAAGAGAAAAGACCTTTTTCAGCACAGGTCAGGTCAGTGAATAACTGATCTATTATAAAATGGCATAGAGAGGTCTCCTCTTGTGAAGTTTGGATGTGAGTCATTCTCATTCCAAGTTTTTTGCAAGAGGAGGATGAAATCTTTAGGGGAACAAAGTAGCTGTGTACCAGGGTGCTCTGATTGTATCACTTTTGTGCCTGATCACATTAGCATTTCCTCTGATTATTAGGAACAACTATATAATTTGAAATGCATGCCTCTGGAGGAGCTGGATTAGTTTAATCAGTCATAGTATAATTTTTCATTTGCATTTTGAATCCTCTAATGCAGATCAGGGATTAGTCACTTTTAAAAAAAAGATGATGCCTAATTTCAAAACATTTGAGAATGTTTGCTCTTAAATGCATGATCAGAGAAAAAAAAGGCAAAATCCTGTCCTTAATTTACCATTTGGAAATAAGTGACTGTAACATTCAGTAGCAGATGCTTAGCAGCTGTAATATAATATAGCTCCATTCCGTTCACCCCAGCTGAGACGCTGGCCCTTGTTAATGGACTATAGATGACTCTGAGGCACTCACCACACTGAAATGGCAGAAGGGAATACAATCATTCTCCTGAGCCTGCGAATGAGTTTCCTTTATGAAGATGCTCAGTGAACCTCTATTTCATTGTTTTACCAGCGTGATTTCCTAATATGATAGGATGTGATGTAACTTTATTAGCAGGAGTATAAGAAGAATAACAAAAGAGGGTAAAACTCTCTTTATAAGAGCTCTTTGTAAGCAGTAGTACCTCCAAAAGGTGTAGATACTGTGTAGTTTATTTGAGGTTATTAGAGGCAAATCCACTAATATAAGGAAAATAGATCCCAAAGATGATTGTGTTCAGGAGAACACATGGATGCAACAAAGGGAATGTTGAATCCTGAGGCCTCCTACCATGGCAGGATTCTGACAGGCTAAAACCATCACATCTGAAACACACTTGGGTGCAATTGAACATGTGCTGCTCTGAAGAATTTTTGAGAAACTTTAAGTGTATAAAAGAAATCCTGGAGCACAAAGTAGGTGGCTATATTTAAAGCCTTTTCTTCTTAGGGTTAATTTTATTAATAAATTTGCTACGATAAGGTTGCTCCTACAATACACTTTTGAGTTCTTTTCACTTAGAAAATTATAAGCATTTTAAAATCTAGTCTTTCTTTTATTCTTTCTCACTTTTTCTTAAATGGCAGTATAACTGCTTGCATTTTAGTATGAAATGTAATGCTGAAGTTGTAGCTCCATGACGAAGAATTTCCATACCTAACTCCAGGCTGCATATAGACCACATAATTGTATCAGAAAGTAAGAGTTCAGTATTTTTTACTTTTCACTATCTGAATAAAATCTCATGCATTTCTGTTAATTGTAGTATCTGTGCTCTGAACCATACAGATATATGATGAAAACGCAGTCCTTCATCATGCTTTTATGTTTTCTTTGTAAAATTGCAGCTGTTTCCTACTGTGAGACCTGTGGTATTCTCTTCAGTTCTAAAATCATAGATTTGTATGAGAAGAAATAAATTGCTACACTTTCTAGCTTACATTTTAGACAAGAAGTGCTCTTTGAAATTTTGAGCACTTACCAACCAAGTTATTGACTTGACCTAAGCTTTTACTTAGTATATACAATGTTCAGGATTTTATTCCTGTAATAGGCCAGTTTGCCTTAACAGTGAGGGTCCAGATTTATCCGGTGGATTATTTGCCTATTTCATCCCATTTTCACAGACACTCTTACCCTTGCTAGTTATCTTAAGCCAATGTGGCCATGGTAGCCAGTTCTACATTTCCTATGAAACTGTGTTTCTCCTTATCTATCAGCATTTCAAGATTGATGCTTATTAGGGAGATTGCAGTGAGTTTAGAAAACTGCATGAAAAGTTACTTGGAGAATAAGGGAATAATTTATGAGAAAAGATTGAGTTAAGTATGTGTGGCTTAAAGAAACACCTGAGTTTTCCCTAAAGGTCTACATATCTTTAACAGCAAAGAGTTTGTGAGTAGAATTATGAAGGGACTGTCAGTTACCTGACTAGAATAAGGAAAAGAAGCAGGTTTGAATTTTTCACAAGTATCTGAAAATCAGAGAGAAAATAATGGTACAAAAAAGTCAATCTTTGGCCAGCACATGACCTTTAGCATGCTCCAAGATGAGAGTTACAAAATTAAAAGTCTCTGAAGAATCATATGATTTTGAGACTGTTTATAATTTCATTGTCTATCATAGTTTTTAAGACAGAGTCTGGATTTTAAAATGGTTCAAATTTTGAGTATAATGAATAGGTGCTTGGGACATTAGAACTGGATGTGAATCAAATACTAGATAACAGGGAAAAGCATGCATTGAGAAAGCATTAGCAAAACTGAGATCGGTGTTTTGGCTTGGTTTTCTTTTTAGGTTTTGTTTGGTTTTGGATTTTTTAGGAACAAAACTGTAACAAGATTGTAAAAAGCCCCCAGTGACTTAGAAAACCTAAATTCAGAGGAATGGAACCGTGAAAAGAAATCTGCAGTGCCTCAATCTCCATATCTGTTACAGAGGACTTTTGTTCCACTGGGATGGAGCAAAAAATACTACTCTCCTGAGATAATTTATGATGTTTTATTCTCTTTGCCTTTTATTAGGAGAGAGCCCTCAGAAGAGGAATGTATAAAGATCCTTCTTTATACAATGTTTCAGAAACTACAATAATTAATATTGTTTCTGTGAACTGATATTGGAAAAAAATCCACAATTACAATTGTGTTCACTACTTTGAATCACAATTTTCTATGCCTTAGGTGGTTGTTTCAAAAGCTGTTTCCCAATAGTACATTGTAATCAATTTAATGCATGTTAAAATTTCATTCTTTATTTGGGTACACTTATCAGTTAATGAAATTGCTGCTCATTGAAATTCAGTTGTAAATTTAGCCATCTTCATCTCTAATCAAGCTGTAAAAGTCTTGTTAAAGTATTTCCTTAATACTAAAATATCTGACAAAAAATTAACATAAACAAAGATAATTGAACATGAGTGTTACAAAGTAGAAATGTTATAAACTTTGTGCCACACTTTTAAAAGTGATATTTGTGATGTGTCTTTTTATGCTTATTTTTCCAAGCATATATGCTCGCTGTTTAACCACTGAATATTCATTTGTTTCTGTGACTTCTATTACATTTTATTTTTTCTTACAGTACTCTGTTGCTCACTAAGAAGTAGTCAAGGTTCCCTTTTTATAATCATTGCTGTATGCAAGCGAAGGAATGTGGGGAAAAAAGCTTTAAAAATAAAAAGGGCTTGTTTAATGAAAGAGCTGCATGCTAATAACTGCTTGATTAGGAATATATATAGTGTCATACATTTATAAAATATATATTCCTAGTATATATATATATATATATATGCTTTTAACACCTAGAGAAGTAGAACTGCTGAAATATGAAGTGATTTTTTTGTGCACAAAATTCTGCTGTGTGTTCTGGAATTTTCTTGGGATTTTATCCTGTATCTTGTGAGTTGTTAGAGGCAGCAGTAATATGAGCACTAAGGGGTGCCTCCAGGACTCTCGGGGTACGGGGATGGCCGATTTCCTGTGCTCTGCCTGCCTGCTGCGGGGGCTGGAGCGCTGGGCCATGGCCATGGCCAGGCTTTGGCTGTTGGGCTCCATTGCCTGAGACACCTCGGAGGGCAGGCCGGGAACGCTGTCACCGTCACCGCAGGGACAGGGCCGGTAGCATTGACACCTCCGTGCGTCTCGAGGCAGCGGTGAGTGCGGGTCTTGGTTTGAGGACAGGTGTC
>VZTX01004509.1:0-145173 GCA_013400915.1 Pardalotus punctatus | reverse complement strand
GCCGTGAGGCGGCGGCTCGGTGGCCGTGGGGTGGCCGGGGTGTCCTTGCCCCGTCCGTTTCCCGGTCCCGCTGTATCCCTGCTGTGTCCGCGCTCCGTCGCATCTCTGTCCCCTTCGTGTCGCCGCTCCGTCCTTTCAGTGTCCTCGCTGCGTCCTCGTGTCCGCCCGCTGTGTCCTCACTCCGTCCCCACTCCATCCCTGCTGTGTCCCCTTCATGTCCCCAGACTGTCCCCACAGCGTCTCTGCCGTTCCCTCACTGTGTCCCCGCCGTGTCCCCACTCCATCCCTGCTGTGTCCCCTTCATGTCCCCAGACTGTCCCCGCAGCGTCTCTGCTGTTCCCTCACTGTGTCCCCGCCGTGTCCCCGCTCCATCCCTGCTGTGTCTCCGCGGTGTCCCCGCTCTGTCCCCGCAGTGTCCTGGCTTGATCCCCGCTGTCCCCTCACTGTTCTCCCTCTGTGTCCCTCTGCCCGGCCTGCTGGTCGGTCTGCTGGAGCAAGTGTGGTTTCATAGAGAAAGTGAAGGGATCCTTCACAAGCCCCGTGCTGCTCTGGCCCAGGGCAGCCTTGGTCAGGGGGAAATCCTGGCATTTCAGCTGCTGCTTTCAGCAAGGGACAGGATTTGCAGCCACTGAGCTCTGTGACCCCTGAGCACTGACTGGGGAGGAGAAGCTGATTTCTCTGAGAGCAGCAGTGGGGGAAAGTGGAAGGCCTCTCTCAGACCATTTTTCTGCCTGTAGATACCAAGCTTAGCACCATGAGAAGATAAAGCCCGCAATTCCTGTGCAAACTTCTAGGGTCCAAAAGTCAATGAAAGATGCCATAGGGACCACCAAGCCCACTGCTTCACCCTGGTCTGCTGGCAGCTTCCACGCAATGCTGCTCCTGCACTGCCCCAGTGCCCTGGTAGCCAGCCCTGGAGCAATGAAACAGGCAGAGGTCAATGCCCTCTTTGAGAGCCCTTTGTCAATGTGATTTTCAAACCATTCTGCAGCACTCTGGTGTTCCTCACTAGCCTGAGCAGTGCTCTCCTTCCTTGTTTCGTGGCAATTTTAAATGCAGATTCTCCTTGGAAGGATGATGAAGCCAAACTCTTGAAGATTCTTATTAAGGCTTGCTAGGGGAGGCAAGAGGCTTTTAGAAATGGCAGCTTCTAAGAAAATAAAACATCTGGCAGACAGATGTGCTGCTTCAGAGCTGTTTAGTGCCCAGGTACAATAGCACTTCTAGACAAGCTTTCAAATACGGCCTCTAGGCGCTGCCACAATGTAAATGTTTGTTAGCAGTACTGCTAATAAATTTTACAGGAACCAGAATTGCTCTGCTCTCACTGAGGGGGTACAGTCTTCTCTATCACAGTGGAGACTCATTTGTTGTTTCACTCCTTATATAAGGATAGTTTACAGTGGTTCAATGTGGCAGTGGCATCATGATGTTCAGTCAGTATTTTAAATCTCAGAAAACCCTTTCTTTTCAGGTTCCTGAGATTAAGACAATGAAAAAGCAGTAGCTGCAACTAGCCCTGAATTTGATTCTCCTGTAGCAGACTAGATGTGTGTTTTCAGCTTGTGAAGATTCATACGTGATTCAGGACCAAATTCACAATGAGCTGGGACAACTTGTAGTTAATAATTTCTTCAGCTCTGTTGTTTTCCACATTTCAGGCCCACAGCTTCTAAAGGAAAGACAGAGAGGGAGGCCCAGAGAGAAGAACCAGGACAGCCTCAGCTGGTATATGGTATTAGCTGACACTAGCACATGAAGAGATATATTATAAAGAGTCCTATTTTGGACAGCAGCACAGAAGAAGGGGAAAAAAACATAAGAAGTAACTGAAACTGGGTAAAACTTGCTGTTTGTGCAGCTGCCCAGAAAGCAATTAGGATTAATTTTTAGATGGAGTGTCAGACAGGGTTTTTCTGTGTTTATATTAGCCACTGAAGAGTAAGGAGAGCACAGCTGACTAAAGGTGCAATTTTTGGATTTATTCTTGTGATTTAGAGCTTGAAGTCACTTTAGAAAGTGGGAATTAAGCTTTCAAGCCATTTAGGGTGACTGTTTTCAAAGGCATCTAAGTCAAGTACATTTGATGTTATCGGCATCTGCCTTAGGCATATGGGTAAAGTTATGTGAGTTCCTGGTGTACTGTTTGCTCAGAGCACACGTGTGTGAATCATTTTCCTTCACTTATTTAAAACTCTTTGTCAGACTGCAGCGGAGAGAAAATCCGAGCAGTAAGTGAACTATTTCCAGACAATGCTGGTATTGGTCTTTAGGTCTTGCATTTTTTAGATGTCTGTTTTTCCACCATAATGTTTTGGTAGCAAACAAATATTATCATCTTCAGGTGATTTTCCTTGTAAAAATCCTTCTTCTTCCTTCAAAAACCAAAAGGCATTGCAAGGTATAAATAATATTTCAATAAATCTGTTCTTCAGTCTACAACTGCCAGTGAGAACTCGAGTGAGAGACAGAGCAATTGCTGTGTGAGGCCAAGTGATGCTTTTTGCCTGAATTGCAGATCAAAGGATATTTGTTTCCAAGGTAGGGACCCACTGGTTTTACTGGAAGCACCAGTCAAATGTAATGCCAGTCAGCTTTCAGATAATACTTGAGCACTTGCAAACCATTCAGTCTTTCAGAGAGCAGTATTTCAAGTTTACATTGTATTTCATTTAATGTGGCACATAAAAATTTTCCTATGAAAACAACTTAAATTTTTTCATAAGTTTTTGTGGCTCAGTATTGGTACTTTGTTTAATGTACTGTAGCAATGTTTCCAAACTTTGGAAAACATGCCCTGGAGCACTCCAGTTGTGTGTGAAAATGCTGTCTGGATTAGAAGTACAACCACATGGCACAGCTCACCATGAGAGGGAAGGAAAGCTCTGTTTGGTTGCTGTGTGTTGCATGACATTTATTGTGTGTGTGCAGAAACAGCTCTTCAGAGGGTGCAGGCAGGGACCTGCATTACATCCTCCATTCATTTATACTGGTTCACCTGGGGCAAGGCATGGAATACAGAAATTGAGAGGAAGGAACACCTATTTTTGAGCGTTGTAGCCCTTTATTAAAAATTAAGGAGAAAATCAATATTGTAATCTCAAAGCTAGTTGCTTAAGCAGCTCAGGGCAGGGATGTGTCTCTGGGGCTCAGAGTGTAGTTGATTAAGTAAATGATGGTTTGGATGAAGTGTGGCTGCTCTCTGGAATAATCTTTGGTGGAGCTATGGCAAAAGACCAAAGGGAAACAGGACATTAAGGTGCATTGAGAGGGGTGCAGTGGAGCCCTGCTCTTTGTCACAAGTCTGCAGGGTAACACTCAGCTCAGTCTCTCTCAGGATACCTATTCTGGAATCAACAGGAAAAGCTCATGCAAAACATTATTGCTTGGTTCATGCCAACAAAATGTCAAGGACTACAACTCTGATTGATCTGTGGCCTCAAAGTCCTTCCCAGGAGAGATGAGGATCTTTATTTCCATTTTATAGATGGAGAAACAAAGCAGAGATGTAAAAACAAACCCAAGATGCATCAGTCTGCCTCTACGGCTGCCCCAAGAAAAGCCACCAAAGTGCTCTGATTTTAGAGTTGCAATATGTGAATCCAGAAGTAGGAGTTCATTTCTATGGTTTAAATCTTAAGGTACAGCTGCAGATGCCGCCTCTGATAGATGTTTTCCTTATTCTAAAGTCCGTGGAGCAACAGTAACACCTAGTGGCTGAATGTGCCAGTCTGTTCCTCCTTTCTTTTCTTCCTTTCTGAAAGTAGAGTTGGAGGGCACACAGTGTGATTGACAGCTTTGACTTGCAAGGCCGACACTTAGGATCTCCAGGGATTTACCGCTTTCCTTTCAACCCCCCACCACGTTCTGTTTTCTATTAAAAGTGGTAGATGAAATATGAAACTCTTCCTCCCACTTCCCAACCCCCTTCACTTTTCTGGCTTATAGAGGAGGTTGTTCCAGTCCATCTTGATCTGTAGGTGGGTGGGCTGTGAGTGACCAAGCCTACTGCTTCCAGCTTGGAACGCTCGGATTTCTGTAAGGAATCCAAGCTTTTTGTTTTCTTTTTATATTTTTTTCTTTCTTTTTTTTTTTAAAGGACCGAGCAGATCATCTGGTGGAGGTTGGTGACCTTAGTCCGTTTGATAATGTGGTGTTAACTTGCCTGCGTTAAGGCAGATCAAATCAATGAGTTCCAAAAAGTACCATTTTGTAAGATGTGGTATGTGGGATTGTTTGCCACAATCTACTGGGACTGCTAATTCATCAGAGAGGGAGCCCTAGAAAAACAGCATTAGGGAGGAAAGAACCCACAGATGTTTATTGTGTTAGCAGGAGAGCCCTTCAGAGGGTCTTCACTGCCCCTCACAGGGGAAGGTTTCGATTTTTCCATGGAAAAAAACCATTAAACGAAAGTATTTCTGCTAAAGCCCAGATCATTTGCATTTGTAAATAGAGCCTCAGCACTTTGTGGGAATTACAGTACTGAGACACTATGGCCTTGTTGTATACATGCTGTTTAATTTTACGCTTCTGGTTTAGGTATTCTCAATTACCCAGTGGAAAGGTAATTTCCCTTAGGAAATTTACCTACCTAGGAGAGTAGGAGAGTCTTCATTGCCTGTAGACTGCGTCTGAACTCTAATTTACATTGTGGATATATGCTCTTTTACATATGACATTAACTTGTATCACCACCCAAGGAATAGCATTTGCCTCCCTTCACATCCCCAGTTTTCCATTCAGCTTCTTCCCAATTACCTGTTTCGATGGAGCAGATTCAATTGAAAACTAGCCTGATGACTCTGGGATAAAAAAGTAAAATAAAATAATCATCTCCATGAATCCATTTACTGCAAAACTGCACAAAAGCCTGGTGCTAATAGAAAGAAGGTAGTAAGGAGTGGTGGGGACATGGCCAAGTTGGGCAAGGATGGGACCATTTCTTTCAGCTGCTGTGCAGGTGTACGTGGAATTAAAATGTGTATTAGTCAGACCTCCTTAAATTGGTGTTACCAATACCTGTTTGTGAGGGCAGGCAAAGAGAAACATAGCCTGATTCTGAGAAATGAGTAATATTGTGCTGGGATGTGTTGGGCACCCTTTAGTCTTAGAAGAGGGAGCGTGGCAGCCTTGTTGGGCTGGGCGAGAAACCTTCCTTAATGTTTGGTAGAAATGCTGTCAGAGGTGGCAGACCTGAAAGTACTGAAAGAAGACAATCACAGGCTGATTGTTATTTGTGATTCATAAGGGCTTTTGGAACCTTTTCTATTAGACCCGTATGCTTTTTGTTTTGAATACAGCATTTCAAAGTCAGCTTTGTTTCTCGCTGGCAGCTGTGGTGTCTGCCACCAGTGTTGGTCTGGGAAGAGCCGGCATTTATTAACATTGTCTGATCTGGTTATTCACTCAAGGCCAGACCCTCAGTGACTTCATAAAAGAAAGCAAAGCATGTGTAGTGTCTTTAGAGGGACTGCCATGTGCCGTATAGGAGAGGAGAGCCTCCTGACAGGAAGATTTTGTTTTCTCTCAGTTTCATTCTCGGGTTTGACTTATGTGTTACTTTGGAGTTTATGGCCAAACACAGGAGTTCCTTAACCCCATGATCCTTCCAGGCATTATGTTTCTGCTAACATCCTGGGTCAAATCAGCTGTCTTTTCACGTCTCACATTCATTTTCATTTAAGGCTCAATTACCTCTTGGCAATATGCCACTAATGACAACAGATTTATACCAGTAATTAGTATGTTTTGAGAAGTCTGGAATAAAATCCTTGCTCCTTTGCTTAGGTCCCTGGATGCAGTGATGAATTCTTAGCTCTGCACCCTAAACTTTAAAAGCTTTAGGCTTGATTATTTTGCCTCAATTCCCTTTAAAACCTAGTAAAAGTAGTGCATTAATTTCCAATGCTTGGCTCACTTGCAAACTCCTCATTTGAAATTCCCTCCTTAATATCTCTGGGCTACAAAAATACATGTGTGCGAGACTGGCCCTCTGAAAGGGGCCTGCCACTGCAGACCTTCTGTGATTGAACCTCCTTCCACTGCTGCAGGTGGGGTTTGAAGCAGTGTGTTGTACTCTGTATTTTAAACATCACGAGGAATGTCTTGGAAACAGAAAAAGCAAAGTAGACTGGGCACTATAAAAGAGTTCATATTTCATACAGATTGTTGATCATGTAGTATTAAGTGGTTCATTATTTTATTGTTCTTCAATAATTTGAGAACTTAAATCTTCTACTTTTGGCTTGGCTAGGGATGCTGTCTTTAGCTGGGTTATAAAAATACTATGCTTCACCTAAGCACAGATTGTTATAATTTTCATCTTAATTAGCAAGTTGCAAATTTAGATGGATTAATACAATCACTCTTTCTTTCTTTTGCCATAGAAGTTCAGAAGATAATCTGTCACTTGTGAGAACATAAAGAATTGGACTGGAAGCATTCCAAACTCTTTACTGTAAGTGTTCAAAGATTTAATGGAGTCCTCAATCATAAAATCTTTAATTTGAACTAGACCTTTATATTCTCCATTCTTAAATTCACTATTTTTATGTCCAGGGGATTTCCTGTTATCCAAGTATTTACGGAGGCCCTTTGTTTCCCTGTGTGTGTGTTTTTTAATTCAAATCAAATGTGTATGTCAGTGGTTGATTGCACTTAACCTCCTTAGGTTCATATTTCTTATTTAATTGCATTACATTTTAAGGTTTAAGGCTATATATTTACTGCAGTTAATAGCACACCATATTTTAATGAAGCAGTTATCTTCTGCAAATATATACAGAACAATGGAGATTGAATGTACAGGACCTTTCAAAGAAACTGTATCTCAAAGCCATTTAAAATGAATAAACACAGCGGAGAGTTTTTGTTAATGTAGTTCTTCACTTACCACAGCTTCAAAACTAAGGAAATGAATGGTTGGGTTATCAAGGCTGTTGCTCTCCTCATCCCCAGCCAGAGACTGCACCTCTGTAGGTTGCAGCCACAGCTGGAGTGTCCCAGGACACGTTGCAAATCGTGACTGTTCCCAGAAGTGCTCCAGAACTGCAGCACCGAAGTCCACTCACCTCCCATGAACACTGGCCAGGATCCCTCTCTGCCCAACCTACAGCTCAGCTCTGTAAATCTATTGTCAGTCAGTTCAGGGAAGACTCAGAACATGAACAATTATTATCTGATTTTATTGAAACATCTGAAAAAAAATGCCAGTATTACCTAGAGATCATGTCCAGAAAATCTGGGACAAATCTCCTGCACTCAGCTAGACTGCAGCCAGCTGAACACCTGTTTTCAATGCAGAACAGGGCATCACCCTACACTGGGGCACTGCACTGGGTTTCTCACAACAATTGGAGAGTTAAATACTCGAACTGAGCCAAGAAATGTTGTGCTGGGAGCCACTTCTTTCCAGGCACACAGCAAGGCTGATAGTCTTGTCCTACCATTCCATCACATACCAAAAATCTCCTTAGTCTGGTCAAAAGCTTTTATTTCTTTTTTTGGGCAACAATCAGTTTAAACATTTCATAGTATCTTGCAGACTTTATAATTTCCTTTCTGCCAAAGAACAATTTATATCTCTCTTTAGATTACATCTCATCTTGCTTCTTTTATTTTTATTTCTCTTCTTTCATTGTCGTTACTATTTATACCATGTAATTTTTATTCCATTCCTATTATCCTTAAAATAGCCATGATACATAGCAGAGCAAAAGGGAGGCACTGGGAGATTTCCTGATGGCTCTGGTAGGTCACGGAGTTCAACCAGATTCTTTCTGGGTATAGACTGACAGCCCATGTATCCTTCCTGCCTGAGACTCTATGGCATGAGGGGCTGTGAGCCAGTATAATCCCAGAGGATTATTTGGGGATTGGTTTTGCATCTGTAGAGAGATTGATCTCCCTTAGGCAGAAGAGAAAACACAGAGATGAAGAACATTTCTTGTGGTAAAAGAGAGGTCTGTGTTCTGTGTGTGGAGCTGGACATCTGTAAAGTAAAATTTAGTAGCTTCAGCTTGCATCATTTGCAAATGGAAGCGAGGTCCTGGAAGAGGAATGGATTTTGGAAACCAAGCCCATTAGGTGTGGAATCCATTGCTGACAATGGAGTGTACTGTGAACACCTAAGCTAGCATTAGTGTACATGTGCTTAGCCAAGAAATACTTGGAACCTATTGCTTTGCAGTGACTTTATCCTTTAATGCCTGCAGTCTTTCATATTTAGCACCTTAGCTGCCTTTTTATTGCTTCCATGGAGGAATTGCTCAGGTTCAAGAGAGGAGATTGGGTAGAGAGCCAGCTAAAGAGCAAGACAGTGCCACTGAACAGTGCTGGTGTTTGCTTGTATGATTGCTCCCCTTAGAATGAGGAAACCAAAATGTTCATAAAGGTAAATTGATAAATCTGGAAAATATTCTCTTTAAATAATCCCCAGAGATCCCAGCCTAACACACAGCTGTAGAAAAAAAAAAAAAGACCCCAACAACTGAACAGGATGTTGGGCTGCATTACAGTAAGAACAGAATATATATCAAAAAGGTGTTATTGTTATTACCTAAACCACTGGTGAGTTCTTGTTGAGAGTGCTCTTTTCAGTATTGCTCACTCTACCTAAGGAGGATATGATTAAGGGATAAAGTAGGGAAAATGACAGTAATACTTTGCCTTTCAGCTCTGGGTTATAAAGAAAGACTGAAGAGCTTCGGTATTATCTTGTTTAAAAAGAGTTCTTGCAGTGATTTTAAATGATTTTAAAATAATGAAGGGGATTAATCACATTGAAACAGACAAAGTCTATGAAAACAAGAAGACTTAAATTGAAAAATAGAATCTTGGGAAGAGAATGAAGACAGAGAAGGGAGAGGTTCATGTGAATGCTCCAATAAATATGTCACTTGTCAGAGGGGTCCTGTGAATCTGATGTGCAGGATAAGGTGAAGATAGAACTGTAAGGAAAATACAGGACTGAGAGTGGAATTGTGACTCTTGGCCAGTAACGTGCAGGCAAGGGAAGCCACACTGGAGCAGAGAAACACCTGCAGCAAGGAGGAAAAGGGAGCTGCTGCAGCGTGTGTGGGAGGTCCAGCATGGGCAAGGATGGTGCAGGGAGGGACGGAGTGACAAAAAGTTTGTGGTGTGAAGACAGAGGGCTGGCAGGTAAGGAGCTTGTGGAATAAGGCAGGGGAAAGAAGAGGGAGAAAGCACATGGCTGCTGTTAATCCACCTTGACTACAGACACCTAAGGTGAAAATACTGGAAGCAATTTCAGCTCTTAGCTGGGCAGGATCCTGCTGTGGACGTGGTGGTCCATGTACAATGGGACCAAATGCAGCAATTTTCAGCTTGCAGCCCACAAATTTTTGAAGGACCAAAGCCAACTTCTAGGAGCCCTGTGAAAACCAGCTAAGAAAAGCAGACTGTTGTGGTTAGGCCTCATTGTCATGGCCCATGGAGAAAGTTCCTAGGAGATTTGAAAAAAAAAATCTATAGAAGCTGTAAAAATATGGATAGAACATTCAGATTAGCTGGGTGGATGAAAGGGGACACCAGTTTCCCCACTTGCATCCCCTGCAGCTGTTCTCCTTCACAGGGCAGGTGGCAGCACCTCTGCGGTGTGCAGGAGCTGGGATGAAGGTGCTTGTTTCTGTAACTCCTTTCTTATCTGTTTTGTGTGCATTTACTTGGGTATTTTGCAAAGAAGGGAGTGAGCCCACTCTCTCCTATGTGATTTGCACAAGAAAGGGAATTCAGACTCCCACTCATGTTGGGTTCCTTGAGATGGGCAGTCTGGGTTCATGGGGAAACTATGAGAAGTAGGAGGATTTCAGGGCCAGAGTACAAAACTGAGATATTCTTTGGTCATGAAAGTCCTTGCTTCTCTGAGATTTAGAGAGTCCCTGACTCAGGACAGGTTTTTACATCAGCCAAGCATTGGGAAATCACTGGATCTAGATATCCTCCAGGCAGTGACTTCAATAAAAATTGCATCATGGTCGCTGGTAGCTGCTCCCACTGTACGTTACAAAGTATTTTGTTTTGTTGTAGAAGTTCAAGATTCTCTGTGGTCTCGAGAATTTATAATTTCAGTGTTTATGTCCTGTACAGCATCAAGCATGCAGGCAGCCCTCAGTGACTGAATGATGTTTAATGAACAGTTAATGAACAGGAACATGGTTTGAGGATACAGACATGGAGACAGACCTCCCAATGTTTTCTTTAGTGACCTCAGTGATGGAAGAGGGAGCATACTTATTAAATCTGTGGATGAGGCAAAGCTGGAACTGAATGCAAGAGTACTGGAAGGCAGGATTAAAATTTCAAGTGATCTTGACAAATTGGTGATATAATCTGAATAAAACTGGATGAAACTCATTAAGGACGACTGCAGGGCACTATGCTTTGGCAGGAGTAATTTTATCTAGCAAGTACAGGATGAAGGAATGTCAGGCTAGCAGTCCTGTGGAAAAGGTAGAGAATCCCAAACTAAACATGGATTAACAGTGATGTACAGATGTCAAAAAGGCAAATCCTCATCAGTGCAGTGGTATTCCACAGAAATATAGGTCATGAATACCACAAGACAGATGGAGACCAGTTGGAAAATCCAGAGGAGAACACCAAAAGGAAGAGAACTATCTAATGTGACCTGAAGAAACTACTGTTGTACTAGAAGACAAGGAAAGGTGTTAAAACATTTTTTAAAGTATGTTGACGAATTAAAAGTCTCTTCAAAGAGAGGAAGAATAGTTTTCTACATCCATAATGGAAAAAAGTGAGCCATTAAGGCCTTAAATTAAAGTAAACCAGAATGAGGTTGGATGCTAAGAAAAACTACCAGAACAGAGCACACACATTGAAATATGTTTTCAGATGACCATGGAGACTTTCTATCTTGATGTTTTTCAGAAAAAGGCAGGAAAATTTGTGCCAACAATAATCTATGTATAATAGATCTTGCCTTCTAGCTGGGAGAAGGAAGAGGGATTAGGGAACTCTTACAGTCCTTCCTGGCTACTTCTGAATGTTTTTCCACTCTATCAGTCTGAGCGCAGTAGTCTTGGTGCTATTTCTGCCTTGGCTTTATCACACCTGTGTGCACCCCTGCTCTACTGCATTCTTGATGAGTCTGATGGATCAAGGGTGTGTCTACAAACTCCCTGTGCCTGTGCAGGTCAGTGCCTGACATCAAAGGTGACATAAATAATTCTCCCCAGGACACAATAATGCTCAGAGTATGTATAATTCCACCGGACATAGGCATTGTCTTGCTGATCAGTTGAGTCATCACATTTTCCATCTGCTGAATTGTGCTTCAATCTGAGTTATTTTATCCCCTGTATTACTTTATAATACCCACACAAGTGCTTCACTCAGGCAAAGTTCTCATCTATGGTCAGTGAATTTTGCCATTCATGACTTCTGAATCATTTCTCATGCTTCACACAATAACACTGTCTATCATGTTTGCTGTATGCTAAACTGCTTGCGTAAGTCAGATTTTCTTCAGTTCTATTCAATTTTGAGTTGCAATTGATTTATTCCCGGTCAAATGCGAGAAGCATCCACACATTAGCTATCTCCTAGCTTAAAAGAAAAGCCTCCACAGCACCATAAAATTTTCAGTCTGGCTCAGGTTTGGTTTGACTCCCCAGTAATAGATGTGTTACAATAACCTTAGTAATCTTATAATTTAATTTATAATAGAGGTCTTGAACTCTTACTGTTACTAACCTCTTATCCTTCTCTTTCAATTTTCCAAGGTTCCTTGAGTGCTTTGTATATCACAATGATCTAGGCATTTTGGGAAGCTAGAAGGGGTTTATCTAAATTATTTTTGGGTTTAGATGATCTTATCAATGACTTCATTCTAGCTTCAAAAGAACACTTCATAATTCTAAAGTTCCTCAAGGTTTTGTCAACTAGAACAAAGCTGCTTTTCCTTTGGTCTCTTCTTAGTATCCACATAAAAAATGCACTCAAAAAATCCTAGGGATTGTCCTTTCAAAATTTGCTTGCCGTGATTCTAACAACATTGTGACTCTTTTTTTCCATCTAATTACTGACTTTTGTAATACTTTAAGTGGTGCTGAAGAATTGAGTTGTAGTTGCAGCTGTGAAGCTCCACTCTGCATACAGGTACGACAGCGCTTTTCTACCTTTTGTGCAACAAATCCCTCCTATGCTGTATCATTCCAGTTTTTCCCTTTCAACTGAACAAAAATCAGACTAAACTTTGAATATTCCTTTTATTGTCTGTATTTTTCATCACTTCATTTATTGGTTGGCTGGCATGCAGGGCGTATATGGTTAAAGAAATTATAGATATTTTCTCAGAACAGTTTCTGATGTCTTATGTCTCAGGTTTGCCCAAAGGATTGGGAAGCTGAAAAACACTCCATGTGCCCACACAATCCGTGTCCAATGGATTATTCTGACATGGCAGTGTAAGGCTGGCATTTGCATGGGAGGTGAGCAGAGTGCAGGACAGCCCTCCAAGGATTGTTTTTTTTGTGACAACCAAGTTCACAGGGCTGGTAAATGAAAACCTGCCCCTTACCTCTTTATTTATTTCTCCCAGTGCTGCCCTGCATCGTGGCTTTCCAGTGGGCATCTGCCTCTTCCATCTTGAACTGAGTTGGTGAAATGCATCCAAATAATTTATTTAGCCCTGATTGTCTGGGCAAATCTTTAATTAACATGCTTATGCACAGGCATACAAAGTGTAGCTTTCTATTTTGAAATACATTATGTCTGGTTTATAAGAATAGGACTGTTCAGATTTCAAGGGTTTTCTTCTCAAAGCCAGTCCCTCTGATAAATTGAAGGGATTATGTTTGTGTTGGCTGTCTTTGTTACCTCCATCACTGTGTTTCCAATTTATCAACATAGTTTAGAGAAATTGTTAGAATATGTTGCACTCGTAAGCACCATGGGGAGAAAAAATATTCATTTATTACTGCTATTGTGTTTGATTATATTACGCATATCCAAAGGACTAAAATGAAATGTCATCTTTAATTCTCCCCTTACAGTAGACAATATCACCCTTTCTTCTCTCTTTCCAGAAACAGCTTGGAAGTCAATTCTTCATTTTCATTTAAAATCAGTCATACAGAGTAGAAGCAAGTGCGCATTAGGGACAGGGCAGAAGTAATGAGAGTCTGGAGATCTGAGCTCTGTTTCTGGCTCTGCCTTTAGCTCTTTGCAATCCTGAGCAAAGTCATTTGACCTCTGGTCTCCACTCTCTCAGTTCATGAAATAGGAAGACCATTAGCTTCCTACAGATGTCTCTAATAATTTGCCAGAATCATGTCTTGTCTAATCACCTGTGTTTAATATCTCCTAGGGTCTTGCAAAATCAGTGAAGGCTGAAGCAGCAAATTTTCCATGCAGCCGAAAATAAAATGCTCTCGGAAAGTTAAGACTTGAAGACTATGAAGAGCTTCTGAAGGGTCTAGCCCAGGCCAGGAGAATGGGTCAGAAAGCCACTGGTGCTGTTCAGTGTTGTTAAACATTGATAAATGATCTACCTGAGCCTGTCAGGAGAGAGAGGTGTGTTTGGGACAAAAGGCTGAACCCTGCCCTCAACACTCAGTCTGGTGCTGCAACAAACTTCTGGGGTGGAGGTCCAGCTGCACCCACTTTGTCTGTACACGTGGAGTTGAGGGTGAGCACCCAGACTGAAGGTGGGGGGTGTCTGAGAACTGCTTAATGTTTTGTGAGGGCTGCTATTCCTGACTCCTAGGAGAAGACTGAATTTGGGATGGTTTGTAGCCCAGTTGAGAGGGGAGAGCAGAGAGTAAGTCTCTTGTAACCCTGTAAGGCTGAGCAGAGGTTTCCTGAGGACTGACTGAGCAGCATGGCTGAAAAGCTGAATATCCTAGGGTGAGTTTCTGGGAGTTCTGTGTTTTCTTGGATGTGGGAGAAGGGAAGGGAAAATGTTCCTCTTGCTGAGGGTGAGGGGAGGCTATAAAGGGAAGGGTGCTCAGGCCACCCTGAGCCAGGGCTAGGGACAGAGGGCCCAGTTGTGTCCTGGCTTCAGGCACCGAGGGCTTTTTGTAAATAAATACTGTTGGTTTCTGAGCAGGCTTGGCGGTCCAATGCTGCTGGAACAGAACTTTTCACTCCCTTTGGGCTCAGAGAGTGCTGGTCCACTGCCTGCCTCAGCTCTGGGTCTGGGACAGCCTGAGGCAGCTGTGGGGCAGCCCAGGGAGGCTGTGCTGAGCTGCAGTGTGAACTGCACCTCTGCCTGCTGGTGTGATTTGCTCCAGTGATTAATGACAGCGGCTGTTTAAAAACCTGGTGCCTCATTTGCAGTCTAAACTTGTCTGGTTACAGGCTCCAGCCAGGGGCTGTTTATCTCTGTGTGCAGGCTCTGGAGGTGGGCACTGTGGGGGAAGGGGTAGGTGCTCACCTGCAGCTGGGGGCAAATGCCAGATACAAGATACTGGGATTTCCCAGTGTCTCATAGGGAACATTTTTCAGCTGCAGCATCTTGCAGGGATTTTATTGCCCTCGAGGGAAGAGGGTCTCTGCCTTTGCAGAGCCCCATGGGGAGGCCCTGGGCCCCTAGCACACCCCAGCAAGAGCGCTGCTTTCAGTGGTACATCAGAGCTGTCTTTGGCTGACAGCACAGTGAAAACGCAGAGAGGGTATTGTGAGCTTGCAGGATCTGAGGGTAAAAAACTTAGAAAGACAGTTGTGTCATCTTAAAAATTAAATCGCTCCTTGAGATGTTTGGTGCAGAGAAGTTGCTTGCCCAGTCAGTGAGCTGCAACAGCCCAGGTTCCCCTGGAGCTGGCAAGGGGACGCTGAGACAGCAAATGGGGTCATGACACTGTTGCCAAATGGGGGATGTACAAGGGTTTTAAACACAGACTCAACTGCTGTACAGAGAGGGAGCCTTGCTGCTGCCTTCCTTCTTGGGGTGCTGCCATTGCAAAACACCCATATCCTTCTACAACTGCAAAAATGGTCCTTCTACCTGGGGTTGATTGAGAATTCTTCAAGCTCAGGGCCATCCTGGGTGATAAACCAAGAGAGTCTGCGGGAAGTGGTGGCAAAAGGAGTGCTTGTGTGTGAATCGTAGAATCATGAAGATTGAAAAAGATATCTAAGATCATTGAGTCCAACAGTCAACCTCACACTGTCATGTTCACCACTAAACCATATCCCCATCTGAGTGAGGCCAGAATGAACAGGATGCACGTGGTGAAGCAGAGATCACTTTCTCAGTGCTTATCTTGTGAATGAAGTGTCTTAAAAATGATTTATTTCCTACTTGGTCTGTGTAACGCTGCAGCAGAAATCATCTGTGAACGTGGCATCAGGCACCAGCTTTTGGGTGTTTGGGCTGCACTGCTGAGCGGTGGGTTCCCTTCGACCTAGTTCTCATTTAATCGGGGAGATTTCTGCTGTGTGTCGGTGCTGCCTTGGTTTGGGGTGGGAACTGGGGCTCCCCGGCCGCTCTCTGCCCGGGGCGAGGCGCAGCCCCGCGCGTTCCGTGCCCTGCGGGACCGCGGCTCCCCGGCCGGGCGCCTGCCCCGGCGGAACCCCTTCGCAGCGGGGTCTGCCGCGAGGCCTGGCAAGGGTTAACGCCGAAACCCCACGCCCCCTTTGACGGAGTCGGGCCAACCTCGCCAAATTTGAAAAGGCATCCGGGGCTGAGTGTGCGCCCTGGGCGCATCGAGCCGCGCTGGCCCCGGACCCCCTGCGCGGGCAGCAGCCGC
The DNA here is from genome assembly GCA_013400915.1 of Pardalotus punctatus. Taxonomy (NCBI): domain Eukaryota; kingdom Metazoa; phylum Chordata; class Aves; order Passeriformes; family Pardalotidae; genus Pardalotus; species Pardalotus punctatus. The sequence continues at coordinate 129,439 of VZTX01004509.1, read as the reverse complement.
CGCCGCCCGGGCTCGGCTTGCTGAGGGACGGGGCTTCCCTCTGGGAGCCGGAGCAGCCACCGCTGTGTCCCGGGCACCCCTGCCCCGTGCTCCCCGCTCCCGGGGACACCTCCGTGCCGTGGGATCCCGCCGTGACCCCTGCCGGGGAAACGCGTGTCTGCCGGGCAGTGTAAGAGGGAAAAGGGGGAGGCGGTAGGAAAACCCCGTTCTTGCAAAAATGCAGCTCGCTCTTTTCTTGTCCTGGTGCTGCTGCCTGCATGGATGCGCGCTGGGCACTGGCTTCCTCTATCAATTCCCAGCATCAACCCTGCAGCACAACTACCCAGAGCAGAGCTCCGGCTCGCCGGGCAGCGGCTTCGCCAGTCGCCGGTGAGTAAGACCGGGTCCGCCTTCTGGCGAGGAGGCTGCGCCCCGCCGGTGGCACCGGGGGGACAAACGGGCACGGCAAAGCCGCGGGCAGCGGTCCCTCGGAGGGTGCAGGGGCGAGCTTGGGCTGCTGCCCCTCGGGGAGCCGGATTGGGCTGCCCGCATCCTCAGGGGGGTGCGGGATGCTCCCTACCTGTCCGCAGTAGTTCTCCCTCCTGGGGCAGGGAGCGGCTGGGGACTCGAGGAGCTGAGCTTGGGTAAACGACACCCACAAACTCCCCCTGCCGCGCCCAGCCCGTTGGGGAGGGGAAGGGGCTTTGCTGAGGCTGCGTGTCCGTGCGCAGCCGGAGCAGGAAAACCTCCTGAGCCGGGACACTGGGGATGCCGGCAGAGGGAACTGTTATAGCCCTCGGCTGCGAGGAGAAACTTGTTCAGCTCAACAAAGGAAAGACCTTAATTACAGATCTCTCTTCAAGAACTGCAACTTCCAAGTAGCTGTTTAAAACCAAACCTCCCACTCTTCTCTTCTCCCCCCACCCCAACCAAATTTCTTATAAACTTAATATAAATCAGGTCAGATTTGCTGTATCTTACTGCTTCAGTAGAGCAAACAATTCAGGCTTCTCCCCCTCCCCTCTGTTTTCTCTGGGTATTTCTCTAGAGGTGAAACAGCTGTTCAGATGAATGAGCTGCACTGTATAAAGCAAGAGAGTGGCTTAACCTGATTCCAGTTGTTCTTGAATTTCACTTTTTTCTTTTTTTCTTTTTTTTTTTCCTGTCATTCCCTTAAATGGGGACTTGAGACTTAATATTCAGGGCTCGTCCATCCTGTCTCTACCTCTTTTCCTCCTTTCTCGCTAATACCTAGTCTGCGTGAGTTGTGCTGCTATAGAGGAGAGCTTCTGTTAGCACAGCTTCTTTGGGCTGCGGATTGGGAAAAGGCATGGATACCGTGGATTTACGTGTCGGAGGTGCAGGGGCGGGCACCAGCCCTGTGCCTTGCACGGGGCTCGCATATGGTGCGGATTTCCCCCCGGGTGGGGGGTGGCTTTGTCCGCTGTGCTGTCAGACAGGCCTGGGGCTGCAGGGGGTGTGATGTTAAACTACAGCAACTGTCAAAGGGTTTGAAACGGCAGAAAATTATAGGAGAGTAATGGGATAAACCTATCCCAGCTGGATCTCTTCCAAGGTACCCCCTTCCCAAAGCATGGGCTGCAATGAGAACCACATGTCATTTGTCTTACATATCTATTAGCCTGCAGATCTTTGTTCAGAGCTACCATGCTTACATGAGTGTGGACTCTGCTCACCAAAGACCTTCCCCATTTCACACTCTTGCACAGTTTTCCCGTGCCTCAGTGGTTTGGATAGCTGATGCTTTGTCAGGGGAACGTGTCCCTCTCCAAGTCTATAAAGTGTTGTGTAAAACCACATAAAGCTGATTTAAACAATGATGTTGGGGAAGGCCGCTAGACTTTTTAATTTTTTTTTTTTTTTTTGCCCAATGGGACTTTGCCATATGAGAATCTCCCATTCTAGTTTAAAGCAGAGGGGGAAGTAAAAAACTGAAGGGAAGAAGAAATCACCAGTGGGTGTTATGAAAGAAAAATTCAAGTGCTCAGTCAAATATCACACGTTGAAGCAATCTTTTTATGTTTTAATTTCCCCTTGAGTGGTGAAGTTTTGTTGTTGGCAAATGTCTAACAGCTTCACTTTCTGATGGGAAAATCTATGTGGGAAAACTTTCCCCAGCCACAGTGTTGGACTTTTGAGGGAAGCCTCCTGCTGGGTGCAACTTCAGGTTGGGATAGCTGGACTTTTCAGGATTTAATATGGTCCATGATAGGAACGAGGCTTTTTGCTCTGAGTCTGACATTAAACTATGTGGGTGCAACGCCCTTTTCCAAGGACTGAATCAGACTGGTATAGACAGGTTTTTATGTTGTTCAGTGTCCCTTTTGCCATTGAAACAGGGGATCTTGGTAACACCTGAATTATGTGAAGCAATAACAGCTCCGTCACAGCAAAACTTTCTGGTCTCTGCCCTGGAGAGGCTGTAGAGGAGACAAGATGGTGGGAAGGTGATTTCTATTAATGGCACTAATATGGACATTCTCACTTTCTCTTTTACACCCTTGCTGGTGTGTGTTTGTGCAGTGACTTCTGGCACTTTTCCTCTGTCAAAAATAAGCAGGGACAGAGCCTTGAAAGCTCTGTTGAAGCTCCAGGTGTTGGCATATTGCAGCACATGTTGATGGGATGCTGTACAGTGGACGGGTTTCCTTGATACAGGACACACTGTGTTTCTGCTGTTGTCTTTTCCTGTCCTTGATCAACAAGTGATTGAGCTGTTTGGTAATCTGCTATAATTTAAAAAAAAATTAACTTGTCATTAGAGTTGTATTTCTCCAAATGGAGAAGTTTCTGGAATCCTTTGTGCTGATACAGCCCTTGGTGTCTAGCTTGCGGGCTGGCTCAGAGATGGGCTCCTGAGGCTCTGAGGGCTGCTGAACATGTTTCCTGCCAGAAAAATAAGGCCCTGGTCAGAGTAAAAAGCTTGGGGTGGTGGTGAAGGGAAATTTGGAGAAAAAAAAATACAATTCACATTCACACTCTTCAAAGTGAGGCCATGTAATACTTGTTGTGGAGGAATGATGTGTTCTTTGTTTCCTTTTTTTTTTAAATTTTTTTAATGAATATTCTACCTTCCAGTTGGCTTCAGTTGACAGGTCTTGGTTATTAGACCAAAGACACTTGCAGTCTATCTTTGCATGTGCTTGAATTGCTTTGAACTTCTGACATGGAAGTGACAGTGACTGAAATCCAGGCAGCAGTGTGTGTTGGCACTGTGTAGACCACAAGAGCCTCACAATTTAGCTTGAAATTCACATCCAGTGCATGCATTTTGAACATGCTGCTGTGTTAAGGCGATGAATGGAAGTGGGTCTTACTGGAAACAAAAGAATGGAGGGGCTGCCTGCCAAGGAGAAATCGTCCTCCAAGCCTTGAGAAGCTTTGCTAACTGAGTTAGGGGAAGCTTGTTCCCATGCTGGAAGTAGCTCAGTTGTCAAGGAATGCCTGCTTCTGTTACTTGTCTTTGGGGTTGGTGTTTACCCAACTTCTCATTCTATTTTCCTGTACTTTCTAATTAGTCATGCATTAAGTCCTTGTGAGCTTAATTGTGGGAGCCAGAGATTTCTGACAGTAGATGCAGAGCTCAGACTGGAAACCTCTTTGGCTGAGAAGTGGAGGTGGCTGAAAGAAAACCCCAAAACATGATCCCAAAAGCAATGCAGGATGATCATTTGTTTTACTGGGATCACTACGGTACCATCACGAAAGTCCTCTGGGGTGGATGCAAGTCCAGCTGTGGTAGTTTGGCTTTCAAACTGCTCCTCAGCCTCAAAGCTTCTTCCTGTTAATGAACGTTAGAACCACAATGTTACAAATAACAGGACTGTGCAAACAGGTATTCTTATCCACATTCTACTGGTAATTACACATTTGGTCACAGTAATTCCCAGTTCTTCCTACAGAAGTGATGTTTATTGGGGGTGGATACGAAGAGGGAAGTAATATCTATCAGCTGGAATCTGAAAGTGCAATGTTTGATTGCTTGAGGCAGAGCTTGACATGGAAGACCAGGCAGCGTTTATCCATCCTTGTGCCTCAGAGCGCAGCCCAGGAGAACGAGACCTGGGTTCCAGTTTCTACTCTGCCAATGGTTTACTCCATGTCAGAGGACAAATCACTTTGCCATGGATTCCATGGACTAGTTAAACATGCTCTGTGAGCTGCTTTGACGTGGGAATGATACATCAGCTTTCCTGTACTGCAGCTTATCTTGCTTCCCCAAGAAACCTGGAGTGCTGATGCTTTCAGATGGTTAGTTGATGCTTGAAATATGTTGCCAATTATTCTTTGAGGCTACCAGTTTCCTAACAGGTCACTTGAATGTCTGGCTCTCAAGATCAAGATGTCTGGGTGGATGTCTTGTAGGCAGATGTGATCTTTCCAAAATTGCTGCCTGTGTTGTGCCTGGCACTACAGGTACACATGTGCTGGGCTGGAATTACCCCTCCCCAGCCCAACTGCCCTGCAGCAACCTCCAGCCTCTTAGGTGAGGTTTTAGTACTTTTAAGTAAGCGTGGGTCTCTTTATGTGATAGAAGCATATTCTTAATATTAGAAGGGGATCTATGAATCAGAATCCCTATTTATACAGTCTCTCAGAGTGCTTTCTGAACATGTATCTGGAGTTTTCTTGATGGATTTTTATTAATTCTCTCCTCACTAGAGAAAGATGACTTGAACCTTATTTCAGCCTCAAATTCTGAACCTCTCGTGACTCTTAAGTGGGTGTGGAATATAAAACTATACATATTGGCCAAATGTGCTTCTCTCTCCTTTTAGTGACAAGCTCTTGCTCTCTGAGTCATTCCCTCCATCACCTAATAGTCTGCTCATTGCCTGAGCTCCCTGGTTTGCTATGGCCTGAGAGGATGTCAAGCAAACAAACTGGGATTTGTGTCATGCTGAGTCCTCTGCTCTAATTCTGCTTTGAAGTGCCCGCCCCAGGTAACCAAGAGGTCAGAAGGTCTTGAGCTCATCACCAGACCCTGGAACTATCTGGTGTTTGTTCCCCGGACTCTGCAGCCATATGATCTTCATCTGACTCGTGGGGTTCAGGCCTGGAACTTTGCAATGTAATTAGCAGTGGAGCCAATGGTAGTGTAAGGGCCTGGTGACACTGGAATGGCTTTGAAATACCAGATGTGACTGTTGCTACTGCAATAAATTGTATTCCTTTAGGAAATCTACTGTCCTGCCTTTCCAGTGGCTTGTGTGTGTAATTTCCTCTTAGGTAGGCTTCATTTACCAGCTCGAGGGGAAAAAAAAGGGAGCAGAGAGGCAAAACAATGGGTGCCAGTGAATTTGTGCTCCCCTTGGATAAATTAACTAATGTTTCTTTCAATAATCCTTATTTTTTAGTTTTCTCAAAGTTGTGATTGTCAGTGTGCTAAAGTCCTGGTGGAAACAGGTCAGGTTAGAAATGCCACAGCTTTGCTTGGGGTGGGGTTCTGTGACACTGGGATTGTAGAATATTTCTTCACATCTTTGTTTTGTTGTGCTGTGCCTTTATAAAGGGGGAAAAATGAAGAATAACTGTCAGATAATGATGAAGAATGGAAAGCATAGAGTGTTTTAGGTTTTCTGGGTCAGGGTAATGGATCCTTTCCTGCATTAGACCTCCAGCAGGTCTGGAAATGTTACTGATTTATAAAGCATAGATGCCTTTCCTGTAGGATGATACAAAGTTCATCCAACTGCATTTCTGAAATATGTACAAAGCTCTCGACTCACTTTTAATTAGGCAGATCTAGACAGTGCTTAAATTTACTTCCACTGAGGCATAATGTTTATTTTGAGTCTTTGAGCATAGAGCTAGCCTGTGCCAACTTAGATATCACAAAGATTCTGTTGAGGATAATAGCTGCAAATTGGAAAAAAGGCTAATGCTACTAATTTGGTTATTGTCCTATATTTTTCATCTTTTTATGTAGTTGAATAATATGAAATCTCCTGCTTAGTGTAATTCTGCACAGTGTAGCACTGATCTGAATTAAAGTCCTTAATGCTGCAGAAACCAGCAAGAGTAGGAAATGTAATATTGTCCTTATTGGTTTTGTTCCTTACCTCCTTTTATTTGGAGAAATGATTGTGTGTTGATGTGTAATTTATTGCATGGAATAACATGGTTTTGGTGCTGTGGCTGGTTTTAACAAGTTTAATGTTTTCCTCCTCTTGGAATTGAACAGATGTGTAAGTGAAGAGTGTGCTTGGGTGGAAGTGTTGCCTGTAGTGCTTAGGCCTGGCTGTTTGAAAATAGCAGAATCTTTTTGGGAGGACCAACAAATAGAAAGCTATTGCTAGTTTCAGATTCCTTTTCAGCTTCCAAAACTGGGAAATTGTAGCTCTGGCAAAGAAAGAAGCCTCTTTTATCTGTCTAGAAATGGCTTTCACCCAGAGGCCCACAGAGTTGATACCTCTGAGGAAAAAAGCTGAAGGCAGCTTCACAATATTTTGTGTTTGGAACAGATCAATCTCCTCTTCCATATCTATCTAGTTTATCTGGAAAAGTGAATCTGCCACTCAAAACCATAATAGTTGATTTTGCAATTTCTTTGAGACTCGGAAGAGGAGGTATCTGTGAGATTCTCTTATTTAGGACTCTTCCCTTTACTTCTGTGGTTTGCTTTGTGTCTCCTGTCCATCCTCCCAGAGCTGAGTAAGGCTGTTCATATCCAGCCACCTGCCTTTGTGCTGAGCAAACAAACCATCTGTCAAAACATTAAAGCTCATGTGAGGTACCACTGCATAGAAGGGACCAATTCATGTCCAATATTGACATCAGGTTATGTAGTCAGATGTCTTTTTAATCAATTCCACTTTTTCTGCCCCTAGGAACTGGGTGGAAGTGATATTCTTTACAGCATTTGTGCTGGATACAGGCATGTGTTTGCTCAGAGCATCTCAGAAATGCCAGCGCAGTGAAATCATGAGGCAGGGGAGTATTCCCTGGATGTGGTTGTGTAACCAAGTTGTACTGAGTCTGTAGAGTTAAGAACAGGTCCAGTTCTGTTTCTTCTGGTTGTCCCCCCACCTCTTCTGTGTGCATATGTGCACTCTAGAGAGGAGGTGTGTTTGTCTCTGCACATGGACAAGACTCCTGATTCCCAATTTCCACTTTTTAATGGAATAAAAAGACCAAGGACATGGGAAGAGTGTGCCTTATAAAGGCAGTGTAGGCCAAGGTGTTTTATGAAAGATGCCCGTTTCCTGCAAGGACAGTTTGGGAGATGGACTGTCAGGAAGGGGGCACAGCAAATTTGGTTGCAGGACCTGAGTACTAAGGTTCTTGGTTTTCTGTGTGAGAATTGGGAACGGGATGCCCCTTACCCTGTGCATGTTGGATGTCAGAGCTGTTTAGGACTAAGAAAAAGCAGCTGCATAGGTGCTGAATGAGCTAAATACTCCTTCTGCCCTGTTGGGATGGCCTTGTGAAATGGAGTTGCTCAGTTAAGGCGCTACACAAAAACTTCCTTTCTTGTCCTTGGCTTGTTGTGGGCCTGGGGTCAATCAACATCTGCTTTTTCCCTCCAGGACTTTGCTGAGTTGTTCAGAAGTGTGGTGCTGGGAGCTCTCAGCTTGGTTTGAGCTGCTGCTCCTGGGGAAGGGCTGGGGGCAGATGGGCTGGTGGATGACATAACGTCTCCGTGCCGGGCTCCCGTTGGCCCGGGGTGGCGGTGCTTGGTGGGGTGTGGTAGCCCTGAACGGAAGGGCAGACATTTCTTTTTTGCTGTGTGCTGCTTAGCCCTTATTAAACTCAGATGTTTCTAACCCCTTCCTCTGGGCTCTCATTATTGCTGTAAACACAGCAGAGCACAGGGAGTTTTTCAAATCCTCATTTGAGGCAGCAATGGGTGACAGCTCTCCCGACATGAATTTAACACTCCAACCCGAGGGAGATTCTGCCTGTGTTTTCCCTAAAGAAAAAGACTTTTTCATCTGATGCCACTTCTCTTGTTCCTGCCTCGGGTTGCTTGGCTTCCTGGCTTTCTTCTTGCCTGATTCTGTCTTGTGCTTCCCCAGAACCTGTCTGGTTTCTGCCACCCTGCTCAATGTGGGCTGTCTGGCTGCTTGTCTCATCACTGTATCTTGTTCAAACGTTGAGTTGTTTGCATTTTCAGTGGCAGTGAAAGTGATACCAACTAAAATAAGGATTTCTGTTTTCTGTTGCTCTGCTGGGATGAGTCAAAAAAGCTCTCCTAGAAGAAACACCTAGATCTGCTTGCCAGCAGGTCTGTATTTCAGCTGTACCTGTTCCAGATTTACTGTGTGCCTCTGACAGAAAATTATATTTCAGCTTTCTGTGGACGGAGAAAGAGAGGAGAGACTGCCATGGTAACAGGATCTTAGATGCTTCCTACCTATGAACCGCACTTCACCCAGCATGAGCTACTGCACCCCTGTGGGGGAGCTTAGGAATCCTTGGTATCTCTGAATATAACCCACTAACTTTGAGGTAAATCCAGGCTATTTATAACCTCCTTGAACGTGGTTCTCCAAGGACTATATCCATTGCAAATCTACTTAGGAGTCTCAAATATCTGTCCGTTTAATATAATTCTTCTTTGAGCAGAGAAATTCTTGGCCCAGCTGAGGTATCAGAGCTGCTTTGTGCAGAGCATTGGCTTGGTAAAAGCTGTGCTCCTTCGAGGTCTCTGAAGGTCTCTATCAGATCATCGGTCTGACTTGTTCTCGTGACATTTGTGTCTCACTCTAGTCTTGTGTTGTCCCTTGTTGTAAATTGAACTAAAGAGCTCTTGACAGTTCAGAACCAGGATATGGCAGATGTTAGGAAGGTCATTGCCATTTTGATGCCGTATTTAGTCACTGGATGCTAAGTTTCCTTTTGGAAATCTAGGCTATCCTATGACACTTAAAAATGAGCTACCTTGTTTCAAGGTTCTCAGAATCTGATCCCTTGAGTCTCTGGCTTGGTTTAAATTGCCCTTCAAAAGTTTCTGGCACGTGGGGAAATACGGAGAGCTTTTCTCAATCGTGACTCTACATCTCCAAGAAAACACTGATTTAATTAGTGGTCACTGCAGATTTGAGGTGAACTTTTTATGCTGCTTTTAACAAACTTAAAGCTAAAATGGCAGCGCCCCTGAGAACTGAGCTGTCAGCTTGTGTCTGTCACTGGCACCAGCAGTACAGGACAGAGAAAATCTGATATGCTTAAGCTTCAGTATTTCAACATGGCAAACCCTGCTAACCTAAACACTGAGGGGGGAGCTGCATTCTTTGCTATGCCTAATCTCTGTATTTTGTTAAACATGCATTCCTGCCAGAACTTTATTGGACAGAACAATAGTGACCAGCTGGGCAAGTGACCCTGGCTTTTCTGGTCGGCAGAGGAATTCAGCATCTGAGGAGTTCAGATTCTCATGTGCAGCTTAGAGTGATCTGGATTTAGTTGCTTTTAATTATTAGCTGGCTGATTCATAAGGCTTTGTTTTCCACCCTCTTTCCCAAGAAAAAGACTATTTTCTTAAATGCTCAATATATATTCTATAGAGCAGCACAAAGTCTGGGAACTGAGACTTGCACTCTTTTCTTTCCCCTGAATAAAATGGGAATAGTAATACTTCCCTTCATGTAAGGGAAGGCTCTGGGGAGTGTTTTGCAAGGGTGTGGTTATATCTTAGAGGGAAAGCTACAAAATCCAAAGTATTGTATATGAATTTATGCTGAAGTTTATAATAAATCTATGAATGATAATACTTGGCTCTTGTATAAACTTCCACTCTTACAGAAAAGAGGTCATTGTGCTCCCTGTTTACTGTACCTATCTGCGTCTGGATGACTGAAACTGGTCTTTGGGAGTAAGAAGAAGCTTTCTCTCTGGGCTTTGCAGAGAAGGATTTAATTTGAAGGGGATGCTGAGAGGTGGGAGAGGGAGGTGCTGAGCAGGGCAGACAGCATTGACCAACACCAGAGGGCTGGGTGATGGCACAGGCTGAGCAGCTTTCCTGTCCCCAGTGGGGTTTTTGGGAGCCTGGGTATGGGACATGCCTTTCGATGGGCTCTGGGCACAACTGCTTGTGGCAACAGGTGTGACCCAAGAGCTCCAGCCTTGGAGCAAAGGCAGCTCTGGGCTGGGATGCTGCAAACTTTCCATGTTCCCATCTGAAGTACAGCAGAGAGCAAAAAGGCAAATTGGCTCTGTAGGATGTTACAGTGCTTGGCTTAATGCTGCTGTAAATCAGCATAACCTGCAGCAAAAGCTATAGTCTCCCTGCAGTGTATTTCAGGATACAGCACCGAGCCAAAGGGTTTAAACTATCACACAGTAAAATGCTGTCTCTGGGGCAGCTGTTACTGGAAGTCACTAATGTATATCACAAATGATACAAAAATTTTGGATTACAAAGTGGTAGGAATTCTTAGGCTGTCGGCCTGTGGATAAGCTTTGAATGAGTGTGCATTGCAAGCAGAAATAATAGGATCTCATATTGCCAAGCACTAGAAAAATACTTGAGGCCTGATACTGTAATTAAAAGTCTGCTAAAACCCTTGCAAGACCTCTGCAACCAAACCCATTGGAAATTTATTTCAAGGACTGCAGCAACATACTAATTTTCTTGGGCAATGTCCTTTGCAACAATCAAGCTCTCTAATTACGTCTGTCAGGCCTTGCCAAGTGGTTCTTGGCATCTGAACTAGAAGGTTTTCAAAGTAGCTTCTGTGAATGACTGTAGAATTTTGCTGAAAGTAAATTTTCAGCTCCCAGGTACCATTTGTAGAAGTTGTTGCATAACTTTTAGGAAAGCTGTGTATCTACAGCAGCTGGGAAGAGGGGGGAGAAAAGTGGGAATGTGGAAATTAGAGGAATCATCCCAAGTTGTCTCTTGAATTGAATTGAAGTAGAAACTGGGTTGGTTGGTGTTGGACCTTTCAGCTGGTGTCCTGGCTGAACCTGGGAGTCATCCTGTGCTGCCTGTGTCTGGGTGATGGACTGGATCTCAGCATCCCTGTGGGGGCAAGGTGGGCTTTGCAGGGCACCTCCATGAGCTCTGATGTGTGGGGGTAGTTTGGGTTGGTTTTTTCTTTTGTTGTTGTTTGTTTGGTTGCTTTTAACCAGCCAGCCAAAAAACCCCAAAAACCCCCACAAATATCAACACCAAACCCCACACAAGCATTTGACTGGAATCACATCCTTCCCACAGGCTTGTGGTTCAAATGTTGCCAGTAATGGCTGGATAGGTGAACAGGCTGTTCCCATGGACATACAGACAGCAAGGGGAACCAGTTCAATAGTTGTTTTGTCACTCCATGCTCTGAGGGTCAACAGCCTTTTTGATTTGTGTATGAGAGTGGTTTCAAGTGAAACTCAAACAATTTTTTTTCTGCTGTGATGTGAGTCTGTCACAGCCATTTAATTTGATGCTCAGCACATTAATATGATGTTCACATATTCCTCTGTACCTCCTTAGAAATGGCTCAAGTGAGTGCTGTGGCAATGACAGCTAATGGCTTTGATTCCAGGGTTGCTGAATCTGTCACCATGCATTGTCTCAGCAAAGGATAGAAAAACTTCTCCAAACTGTAGTGAAAGGTGTACAGGAAAAATCTCATGTATGTTTGTATGAAGGAGGGAAAACCACAAACAAGTTTGAGCTGTGGTGTGTGAAGGCTGTTTGTGTACATATTTAGTGCAATAATGAACACAGATTGCTACTGTGTGTCACTCACAGGTTTGCTGGTTTGCCCTCAAGTCAGTAAAGCAACAGTAAGATGTTCTTCCCAAACTACAAAAAAGGTACCAGAAATACGGAATAACTGTCACCCATGGATAAAATTCAGTTCATAACTGCTTGTTTTAATCAAACTTTTATCTTCTATGCTATTTGTGTCACACTTCATCCTCTGATTGAAGAAACCTGGGTAAATAGAAGAGGAAAAAAAGTCAATCTCTCTTCAATGGTTTTGCCTTGAATTTGCCCCAAGCTTTTGTAAGTATTGTGTGTTTAATGTATTTAGTGTCAGCCACTCCTGTGCACACATAGACTGAGACCCTCTCACAAATAACTCCAGACATTCCCATTCCCAGCAAAATGATGAGGGATGCCTGTGAAGCATTTGCTTTAGGAGTTTGGTTCATTTGTGGGCATCAGTTTGCACCCTCACCAATTTGTGGTTAAAATGCCTTATGTTGTGGAGTTTTGCACTTTGCCATGGTGGAGCAGTTTGGTTGCTCTGCTCGTTTGCATTGGCAGCTAACTTTCACTCAAAGCACCACCAAAGAAACCCTACAAACCCCCATCTGATGGAGTTTGCTGTACAATTCTGCACAGATCAGGGCAGGAATTTTTCTGGCCAAATGCTTGTATCTCTCCTTCAGACCTCCTGCTGTCCCCTCTCTTGCTCAGTGCTGCTTTCTCCCCATCCGGTTTCCCACGTGTGTACTCGGGAATGTTTCAAGGCAGTGTTATCATTCCTAAGGAATCTACTGTGCGTGCACAGGCTATGGAGGGGTTTTTTTTCAGCTGTTATTACTTGGCCAAATCAAACCCATTTTCCACCTGGATACCGAAATGTAGATCCCCTCCCTTCCAAACAGAGGCTTCCAAAGCACTGAGGCACTAAAGCGGTTTCTTAGATTGCTCAAGAATTTTTTAATAATAGAGGAAGGTGTTAGTGTTTCCGTTCACAAGAGAAAGGCTTTCTTTTTTGAAGCTTTTTTTATTTCTAATAAACAAACTGGGTTGCAGCAGGGTTTAAAAGGAGAATACAAATAATTACTCTTGGCTAGAAATGAGGTATGGAGACTGCTTCCAAAACCGGTGAAAGCTTAGGAAGTTGTGTTAAAAGCAGAACAAACCTTTTACATTGAAAATAGATAGGTAGAGCACTTAGTTTCTTGCTGTCTCTTTACAGTCTGCTGGAGACAGGTATCATAGTGCAGTGGGTCCTGTGTGATTAAAACACACCATCTGCTGAAGTGTGAGTTTAAAACTTGATGTGGCAACACTGGGTGTTCACTAGCAGGGGTTTGGGGCTACTGTGTGCAAAGAGCTGAGCTACAGCAAATGCTACGGAGTTATTTTTTATGGCACTGAATGGATGCAGTCAGGAGAGTGTAAGAGTGGGAGTCTGGAGGAAGGTGGAAAGGAGGCTGCTGGTACAGCAGATTATTGTGCCTGGGACTGCCCCATCCCAGCTGTGTTACAGTTGCAGGAGGGTTTTCCTCTCTACTTTGTGCAGAGGAGGCTCTTTGAAGGGCTGGTCATTGGCAACTGGGAAGGGTTTTAGGGCAATTCACTTCAGTTAGATGGACACTGGGAATGACTGGCTTGAGAGGGAGGCAAGGAAGGGAAAGATGTGATCAACTAAGCACCCATGGATGTGGATGTGTGTTTATAAAGACTATTGCTAGTTTGCTACACTAGTGGTGGTTTTAAAGAGTTTTAGTCCATGCAAGTTGGAATTTATTAACCTTATAGCTATTGGTACATCCTCCTGCCTTAGCTCACTGTTTCTCATCTTGCTCTCAATATGCCCTTGGATCAGAGCTGGCTCTTGTAAAGGGCAAACTCAACTCTCTGATCACAGAACAGATTTCAGTTCTGATGTTCCTACTTCCCTACACATGAAACTCCCATGGGTGTGACTGGAACAATAGGATTATTTTCCAAATTATTTTTTTATTGTAGTAACGCCCAGGACAGCCTTGTGCCAGACATGGCAGACATGGAATAAAAAGTTTTCAATTTAAATAGCAAATTAACACACGGGCTTTGGGGTTTGTTTTTCAGGCTGATTAACACTTTGAATACCCAGGCAGAGAGGTTTCCAATACTTTGTTTTCACTGAACTGGGTCTCATGTGGCTCATCTTGGGGATCTCTGAGCTGGGCTAGGGGAAACACAGCCTGATTTATCTATTCCACACAACACAGCCTGGTGTTCAGAGTGACCTGGCACATTGGTAGAGCAGTTACTGGAGAAAAGCGCTTTGCTCTTGAGGTATTGAGAAGTGTTAGTGGGGTACAGCTGTCCCCAAAAGAGTCTTCCTGGAGCCCCAGCAGGAGTTTTGTCTCAGGCCTGGTGAAAATGCTGGCTCTTGGGTACCTGAGCTTCAGCTGCCTCACTGAACACAAGTGGCTAATCTGAGAAATCTAAAAGGGAGAAATTGTTGATCTTGAAGTAAAGTAAGATGGATTTGTCTAGACTGGATTATTGTTTCTAATCACCTCCTCCAGCACAGGAAACATTAGAGAACGGTAGGGTTTTCTTGCATTTGAGGAAAGGCTGTTCCCCTGGTGGTTTCAGGGGGGTTGTTGTCATGTCTGGCTCTTTGGCAGTCACATGAACCAGGAGCGATGTGCAATAAAGCTGGGCCTGCACATCTACTGCAGCTTCACTGTGGGGAGAGGTGCCTTTGGCTCGTGAAATCCTGTTCCCAACAGTGATGGGCAACCACAAGGTAAGCCACTATTTAGAAATGTCTGCTGTTTAGCCCCTTGTACACCAGAGCCCACAAATTCCTTTACAAGTTGCTGACCAAATTGAAGACCTAGACTGAAACAATTGTAATGTGCCACAGGAAAAGAGAAGGGGGGAGGGCAGGTGGAAGAAGTGTTGCTAGAGGAGTTCTGGGTTCAGTTTACCTGACACAGTTCTTTGTGCAGGTATTTCCGTTTGCATCCTAAGACTTGTGAGTCTGAAGCTGATACTCTGGTCTGGTTTTTGATTCCTTTTGGGGCTCACTGCTCTGAGGGTTGAAAAACATAAGGAAAACACATCTGCATTCCCTTAAAGAGAAAGCAATGTGTTGTCTGTGGGATCTCCTTCAATATATATTTTTTTCTTTCTAGCTATCAAAAGGGTGCACCTGTCTCCAGTGGCAGCAATATCCCAACTGTTCAGCTCCAGAAAAACCCCAAAACATGCATGTTACCTGAGCAGATGAACATCATGCAATAGTAGGAAGCAATGACTTGATTGTGCTGTCCTAATTTTTTTTTTTTTATACACTCAGCGCTGTCCTTTTGACATTGCCTTTTGTTCTTGCTGTAGTTTGTGGTTTTTGGTGCCAGTATAATGTTAATGAAAAACACTGCTTCATTTAGGCCAAGTGCCTGTGTTCCTGTCATGCATGTGGCATTCATTGCTGCTGGTTAAGTGCTGGGAGTTGGCACCAGAGGGCTGAATGGGAGGCACAAAGATGCTCTGTTGTCTGTACAGAGTTCTGTAAGCAAAAAAAAACCAAACAAATTTGGGAGCAGGCCCTGTCCAATCCTTGCAGACTGGCTGGTGAGACAGATACAGGCTCTGTAGGGCAGAGGGTGTGATTTAAGGAGATGCTGAAACCAGCAGGAACCTGATTTGTCCCTTTTGGACGGTTTGAATTGTGCAAAGTGTTGTTTTGTTACAGTGTACTGTAGCTAGGGGAATCAAAGGCAGCTATGGGGAGGAGCAGCTGTAGCCACAACAGGAGCATTGGTAAAGCACAGGGTGCTCTGACAGGGTCACTGACTCCTTATGCTGGTTTTCTTAATGTTTTCCTCTCTGCGAAGGTTTTGAGGACAAGCAGGTGTGTGCCACTGTCTTATTCTTCTACTTAAAATTCACACTCAACCTCTTGCTAATTCAAAGTTAGGGTTTAATTCTGAATGGATTTTTGTAAACCTAGAGGTACTGACTTTGATAAAAGTTAGTCTGGTATTTTAAATGAGGATCAGGGTTGCTGTCCTCAGCTTAATCAGTTCTAGATCAGACCCTCAGGGGAGGACACAGGCAAGTACCAAATGTAGACTTTGACCACAGGGATCTGTTTCAGACAAATAGTCGGTGTGCCAAATCCCAGCTCTCTACTTTCAATCAAGATCTTAAGGATTTATTTTTTTCTGTGATCCCACCCCTTCTTTCAAGGTCAGGCTTTTCAGGAATGAGCAAACCAGTACTAAGGATGTATTCACAGTATGGAGGTGTTAGACCTATCCACAACCAGGTTATCCAGCTGTGCAAAAATGTTTAGACTCAGGTTCTTCTTTTGAAAGGCTCTAATTCAAGGAGCTTTTATGTTGCAAGAATGACATACTTGGTTGTAATTGTGCATGATTTCCACACTGCATGGATATCAAATGCCAAATTCCATCAAGTCAATCTAATTTAACAAAGACAGATTCCATGGATATTTTTGTACATTTCCTCTTTCCTCCCTCTGTGAACACTGGAAACTACTGTCTTCTCATTGATTGTGATAAGCTCAGGGGAGGGAGCAGCAAAACATTTCGGTGTGTAAAAGAATGTCTGTAAAAGCAAAGAACTTCAAAGGAGTGAAACCCCCTTTTATTTCTGAGCACTCAGTCATGGACTAACTTCTTTCATTTCCATGCAGAAGGTAATTATGGTTCAGGTCAGCCATATTTATGGTTTGATTTGGTTAGAACGTGTCACTGGCAAATTGAGAGGAGATGGTACTGGCTATAAATCAGAGGGACTTTCTGCTGGAGGAATATTCCTTGTGTCTTCTCAGCCCCCTCCCTTTATGTACACACAAGCAGGTGTGTAGGCATAGAGGGGCACGTTTTGAATGTGATGAATTTGTTTCTGATCCTACCTGCCTGATCAATGGTTAAATCTTCATCTGCCTTTGTTCTACCCTGCACTAGTATCAGTGTGGATGCTCTACAAATGAATCAAGGGTGTGTAATGGGTGAGTGCTCTCATCTTCAGAGCCCCCCCTGCAGTAACTGCAGCAGTTGGAAGGTGCCCTGTGTATGAGTTTGAAAGTCAGAAGAGAAGAGGAGTGTTCTCATGGCTGAAGGAGCTGAATGTGGCTCTGGGGAGCTGGATTCCCTCCTTGTCTCTGAAGAAGAGTTACACATGTGTTCCACAGTATTTAGCTAGTCTGCTTCTAGATGTTTAATAATTCCAGTAGGGAGAGGTTTTCCCTTAGGCTCTGCAACTTCAATGGCTGCAGGAGGATAAGGTAAAATTTTGTGCAGTTTCCTATGGATTGAAGAAAGCTCAGCCCTCAATGCAGTGCTTTTTGGAGGGTCATCCCTGCGCACAACAAGGCAAGGAAAGCACAGTTAAATGTGCTTGGCTGCAGAACTTGCTGAAGATTGAAGTTGTTGTGCAGACTGAACTGTATTTTCCTCCTAAGGTAAAGATTCCTTTAGGACTAAACTCCCTCCAGCAGGCTCTGATAATCCACTTTGTGTGGGAAAACTTAAGGCTGTTATTGGCAAGTGAGTATTTGAAGTGCACTAAGCACAGAACATATTGCCCCCCTGGGAAGGGTTATGCTATTGGGAGGTTCCTAGATAAATTGTCCCATCTTACTCTCCTAGCCAGAACTTATTTTTATGGCCACTTTGTTCAGACTCTTATTGTGGGGGTGGAGTGGTGGTGTGTGCAGAGAGATTGGAGTTCCTTCCAATCTTTGTCTGACCAACACAGCGGAGTGGGAGACCTGGAACTTGTCTTATTCTTGTTCGTGCTTCTGGCTCTCTGCTGCTTCAAATGGCTGCTGCTGTCTGACTTCAGAAACACCAGCAGCCTTCCAGTTTTATTCCTTTCCCAAAATGAATGGGCTGTTACAAAGATTTTTCTCCCTTTTTTGCAGGAGTCAGGGTAACCTCTATTGGTGACTATGAAGTGCTCTGTGGGAGTAAGGCATGCGTAAAACATCAATATTGACAACAAGATTACTGTGGCTTGTCATGGCTTCTGACTTGCAGACCTCTTAAAACTTTGTAATGGAGGAGCAGAATCTGCTTTGATCTGAGCTCTGCCATCATAAGCTTGTGTACAGCCAGCCCCTCGCCCCTGCCCCTGGTCTTTCATGGATTTCTTAGCAATGGTCCATCTATCTACAGGCCTGAATCAATCCATCAACTCTGAACATTCCAATATTGTACAGACCTCTGGTTACAACTGAATTTTGTAGCTGGCTCTTTGCTGGACAGCAAGCTGGATGACAGCCTTGATCCTAAAACCTAGTTACCTGGGGAGAGCATGAATACAGCCAAGAACAGGGGAAACTTAAGCCCAACGTGACTTTTATCTGAGCTTTCCAATAACATGGGATGGGATTGTTTCCTCTTTAGCCAGGTCACAGCAGTAGAGAGTAATCTGGCCACAGCCAACTGAATTAGCTGGTAAGCTTGACCCTGACGAGAGTCAAAGCACGTTCAGGGAGGTGTGTATTTGTGAATAAGAAAGGAATAATGTAGTTTTATAGAACTGGATGGTTCAGGAGGAGATACCCCAGACATCCTGGCAGCCTTTGAATCTGGATTTCTTGGCATGTAGAGGGCAACTTCTGCTCCTGGGCTCAGGGGAATATATAAATAACTAACCCCTCCTTATGCTGGGCTCCAGCACACGGTGTATGGATTGCTGCTCTGGCAGAGCAAATGAGATGCTGTACTATTTACACAGAGAAAAGGGCATCATTTGCTTTCATTGAGTCAGAACAGCAACTTTTTCCCAGTGAAAGTCAGTGACCTTCTGATTTTATTGAAATTCCTCTCTAGGATTGCAGGGAAATTGATAGCTCCAGTGAAAAATGTTATGAGGAAACTTGGGGAAATCTATCTAGCTATCAAAACACTCCTACTGTTTTCTGTGCCCTAAATGTTGATCTCTGCTAAGTATAACACACAGTGTGTTATCCTTATGGAAACAAAAAGATAATTCAGTGCAGTTGTTTACACAGGACAAAGCTTTAGGGCAAATCACAAGCATCAGAAATGCCAACCTTACTAAGAGACTTCTGTGATATTTAATGAGAGTGGGGAGGGTCAGTTTGTGCCCATACACATGCAGCAGGTGCTGATGAAACAGCCCTGCACCTTAAGTGCTCCCCCCACTCCCAGAAAGACTTCTCTTCCTTTTGGCTTGGCCAGTTAAGTCTCTACCAAACCCACACCAAATCTCCATTTTACTCAGTTCTACAACAGCATAAATGGCTTTGTGCAGAGCCCAGCTGGTAGGATTGTGTCTGCTGGAAGCAGTTCTGAGTTGGTGGGAGCATGGTGTGCTCTAAGGCCACGCATTTTGGGAGTTGGAGCCGTGTCCTTCAGTCCAGCGAGACCATCAGGCCACAGGTCCTGGGTGGGAGGCGGTGCCTGCTGTAGGTCCATCCTTAGCAGGGCATGGCAGCCCTGGGTTTGTGTGTGGAGCTGAATTTTGCCCCATTGAAAGGGGTGATTAGACAAGAACACCGCCTCGTTCATTTGAGAGCTGCACGCTCCCGATTCATCGGGCTCAGTCCTGATCACTTCAGCCCGATGGTTCTGGTACTGTTCAGTTTATGATCCCTTTTCCAGGGAAATGGAGCCAGCCAAGTGGCTTTTCTCTTGTGAACCACCTGGAATGTCCTCCAGGGACCCTCAGGATGCAGAGAAGCTTGGGAAAAAAGACAGTAATTTGGAATAGGAAAGAAGCACTGCTTTTGGGGATGGCTATGTGAGTGTTTCTAAGCATTCATGAGGGATGGATGGATGGATGGATGGATGGATGGATGGATGGATGGATGGATGGAGGGATGGATGGATCCATCCCTTATGCACCCTGTGGGCTTAGGGAACAGTATTGTGCAACCCCAAATGGTGAGAAGGGAGGGAAGATGAAGCTTCCTGTCAATGTCTTCCCATCCATGAAGTGATTGCTCTAACTCGGTCGTGCTACCCAGGAATTCGGCTTTGATATGTGAGTGTATGGCTCTTCTGGAACCTACAGTATTTTAGCTTGGTTATCTGTTACCTTGCACTTCTCCACCCTCTGCTGTCCCTTTTCTCTCTCACTGTTGGCTGACAGGCTGTAAAGACACCCAGAATCTCCAGAGGATGAACTGTGAGTCCAAATAAACTTCTGCTGAAGGGTGCAGGAGGTTCAGAAAGCCAGTGGGGTGCAAATATGGCTTTGTCTCTGGTGTCTGCCTATGGAAGCAAACTGCAGCTCCAGCTCCCTGTGTAAGTCCAGCTGCCCTGTTAGATCCTCCCAGGCTGTTCCCCATGTGCCCTGGAAGGTGAGGGTTTCTCATCTCTGGTGTCCGGGTGACCGAAGCCGTCACGCTTTTGCTGAGTCAGCAGAGAGCCGGCAATTCTCAGCATCTGCTGAGGGAGGGGTCTGTTTAAACTCCAAACAGGAGTTTGCAGAGGATCTCCAAATGGAAGCAAACTGTTGATTTTGTTGTTCCATTTAGCCTGAAGGATCCACAGTAACATCCTGAATCTATACAGTAAATACGATTGGATATCTGCTGGCATCTACACCCACGTTCCCTGTGGAAAAACACATTGTCGGCTGTGATCAAGCTGAGATCTCAGTCTGTAGCCCCAGAAGGGAACTGTCTAAATCAGTAGCTTGCAGGCCATGATCTGCAGATCCTCTGTTGTCCATGAAAGGCTTCCAAGAATTAAATGGGGTGTGAGAGGAGGGTGTGTCTCTTGGAAAAGGCTGGGGATAATGGACCAAGTGGAACTCTTCTCTCTAAACAAGGACCAGTTCCATGGGACACTGTGGAACATCACACTAAATATGCTGGTGATGAGCATGCAAGAGATCCTAAAGGAGCTGCTGTTTGGATCATTTTGTTTGCTTGGTTGGAATATTCTTTTTGAATAAGCAGCAATATATTCTCTGCCATCCTGGATGCATGCCATAAACGTCCTAAACTTTCCTTCTTAGCATCTGTATATAATATAAAGGGTCATTTATAATCTCTGTAAGCCATGATGGGGCCTTTCGTCACGTTGTCTGAAGCCTGCTTGCATTCTGGAGGCTGTTCTTGCTGACTTTTGGCTTGCAAAGAGAAATCTTGGGATGGTTTTGTCTGTCTGTCTTCTTTCTGACGTACGCTATGAGCTGTTTTATCTACAGTGAGTTCCAAGCTGTATATTTTAATGCATTCTTGACCAGCTGGCTTCCTGTTTTTGTCTCACCTGCTTGTGTGCCACAGTAAAAAAAGCCTAAAAGTTGTATTTGTAGGATAATTATGCTATTTATGGGAAGCCAAGAGTGTGATGTGCCTTTCACACCTGGTTGTGGGTACCTTTGTATCCAAACTCTTCCTTCTGTTGGTAAAGAGAGAAGTTGGAGAAATCTGTGTTCACATCTGATGAGCTGAGTATCTTTGGGGTCTGGCCATTTTTTTTGATGCCCACACCGGTGTTTCTGCTTAGAGATGAGGTGCTAGGTGTGGTACTTTATCACTGTCCCTGTACTCTCTGTGTTCCTGCTCAGGAAGGTGAAAGGTTGTCCCTGGATTTGAGTGAAGGATCTGTTACCCTGCCATGAGCTGTCAGTCCTGCTCAGCCTGGCAAACCCAGGTGATGGTTTCAGGCAAGGAAAGCAATGAATGGAGAGCCTCGGGGAAGCATCTCACTTCCTGTAATGATTGATTCCTTTTGTAACAGGTCCCTGAGCAGGTCATGTGAAGAAATGAATCTGGGGAGGTGTTGGGTTTCTCCCCACCTCAATGTGCCTTAGAATGGGAGCAGACTTTCTCTTCAACTGCCGCCCAAGGCTCTGTCAAGAGGTTGTAACAAGTTCTGTTCAGCACCTCTCACTTCCCTCAAAGGCTGGTCCCAGGCAGAAATTACAACCTGACTGCCAAATTCCTTGGACTTGCAAGGGGATCTGTGTACCTGCTCTACTTGGTCCTTGGAATAAGCTGTTAAAAATTGTGATAACAGCAGTTTTGGGCTTGTTTGGAAAGAAAATCTATGCATTGCAGCAGCACCCACTGAATGGAAGCCCTGGCTTCATTCATTCAGCTTTTTGTGTAGCTTAAAATAATCAATCTTTCATGCAGTTCTTGATGTAGGCAGCCTACACAGTGCCACCTCCAGAGCCACAAATGAAGTGCCAGACTCCCAAGCTGGTTGAAAATAATCCTTGAAGGAGCAAGATGGCATAAAATTTGGGTCTGTGCAAGGGAAGGCTAAAGAGGATAATGATTAGTTTCCAATTTCTCCTAGGAGTTGCAATTTTGAGCTGCCATTGTCCGTTAACCAGAGCAGACTGGCTGCCAGATTCCCTCTGGCAGTTGCAGAGTCTGCCCCCATCACCTGCCTTTCTCTTCTGGGATGTGTGGTGGTGTTTATCTTCATTCATCTCATTTCCCTTCAGGAATATGAAGCTGTCTGATTTCAGCATCAGATATGGAGGGCTTTTTCAGAGTGCAGTTGAATTTTTTTCCCATCTGACGCAGAAGTACTTTGTGTGTACTAAAGAAACTGGGATGAGTTGTCTCCTAAGGCCACCAAAATCAATATTAGTGCGAAATAATCAAAGTAGGATAATCTGTGTACCATGTAAAGAGCACTTCTTCCCAGGTGACTCTGGGAGAAGGCCAGAGGGACACACATACAAACTGCATAACAGTTAAAGCACAATATCTGTAATTGAATATTTATTTGGATTTAATTGACAAGCCAGAAAAACAGTCTTAATGTGAGGCAAGGCACTCAAGCCCTTGATAATTATATTCTGATTTAAAAAGTTCAGTGACTATTCTGAATTTTTTTCCAGTACTTATGCCCCTTCATGCTCTGTTACATGTTGCTAGTGTGGATGCTGCTGCTTCCTTCCTCCTGTGGTGGGAACAATTCCTTTATTTATCACATCTTAATGAGAAGTTTTGGTTTTCCTGATTTCAGGACATATTATTCTGCCATTATCCTGGCAGGTTCTGTGCATGTGCAGGTTATTTTACCTGACATGAAACGCTTCTGCCCCGAGGCTCGTGCATAAGTGCTGTCCTTCCCATGGCTGTAAGCTCTGGGCTAAAAACATGTTCAGGGTAAATCATGCAGAGCTGTGGTTTTCCCAACCCCTCTGGTTCTCACCCTTCCTCCTGACTGCTTTTGCTTCCATGCTCAACTGGCTGTTCCCATGGCATGAGGAGATATTACCTCTGTCTGGACAAACCCCATGACCAAGGCTTGGAGAGACCAAATGGCTGATTGCACCAAGTGTGCAAGTGAAATGAAAAGGAAAACTTTACTTTGAATTATCACATTTCCAGCCTGTAGATCCTGCCATTGCTTCTTCTGGTCCTGCTCCCTAAACTTTGTGTGGAAGTTGTATTGAGCCCCTTAAAGGATCTGATGTGATCTGAAGCTTCATTAACTTTATCTTTTTCCCCCTTGTTTTGCCCATGGGTTTGATGCTGCAGATGTCAGTAGAGACCTTTGGGTACTCAGGTGTCTGATCCCTATTTATACACCACAGACCCTTGATAAATCTGAGATGAGTGGTTCTGTATGACCTCCCTGCCCACCTGGAGTCACCTCAGGTGTGACCACAGTCCACACTTCCTGATGGGAACCACAGGGGGTTTATGGTGAGCAGGAACAGGGAAAGCTGCACAGCTCTGCCCTGTCACCGCTGCTGGGCTCATGGCACTGGGCACAAAGCCACCCCTCCCTGGGTGTCCCAGCGTTCCCAGCCGGCTGTAGCCAAAGGGTCAGCGAGCAGCCCGCTGGCCCCATGTGGTCCTGGCATGCGTGCCTCCTATTCATGGACATGGGAGCTATCCAGAGAGCAGGGATTCCTGTGGAGATGGGAGGGGAATGCAAAGAGGGGAAAAAAGCAATGA
Source organism: Pardalotus punctatus (assembly GCA_013400915.1). Lineage (NCBI taxonomy): Eukaryota > Metazoa > Chordata > Aves > Passeriformes > Pardalotidae > Pardalotus > Pardalotus punctatus. The sequence goes on along the minus strand of VZTX01004509.1, from coordinate 105,884 downwards.
CTGCTCTAAGTGGCATGTTCTGGAGAAATCCAACTGCCATAGGGGAGGTGGTTTAGGGAAGGAGAAGGGAATGTGCAGGTGCATTCCCGCTGTGCAAGCAGTTTGATTTTTGGTGTGTGAGGCTGGGGAGTCACTGTGGTGCTTGAGGGGATCAGCCCTACTGGGGGCTCTTGCTTTAAGATAGATGAGGAGCCAGGACTCCTCTGGTTCAGCAGGGAATGCTTACACAAGCGCTGGGTGTGTTTTGGAGCACAAGCTGGTGTCTCCACTTCCCACAGTGACCCCAGTTCTGACCCCCAGTCAGTAGGAAAGTGGCTCTCAAACCTGGTAACTGCACTGAGGTACAAAAGCATCACAAAACTTTCCACACCAAAATATTCCCAAAAACATGAACCAGTATTTGGCAAAAATGAGCAATGATTGCAAGGGGGAAATGAAATATCCTTTTTTTAGCCCCTCAATCATGTCACTGAAACCTAAAAACATTTTTTTTCCAGAGAAGGTCCCTGAAGGGTCTGTAAGTCTGGATTCCCTGTGCAGACGCTGCAGATCCTTATGTCTGATACACCTTGCAGTGAAGGGCCTGTCTCTCTCTCTTGTTTTCTTATGTCACAGGGTGAGACACTTGTCCCTCCCTCCCCTGCATTCTCTCTTGCCCATTTTTAGGCTGTAACCTCACCAGGACAGCAGCAGGACCTGTTCAGCACCCAGCTTGTTTGAGCCCCCCTGACAGAGAACTCCACCACACCAAAAAGCAGAATTTTCCAACTCTGCTGTTGTTCAGAATGGTGGGAGGCTGGGGAATGACACCATAACAAGCAGGATGGAATTAAGACCAGTACAATGGGAGCTGACTATCAGGAGATTTGGAACACTTCTTTTTTTTTTTCTCAAGTCCTATTGTTTCTGATAAGTCACAGAACTAAATTATGCACTGTAAAACTCTGGCCTCTGACAACCAAGCAAGAGGCACTACTGGATCTGTGGTTCAGGTTGGCAGAAGCTGGGAGTCTTTCTGCAGCTGTTGGGAGGAGAGGGTGGGGTGAGAAGTGAAGACTGAAAGTTAGCCTGACTATGGCTGACAGAAGAAACCACCCGCAGACACTTGGTCTGTTTTTACTGCAGTCTGGGCTGTTGGTTCACTGTTTGTCTTCCTGGGGCTGATTCATGTGTGTCCTTTCTCTCTGCAGGCACTGGTGTCACTACACAGTCACAAGGACAGTCTCCTGCCAGGTGCAGAATGGGTCAGAAACGGTGATCCAGAGAGTTTATCAGAGCTGCCGGTGGCCAGGACCTTGTGCCAACTTAGTGAGGTAAAAATCTTCATGTCTCATGTTGCCCAAATCTTCCTGCCCTTCCCCTCTGGTTGGTTGGCTGGTGAGTACTGCAGAGAGGGCTGAGATCAGTGGGTCAGGTGTGCTGTCCTGCTTTGGGGTGGTGTGACTGGAGAATGCCACTGCTGATAACTGCAGGGTGAAGGTAAGTGGAGCATCGCTTTCAATTTTAGGAGCTCTCTAAACCCAGAGTCTAGTTTAGAAAGGAGATGTTGTTTATTCTGTGCAAGGTGGAGGTTTCCACAAACCAAGCACACTAAGGGGTAAAATATTAGATCTTTTATGCAGTAAAGTTTACATGAACACACCTGTCTAATAGACATTCTCCACTTACCTAATGCCAGTTTATTTGGGTGATACAATCTTACATGAGATGCTTGAAACACAAAGTTCTTTTCTTCATTAAGCAACTTCTACAATAGAAGTTACGTGACAACATCCGTTACATTTACAAAAGGGGAGAAAATTCAGCCTGGGGACAGATAATTCAACTTAGAGACACCAGTATTAGGACAAGTTATGTGAAACAGTTTAGCTCAGGCTGTACTGCCAGTTTGTACTTCACCACACAGGAGGCTGCTGCTGATCAGGCATGAAGGCAGATAAATGCTCAGTGTGACCGAACAGAGTGAGCAGGGATGCTGGATCGATGGTTCTGTGTGACTTGTTGGTATCAAGTCCCCATACTCAGGATTTTAGTGGGAATATTGATCACATACACTGGAAAGCTGTGATCAAATTCCTTATAGGTGGTGAGGGAGAAAGGTAATGTGTCCTGTATCTTTCAGAGCAGAATTTCTTTAGACTTCCTGGATCTCGATATCCTTTAAAGACATGTTAAAACACAAAGTCCTCTCCTCAGATGAGAAACAAAGCTTAGAAACAGTGACTTGACAAAAACTTGCCTGGAGCCTGCTCTGCCTTTCAATCATTTACAGTCTTGGAACCCACCTATATTAAGGAAGGGGAAAAAAAAGTGTGAAATAGCTGTCCCCAACTACCACCTTTCAGTGAAGTGTCTTTGCATTGCTGAGCTTTGCCTTCTCTGAAAAACATTCTCAGAGCAGAATAGTGCTACCCACCCATCTGGGAATTGGGGCAAGAAAGCCATTGTGCTCTAAATTTGCACCTAGCTTCTAAAACAATTTGCCATGTAGACAAGCCATAACAGCTCACAGAGCTCAGTCATTTTATTGTTACCAATTCACCCCCAGGGCACTGGTTGAGGTCCTCTTGTAGTTGATAACCTGGCCAGAAGGTGACTGAACTACAGGCTGAGATTCACCTCCCTGTTCTGGTGACACTTCATGTGGAATTCACATTTTGTATGAGGCTGTTCCCACAGTTGGTTCTCCAGTTTCCACTTGGCCAGTGGTCAGTCTCAGTTTTTTCATTTGTAATATATCTGCTTTGGTGTCTCTTTGGTCCTTATGCAAGGCTGTGGTTGAAACACTTCATATTTTACACTGTCATGGCCAAACTTCTGTTGAAGCTTTTTAATTTCCCAGGCTTTTTAGACACATAATTGTCATTAGAAACTTGTGAGATTTCACCTTGTCTCCTAAACTTGCCAAAAATCTTACTTATTTTTTGTTGTTAACACAACTGGAGTTGCATAAGTACCAAACATTTGATTGTGTTATTGGTAAAAATTCTTTTGTGGGCCCCTGCAGTTGATTGATGCCATTGATTCTTACATTAACCCAGAGACTTTAGGAGTAGTGTGTGCTGTTGTGACATTGTTCATGGAACATTTTCAGTTTCAAATGTAGTTTGGTTTGTTTGCCTGATGAGTCCAATTGTTTGGAGACAATGCAGAACAGCAGCAGACATCTCAATTTTTCTTTCTGTGTGAAAATATCATGGAAAGAAGCTGGAGTTATTAAATATTCAAAATCTCAGCTGGTGAAAGCTCAGCTAATGGGAGCTGCATTTTTGGAAGATGATCACTATGGAGAAACCCACCAGAAGAGATGGGAGGACACCAGTGCTGCTCCCTTTGAGTCGGGAGAAATGCAGGACAAGAGGATGGAACCCTTCCAGGGAAATGCCTGTAATGTCTGTCCTCTGACCACACATCCTATGACATTCTTGAATAAAGTAGAGAAAGCCCCTGCACCTCTTCCCAAGGACCTCTCAGAAAGCTGCTGACAAAATGCTGGAGCCCACCCAGTTATCAACAGTGGTAAAGCAGGTTCCTGGTGATTTCCCCTGCTGCCCCTGTCTGAAAAGGAGAGCTTCAAGAACGAGTAACAACAACGGTAAATCCTCTGAGCTCCTGAGAAGGGAATGGGCTGTTGGATAAGTTATCCCCAGCCCAGACATCTTTTATAAGTGGTTGTTTGTTTTCAGCAGTGCACCTGACTTTGATAAAAGAATGAAAAACAGCTGCTGAAAACGATGGATCTTGTGATGTGTAATTACAGGGCAATGTTTGGTACCCCTGAGCCAGCTTGTGTGGTTGAGCTCTTGTTTCCTGAGCCTACACAGCAGCCTAGCACTATTTTGTTGCCAGCCCATCGGGGATGCTAGGTGTGGCTTTCTTTTGTCTTGGAGTCAAGCTGAAGTTTTAAAACTACTTGATTTTAAAAAGTACTTTCTCCCCCTCACCAAAATGAGTATCATCTTTTTAGGAAACTCCAATCTCTCTCCTAATTCAGGTAAACCCCATCTCCTTTTTTAGATGAAAATAGATATAAAAAAGTCAGTTCCCAGAGTCACGAGGCACTGTAGTGCCTCTTCTATTCATCCCCTCATTTGCTAGTGCAGTTCCTTGCAAGTTGTACTTGTTTTCCATATTTTTCTATTAAAACCCTGGCTTTGAAGTGGCTTGTAACCATTTATCAGCCACCAAGCTGTACAACTTCCTTTGACAGGTCTCTGAAAATCCCTGCAGAAGATGAACAGAGCAGAAAAGTCAACTTGGGTGCCATACTTGTTTCTGTTTCCTCCTTACCTTGTCTGTACCAGGCCCTCTTTTTGGGATTTCTGGAAGTCTAGGAGAGCTTCAAGAACAGCTTACTCCAGGCAAGGTCAAGCTTACTCCAGGTCTGGTAGCAGCTAGAAATGTTCATGCTCTCTATATCTCTGTTGTTGTTCAGGTAATATAAATAGATCTGCTTTTCTTTTGCTGAAAAAGTAAATTTAAAGTATCTTTTAGCCTTCTCCTATTCTTCTCTAGGGAGCTCTGTGGTGCCTGAGCTTGAATTGAAGGGCACAGTGTGTTCTGTGTGACTGTAAACAATGCAAAATGTCAGTAAGCCATTGGCACTATTTTGGCTTTATAGTGTTTCTCCCAGCTGTGATTTGAAACAAACTGTTTTCACCTCCTTGTTTACAGGGAGTCAGCCATATCGGGGAGAGCTTTCATTCTGCCAGCACCCGTTATCAGGCTGCTCACTAGCAAAAGGGACGTCAGCCAAGGAAAAAGGCATCTCTCAGACTCGTGGTGACAGCTGAGAGGGGCTCTCTGCTACAGACTCCACTTACGAGCAGACATCGGCCTGGCCAGACAAGGATTTAATCCCTTTCCTGTCTCCCATTCATTCGAGTTGTGTTTCTTTCTCTTATTACACAGACTGCAGCTCGGGGTCAAGCCTTTGACAGAGGAGGATCTGTGAGATCTCAACCTTGCAGCCTCGGCTGTGAGATGTCTTTGCTGTCCATTCACCTGCTCCTGGGAAGCTGCGGTGGCGCTGCTTTGGCAGGAGAGTCGTTGTCTTGGCTGGGCTGGGCTGCTCTGTTCTTGCCCTCCACCCCAGGCTCTTTATTTAGCTTGGGTGCTGAGCTGCTCTGGAACAGTCTTGGCCTGAGGATTTCCCTCAGCAAATCTGTTCTTGACCTCTCTCCATTTGTGCAGCAAAGGCTTCGGTGTCTGCAGCCACAGGCTGTGCCGTTGCTGTGTCGCAGTCTGGAGCGAACGGGCAGCTCTCCTGCAGCCTGGCTGCAGCTCCTGGGCTGCTTCAAACTCACAGGCCATTCCTCTGTCTAGAGGAACAGACTGCCTTGGGCTTTCAATGGCAACCTAATCTCTGGGTCTCTGCTGCATGGATGGTTGTCCCCTGCTCCCAGTGAACCCAGGCACCCATATGGTAACTCTTCTCCTCAGCAATCTTTTTGCTGCAGCAACTGCAGGGTGATGCCCAGTCCTGTCCTGCTTGGCACACTGCACTCCTCAAGGCTCCCAGAGGAGGGTGGTCTTGAAGACCAGGCACGGATTTGAGATGTACATTCAGTTGCTGGAGCTTTTGTGACTTCCTGTATCTTCAGTCCAGCAGTGCTGCCTCACCTGTAAGATGAGGACAGAGCTGCTACTGTCTTACTGTGTTTTATGATTTTGAGAATGGGACAGCTTCTTGCTATACCCTAGATGGCCAAAATCAGCCTAATTTTGATTAGAGTATTTATGTATGATTGTTGTGGTCAGTAAAGCAGTGTCTGAGGAAGAAAATGGATGGGATGAATGGCCTTGCAGATCGTGTGCTTTTACAGCCTTCAGACGAGAAACATGCTCTGCTTCAAACTCTTGTTGCTGTGAAAATCCCCATCTCATCTCCAGAAATGTGCTGCTTCATGTTGTGGCAGGATATTCCAGCTCCTCTCCCTATTTGTCCCATCCCTGGAAATGAATGTTCCCAGCAAAGCTGGGTGAGTTTTTTGTCCTGCTATGCTTTGCTGTACTCCATGGTCACAGAGCTGTCTCACTTTAGCCTTTAAGCCTCGTGTCTCTGCAACATTTTCTGCCTTCAGAGAATTTGAAGATTCTCCTGGAAACTCACAGCTAGCTTGGCTTGTACAGGGATGGCTTTACGTGGTCTCTTACTTTAGTAAGAGCCCCTGAAACTCCAAACATTAAGTTATTCATCTGTTGGCTTTAAACTTCACTCAGAGATGGGGGAGATGGAAGGGAGAGTGTTCTTGTAACACGGCAGATCTGGGCTGTGATGCCCTTTCCAGCTGCCTGTCACTGCCTGTTTTTTCCTTTCAGTATTGTAGCTGGTTTGGCTTATCACAAATGCTCTGTGCTTTTTAATGTAAGCAGGCTACACATCTTGCATGGATCATTCTTGTTTGGTGTTTTTGAATGCTGGGGTTTCTTTTTTTTTTTTGTTCTTTTAATTTAAACTGAACACATTACTGCTCCCGGAGGGATTTTACAAGCTAGTTTGTAGAATAACAAAGAAGGAATTCTGCAGGCTCATCCAATTTAGTCTTCTGTGCTTTTGAAAACTCTGTTGCTACAGGGTCAGTAGGAGAAGTTGGGGATCTGTCACCCAGGAGATTGGCCTGTAGCTGATGTTTCCCCTCAGTTTCAGGACTAGTAATGCCACAGGGAAATCCTTCTCTCTTTCTTGCTTTCCAGTCAATTGAATAATAAATCCCAGAGCTTATTCCAGTGCATTAGGATTGCTATTTGAAGTCCTGTTATGCATAAACTCTTTTATGTGTTTAATTCCCTTACGACTCCACATCTTGGAGAGAAATGTGCTTGGAAAAAGGCGTCTGCTCTCTGAAGCACACGTGGGGTATAAATGCAGGATGGAGAGTGCTCCTACAAACAGGACAGAGAGGCTCTGGGTGTGTAGGATTAGAGCTGAAGCACAAAGGGGCATTCTCAGCTTTGAACAATGGCTGTGTGGTGCTGGCTGGGCACAGGTGGAGGGTCACCTGTTTTGGGGGTTGTGCTCAGGCTGCTGACTGAGTCCTTTTGATCTTGCCCAGACATTCTCTGGGCACTCCTCCTCCTTGCTGGAGTGCTGCTCTGCAGTAGCACTGACACCTGATTGTTAATAAAGACAGGAGCTGATGATTACTCTGGTAATCTGGCATAGAAACGTCTCTGTGTCCTTGGCCTTTTTTCTTGGGACTGAGAGACTGTCAAGTATTGCTGTGTACAGCAGAGCATGGGAGGTGGATAAGTTTGTTTCCTGGGTTTAGTCTTTTGCTAAATTGTGCACACCAGACATGTCCAAAGCTAAACAGAGTCTTCTTCCTTCCCTTTGGCTAAGGCAGAAGACACAATGACCTCCAACACTCTTGTAGCTGCAGGTTGTTTGTTTGTTTTTTAATCCAGTGTCTTCAGGAGCATATTTGAAACTCCTCTGGTTATATTCTTTCCTGGGGAACTACTGGTTTTGTGGTTGGGAAGCTGGAAGAGCTGGGGCTGCAGGAAAAAAGAGCACAGGTCTGATTCACACCAATGGTCTCTGCCATGCCTGTGAGTGCAAATGTGATGGCAAAGGTGCTTCTTGGCCCTGCATCAGCTGTGGCACTGGTTCGATGTTACACAGAGGAGCTGCCTGGTATAATCAGTGTGTGGCAGGCTTTGAGAGGATGGTTATGATGGCCGGTCTGGAGTGGGTGTGGTGGTGTTGGGAACCAAATAGGCACTTGATAGCTTCTTTGAGCTCTTAGGCTCTCTCCTTTCCAAGTCCTTTGACAGACAGTTACTCAACCTGATGGATCTGAAATCTGATTTCTGAACACTCTGATTTTCTATGGGGAGTTATAGGGTTTTGGCATGTCTGTAAATCAGGGAATTGGTACTGAAAGTTGGAGGAACTACAAGCTTTGTTCTGAATGCCTTTTGATGCACTTGTAATGAAGATGATGGTCTCTGGAAGACAATATGCCAGTTGTATGTATGGGGCTGGACCCACTGGGTGGATATCTGACTTCAGTGCCATGAGAGGAGGCAAAAGAGAGCTTGGATTCTTTGGTTTCTGGATTCTTTGTCAGTCAAAAAGGCAAGTTCATTCCCCTAGCTATCCCGAAACCTGCCAGTCAGTGATGGTGAAACTCAACCTGGGGTTTGAATAAAAGTGAATAGAAGCTTCTGAGGGTCACTGAGGTCTCCTTGGGCACAAACTGCAACAGCTGAATGAATCAGAGTAACAAAACCTTCTCTTGTGATGTGGAAACAAGTTTCACGCCTTCCTTCTCATGTGGTCTTTGTGCACAAACAGCTTTGTTTGTGAGTGTCAAAGGGCAGGGGAAATCCAGAAAGGGGGAAGGTATTTCCTGTGTGTGACAGGCTGTCCTGCCCGGGTCATGACAGAGATCACGCCTTTCTCTTTTGACCTGATTTTTGAGGCTTTGATCCAAGAATGTGACACTCTTCCCCTTTCTTGTGTCATGTCTGGCTGTTGTGTTCAGTGACACTTCCTTGAAAGCATGGGGGGCACATCCTTGTGTGCTGAAGAGTTGAGACTTGTTGGCTGCCATCCCTCAGTGTGTTCTGACCTCTCCAGTACTTGTAGCTTCATACCCCCAAATCAGTTCATCAGTCATCTCATGCTCCTTCCCCAAATTATCCCTTCCTGGACAGTCACTTAGAGCCACAAGCAAGAGGTGCAATTTCCCAAATGGAAATTGTATGTGGACAAGTTCCTGTAGCTCATCTGACAGGGATCAGGCTGCTCCAAGGACAGCCACGTGTTGGCTCTGCTCTAGGAACAGCAGGGGCTGCTGGTTGAGCTTCCTGGGCTTTTCCCTCGGAGTTGTGCCCTCCCTGGGATATTGTTGTGAAGCCTCAGCAAACACTCTGGAAATGACATCTGACTCTTGCAGTGGAGTGGCAGATCCACTTCACATCATTTGCTACTCCATGAAGTGCTTGGAGCTCTCCTGCTGAAGGGAACTGTGTGCTGAGCACCCCTTTGGCTCTCTGAGGAGCAGAGCAGTGCAGGCTGTGGCTCCTCCAAACCTCTTCCACTCTGCTTTGGCAGATTTCTGGGCCAGTGTTTGTGGCTTGAGTGACATCCAAGGGAAAGGCTTCCCTATTTTGCTACCAATCCTTTTTTCTGCCTGTTGTGTTTTTCACACATTTTCATTCAGGGGCTTCTGCTCTTTAACAGGTATCTTCCTTTCCTCTCCTTTTCCATGTATTTTTTTTTTCACCTCATTCAGTTGCAACACTACAAATGTCAGAGGGTGGTGATGCTTTTCTGAAGGTGCTTTCTTTGCTCCCCTCCTGGAACAGCAGTCAGAAATCTGCATGATGCAGTGCCGTAGGTCACAGCAGACCTTGTTGTCACAAGGCTGGTGAAAAAGGATGTCATGAAGAACAGAGCAACTTCAGAACAAATTGGACTTGCAAGATGGGCTCACTTCAGATGCCTGAGTGCAGGATGCTGAACAAAGCTGCACACATCAGGACTCTTCCAGGGAATTCAGGGTGGGTGGTAGACTGTGACAGCTGAGCTCCACACTTGCCATGCCCTGAGAAGTCCTCCTTCATTTGAGGTTTGAACTATAGTTGCTTCCCTGACACAGAACTGCTGCCAAGATTCCAGTCTGGCTCAAGCCCCTCTCCACACTTCATAATGAAGTTTGAGAGAGTTTTAACATCTTGGTGTTGGCAGAAACATGGTTTTAAAATCACAGTGTGGTTGGAGACTCGCTGGCTCTGGACACTGGTAACAAGGCTGGAGACTTTCATCTGAAGGTCAAATCCAGCAGTGGTGTTAGTGACAAAGTCATGAACTTCTGACTGATGGTTCGGGGCTTACGTGTGGAAAGATGTCTGGAGTCCAGCGCCAGGACTGGGACTTGGGAGACCTGGGTTCAATTCCTGGGCTTTGCCAGAGCTATTCTGAGACCCTCAGCAAGACACTGGAAGTCCTTGTGCCTTAGGTCTCTTTGTGAAAAAGCGCTGAAGGTCTACCTACATCAGCGTGCTCTGAGTCCTCAATCTTGCTCGTGACTGTGGACTCCTGAATGCCATTGGATGCAGAAGAACAAAGAAGAGGTGGGATGAGCTGGCTCTGTCCAGCCCACATTAGACAAGTGCCTGGATTGCAGTTGTGGGTATTAGCAGTGACTCGTGTGCTTTTTGGCAGCTCCAAGGGTGAGGACATCGTATTCTCAGGAGACAGTGCTGCTCTCCTGTCTCTGGGTGAGGCTGTTCCCAGGGCAGGCAGCCCTGTGCTCAGGAGGAAGCTTGTGCAGCCCCCCCTCTGCAGTGGCTATAGGAGAGCTTGGTTTCTGTGTTTGGCAGCCGGCACAAACCATCAGCAACGGCTTCCTGAGAAATTAGTTTCCCAAAGACTCAGTTAACCACGACTGAGCTGCTCCCTTCTTTCCAAGACACACATGGGCAGCCTCTCCTGGCAAGCCTTTGTTACTGCTCTTCGGAGTAGCTACCAGCCACTGCAGTGCTGTCCTGGGCGTACACCTGTGCCTGCCTGCCCTTGCAGCAGTTTTGGGTGAGATTCACGCAGTCTCCAGCTCCGGTCTGTCCCTGTGCTCCGCTGAGCCCCGGGCAGTGCTCTGTCTCCTGCCGGCTCTCAGCAGGAGGAGCCTCTTCCCCAGGGAGAGGGTGCTCAGGGCTTGTCTGCCTGGTTTGGAGAGACAAGCGTAAGCTGCAGCCTGCAACACTGTAATCCCAAAGCTTCAGACTCTCCCTGTGTGTGCCAAATTCCTCTGGCTGTTAAATAGGGTAGGAATTTTGAGGGGAGCTTGTGGAGTACAACTTCTGTGTTTGCTTTTAGCTTCATGAATAGCAGCAGTGACTTGTTTGGCTGTATACTGGAAAACTCTGAGCTGCCAGCTTTGACGAGCTGCTGTTTTAAAGGAAAAGCTGTCACTTATGCAACTGTGTGTTTTGTGTGGACTTCAGAATCACTGGTGCCTTGCACAGCCCTGCTGTGTCTGCAGGTCACCCTCCAGTTCCCAGTGGGACACGGCAGTGCTCGTGCTGTAATTGGGACCCTGGGGATGCTGTGCTGCTCACAGCTCACAAACCTGTCCTGCAGGACCTTGGCTGTGGTCCAGAAGAGCGTGACCCTATTTCTGATGGGGGGAGAATTGAGGCACAGGTCACACAGCTGGAAAAAAAACTCCATGAAGGTCGCTGATGTAGTTGTCACATTGATGTGTTGGTACATCCCAGATCCGAGTGGTGGGGTAGGAAAAGGAAAGACACCTGGGAGATTGGAAACTCTGTTACTGCTGAGTGAGGAACGGCTATTGCCAGCCTCTGTTCAATGTCACAGTAGTCTACATCAAGGGAAGGTGTGGGAAACAAGTCTGCTACTTGCAGGACTTTGTAGTGATGAGATCTCCACAAAGCTACTGGTGGTACCTGGGGGAGAGGTGTGGGGAAGAGCCAGAAGAGCATGAGAGCTTAAGGAGGAAAATGAAAGCTGTTGAATCAGGTCCCTGCTCTAATAAACCCTTGCTAATATTTTGTGTGGTTTTCTGTAGCTGGGAGTGGCTGGGTGCTCTGGGATATCCAGGTGGGAAGATGTGCTATGAATGAGTAGCAACACTGCCCTTGAGTAGATCCGTGCATCCTGCTGACTCCTCGTTTGTGTTAGTTACAGGACTCTCATCAGGCCCACGTACAAAATGTCCTACAGAACTGTGACCACGCTGGAGTGGAGGTGCTGTCCTGGCTTCACGGGGAGCAACTGTGAGGAGGGTGAGTTATCCAGCATTGCCTCTGTCCTACGGAGCAGCAAGGATGGGCTGGCTGCCTTGAGCTGGGGTTTGTTCCTTAACTTGCTCTACACCTCTTAAACACAGGAACAAGTCACCTGTTTCCTTTCCTCCCCATTGTTATCTGAAAGTCACCCACAAGATCTGAAAGGCGGTCTTGGAAAACAGGTCATTCTGAATGCCTGCAAACAGGTCTGAACAAGGAGGGGGAAAGAAATGAAGAAAAGGGAATCAGGGCTGACCTGTTTAGAGATGTGCTCATGCTTGGCATCCCGGCTGTGTTCAGGAAATCTGCTTTCTCCTTTTGGTGTGTTACCTTCTCCACGTCCCTGTTATCACCATCAGATTCAGACCAATAAAGCCTCGTCCCTGGATAGCTGCTTCTGAAAGTTTTATGCCTGTAAGGTCTGGACATAAATAATATGTGTTCCCAGAGAGCTTTGAATCAATACCTTTGGTTCCCCTTTCTACCCGCTCCTTGACTTATTGGTGCAACAGTCAGGTTGCACAGTGCATGTGAAAACCCAGCTCTGGGTTTGGCATCTCATCTTTCACACAGAGGAAAACACAGGGCTCTTTCCAGAGCAGGAAGAAAAAGTATTTTCCTTTTTTTGTCACAAAAGAGCATGTTTTACATTTTCCTTCCTAACATTTTCTACTTTATTTGTTACTTCTGGGGGTTTGAAACAAGTCCTGCTTCTCCACCAAGTTTCAGGCTTAGGCATTAAGGCATCTGCTGAACCTGACATGAGAATTCACAGCTTATGAATGGGAGAAACTAAGCCTGGAGTTTGCTGCTCATTTGCATCAGGTCGACACAGCTTGTCCCTGGCTGCTGAAGGGTCACTGGGGGTGTCCAACCTCTCTGAGTCTGCTGTTTGCACTCATTTTCTTTGTGCTGTGATATCTTAATACCAATCACACAATTCAGGCAAATCTCTGACTAGAAGTTGTCTCATTACAGTCCCAAAGAGTGATGGCTACAGACAGCAGCTGGCTCCAGGCTGCTGAGGAAACAATAGCTTCCCAGAAGCTCCAGAAAAGTCTTACAAAGTGGCAGAACTACCCTGAGTTGCATTCTGCAGGAGAGAGCTTTACGTTGTAACGTAATGCTGAGAGAAGTGAGCCTGAGAGAGAAGCTGCTGTGTGCAGCTGGAGTTTTCACCTGTCCCTGCAGGGGAAGGGGAACTGAGGATGGAGGGTGGCAGAGCTGTCACTTCCAGTGCAGCTGGGTGAGGATGTGCCTGGTGACCTGGGGAGCCCCGGTGTGCAGCCTGTTCGTGCCTCCAGCTTTGGCCAGGTGTGAGTTATTGCAGCTTAGTGCTGCTGCTGGTGCAAAGGAGAGATTCCAGCTCCCTCCCGCAGTGCCAGATCCGTCTCAGCAGAGTTCAGTGGAAATAAAAAGCCAACATAAGCTTGTTTGAGAAAGCCGGCAGTGATCTTGCGGGAGCGGGTCTGCGGAACGAGGTGACAATTTTATACAGTTACTTTTCAAGGTGGAACTGTACTTTTGGGCTTGGATATGGTCTGTGGAGTGCGAGCAGAAAGCCAGTAGTAAGCCCTCACTTTCATGTGTGAGATTCTTTTTACCTTTTTTCCTTCTCCCTAAAACATCTGGTGCTACCGACAGTCCCATATTCTTGAATGAAAGAGGAAAATAAAAAAAGTCTGTTTTCTAGTGCAGCAGAGTTGGGCCACTTAGTTTTAGTGTAAATACTGGTGCTAGTGGTCTGCATGGCCCTTCAAACTGTCAATTTTAAAATGGAAATATTTACCTACTCCTTATGTTAATTCTTAATGTTAGTGTCATTTGGAAATGTAAGGAAAAGAGGATAAAAAGAGGCTATTTTAGGGTTTTTGGCAATCCAGTATAAAGTCTTTTGTACTCTTTCCTTTCTGTACTCTGTCCTATGGCATGTTTGGTTCCTCTGAGAGGGATACTAATCTGTGTGTGTTCTTCCTGGAAACAGCAGACAAGAGGAAACACTAAACTGAAGCAAAGCAAAAACAGTGCAGTGATGAAGCCACAGTGAATTAGCAGGGCAGAACCACAAAATGCTTTCATCTTTCTTTGGTAGTTAGTTTTCTCCTCAATATTTCCTTTCACTTGTATGTGCAGCTGGTGCTTTAGAAGTTGATGTGAGGTAGGTATGACAGGAGGCAGCCTGGACCTGCACTGTTTTTAGTTTGCCTTCTTGCTGAGTTGCAAATCCTCCAGTTCTCCGTGTGCCAAAGGAATGGCAGCTGCAGTGGCTCTGAGCTTCCACTGCAGCATCCCCTGGTTCCAGAGACTGAAGGGAAATACTTTCTTTGCCAACGGATCTTGGAATAGTAAGGTTGTGTTTCCATCAGTAGGATGGACCAGGACAGGAGATAATGGATTGATTAAGCACACAGCAGAGTTCTGGGAGCTGTGTGTGCATGGGCATGGCTGATTGTGGTCTTTGCAACCTGATCCTATAAGACCTGTCTGGAAGAGTTACTGATTCCTTCTTTAATCCCTAGTGAGCAGGGTTAATATTTGCTCCTTTTTTGTGCTGTTCTGGAACAGTGTCTTTAGGGGAACCACTAAGGGAGGGCAGATTATTTTTACTACCTGTCCTTATATCAAGCCTTCCTTGCCCTTTTAAAATTTTTTTCTTTTAACATTTTATGAGGTAAGACAGGATGGGGAGAGGGTGAACCAAAGAAAGAAGTCAAAGAATTTGAAATCATTCAGAGGCTACAGCTCAGGTGTTTCTGACAAGGAGAACTTGTTGTGATCTCCCCAATGGCAGAAGCAGCAGCTCAGCGTGGCTGTGTAGCCCCAAAGTGTGACAGACTCCTGGTGAGACTGGCTCACTGTAACACACCTTCCATGGGAAAACTCCTCTTCCACAGCAACTACCCTTTGCTAGAGCAAGCTGTTAAAGGCAATCCAATCATTAAAGTGTCCTCATCTTCAGCAAACAAGTTTAGCTTGAGACAGTAACCACTTAACTGTCACCAGCTGACAGCACATTAATGCTGAAAGCTGCACATTTTGAGATTTAAATTATCCTGGGAATTTAACTCCTGCATTGAAGCTGATAAAGAGCAGCATTGTCTGGAGGAAGCCCAGCTCTAGAGGTGGATGGAGGTTTTGCTCTCAGTGAGCCATTAATTTACTGAGATAAATTAACCCGTTTCCAACCTGTTTCCTTTTTTAAGCCGACACTGCTTGGGGCTTTCTCCTGCTCCCTTCATTGCTTTCCACTCAGCCCGAGGTATGTCAGCATTTGAAAGATCTCTAATTCCTTTATTGGTTTTGTAGAACTGTGGCCTACTCATTGAGTTGATTGTCAAAAATCACCAGTTGTACCAGGCCTTCCCAAATGGTTTCTTGCAACTTCCTCGGATGGAGAAAGAGAATTCGATGCAAGCAAGTCTGGTGAATATAACTGTCAGTAGATGCTAACTTTTATTTTCCAGTTTCGGGAGGTTTTTGTTTTGTTTAAAGTGGAGCCCAAGCCCAGGACAGGAAATGAATGCGCTGAGCCACCCAGTCTGCTGACTGCTGATATAAAGAACATATGGATGAGGGCAGTGCAGGGGTGAAGTGGTTTCGCTGTTGTAATCATGCATCAAGCTGATTGATTTGAATCCAAGATGATGCTGACATTTCAACTCAGCCTTTTCTCTGTATAGCTGAAAGTTCAAAGGCAAGTGCAACCCCTTGGGAGAGGAAAAGTGTCCCCAGCAAGTTCAGGGGCTCAGCACTGCCCTGGAGGACTCCAGCCAGGCAAGGTCTTATTTTACTTTACAAATATAGCATAGCTTTCTTCCTTGTTTGTTTGTACTGCTTGAGTTTGGGACAGTAGCAAGGATCCTATTTACCCCAGAAGCAGACTGATGGTAGACAGCTCAGCTGTTTGGGCAAGAAACAGCTCCCAGGGTGATCTCAGCACTTCTAAAGTGTTGCTTTTGTGATTCCAAGCTTACTTTTTTTTTTTTTTCCCCTAAGAATGCAAGTAAGATAGGAATTTTGACCAGGCTTGTTCAAGTAATGGTTTAATTGGAGAACTTCCTATTTTTTTTTACTTCTCCCCTTCCTCATTTCAATTCTTGGAATATTATTATCTACTTTGAATAACTATTGTTTGCATCTTTCTTGTCATCCTGATATTTTTCAAACCTCTTAGATTCCCACATGTTTACAGTTTTTAAAGCAGCGTAAGAAAATGAGGACTTTCCTCTTGGTATGATGGAGTGCAAAACCCTTTTCTTTTTTACTGCTGGTTCACAAAATTTCTTGGTCCCAGGAGGAGACATGCAGAACAACACTGCCAGGAAAATCTGAAATGAGCAAATGCAATTACAAGACAAAATTTGATGAGACCGTGAGAAAGAACATCAAAACAAAAGACCTGAAAGTTTGAAAGCCCATTGAAGTGGTCTGAAGGGAAGGGAATTCAAAGTGGTGTTGATGGGGCCTCACTTCTCCAAGGCTTCTTCTTCTCCCCTGTGAACCATTAAAACACAGAACTGTCCATGTATGTGAAAATGCAATGCAGAGATCATGGAGTAACATTTCCTGTAGTTCACAGCAGCTCTCTCCAGGAGTGGAGCCTGTGTGTTCTCCTTTTCCCAAGTACTTCAGTTCCTTCAGCAGAGCTCTTTGCTGCCACTGAGCTTTTTCATCTTCCCTTAGAAACGGAGAAAATGTAAGAGAAACCGGTGGGAGTCAGAGCCATTGCACTGCCTGCTCCTGCTGAATCCTGGTTCAGCGATGTCTGCCCACTTCATCTGAGTTCAACTCTTGTCATAAAACAAAAGCTTCCATGTGAACAGTGAAATTCTCCCCAAGGTGGTTTTCTCTGTGCTGTCTGACTGGCTGGGCAGTTCTGTGCTGCAAACCTGTGGCAGACAGATGTTCCTTCGCTTCGAGTTTGGATCTAACAGGGATGTAGTTCTCTATTAGAGACTGGTTCAGCAATTCCTGTAGCAAAATGTGACTTAGTTCTCATTTGAGACCTGTGAAACCAAGTACAACATTTGGTTCCACACAACAAATTTGTTTCTAAAAATATCTTCCCATGCCAAAGTTTGTTAGATACGATAAGTGAATGATGTGAATACATGTTATATACTACTAAGTGCAATGTGAATTAACTATTAGCTTTCTGGTTAGTAATAGGTGGTAAAATGTGGTAACTATCTCTGTAAATCGACCTTCAAAAATATTTTATGGAAAAGTGTCAAAACGTGAACCCCCCGTGATGGAATTGCTGATATGAGGAAGTGTTTTCCTGAGTACTGATGTTTGTGATGTGGTCCACAGCTGTTGGACAGTACCTACCCCAATATTTTCTTCCACAGCACACACCTGCTTGTGTTTCTGGTGGCCTCTTCAATATGAGTTCCCCCGTAAGTTTCCCAAACCACCCTACCATGTGTCACTCACTTGCTGTGTGCTCCCATCGCCATGCTGACCATCCAGCAACCTCTGGCTTCAGGCATAACGTGTGTCACCCTTGATCAAATTGATCAAATTTTCGGAGGAGTTCCTGGAGCGTGTGGTCACTGTTGGAAGTATCCACAGCCTGCTGAGAGCACTTTCTGGCATCAGCGCTGTGTGACTACTTGAACAATTTCTAAATGTTCATCTTCTCCTTCAATACATAGTAAAAAACAAAACAAAACCCTGTTAGATTTCCAAATACTTTGACACTGCATTCCAGCATCTGAGTAGTTTCATTTTTTTTGACATTTCTAATCTGAATGGGGAAAATTTTATTGAGCACCTAATGTCAAAATATCTGAAGTGCTAAATATCTGCAGATGTTATCTTGACATAATTGAGAAAGCTGCAGGCTGTACCATTACATTGTCCCAATTTTTTTAGCTCCCATCAAATTACTGTGGTATGTAGAGAATATTTTTTATTTTGATTAGCTCTTGGTTTGCTTTCCCAAACACATTGGATGCTTTCTGCTGCATATTTCTTAATTCATAAGTGAAGGACCCACCTGCTTATAGCAAATGACTTTCTTATGAATTTATTTCTAATCAGGGGTGAGCACAAACTTCCCTTGGGTAGGGCTGGACGGGGCTTGGAGCACCCTGGGTTAGTGGAAAGTGTCCCTGCCCATGGCAGGAGTGGAACAAGAGGAACCTAAATGTCCCTTCCAACCCAAACCATTCTGTGATTCTTTTAGACTTCCATAATCTCAGAGACATCTCTAGTGGTTCATTAGTTAGATATTGAAAGTTTGCACCCAGATGAGCTCGTGATTTACTTGGGAATAGAACTTGGGAGATGTGGGCTCTGAAGAGCCCATGCAACCTCCTGCCAGTGTCTTCTTTCACAATCCTTACTGCCTCCTTCAGCCCTGAGCTTTTCACATGCTACTTTCTCATGTAGCTGTTCCCTTCAAAGCTCCTGTTTTCCCCCAAATTGTCACTTGTTTCCCATTCATCCTCACAGTGATGAAACTTTTATTTGCTTGGGGCTGTTAGAAGGGAGTTGTTTTTTTTCCCCATATGTGAGTCTCGCATTGTTAGGGCCTTTGGGAGTTGCTGACAGTGTAGTGCCCTCTGGAAAAAAGGGAATGTGACATGTTATGCTGTGAATCCTGCAAATGTAGTTAGTACCAAAATCAGGAAAAACATTCTGAAAAACTCCACCCTATCTCTCTTTTCCACAGCCATTCCCTTGGAGGTGGTGGGGAAAGGGTGGAGCTGTGTTTGTACCAGAAATTAGTAATTTTTAGAGTGTACACTGCCATTTGCATAGGAAAGAGCTAAATGAGAGGAACAGTTTCTAGTTGGTGTCCACTGATCAGTCTGATGCCCTTCAAGTGAATAACAGATAACAAGAGAAGAAGAATTAAACCCACCTGCTGATGCTGTTCCCGAGCTTCCTCACTGCTGCACTGACTTGTTTTTTTTTTTCAGGAACAGGAAATGAGGCTTAGGCCTTTGATATGAAATGCCCATGGCTGGAAAGGGTGGCAAGGAGGAGTATCTTTCTCTCATTGACTTTGCAAGGCTATTACCCACTTAACCAGCTGGTTTGTGTTTAATTTTTGAGCACTTACAAAATTACAGCTCCCTCCCCATTGCTTTTCAAGGGCTTAGTTATGAAATATGTGGATTTAATGTTGCTGTCAAACAGTGCTGAATGGGATGGTTCCTTGAGGAAGAACTTACTGAAATTTTTGCAGGAGAATACTTGAGTGGCCCAGCAATGCCTGATTTGTAGAGTGCCATTTCTTTTGAGTGCAGTAATTTACTTACTTCTAGTTATGCTTGATATCTGACCCTAGAAGCAGTGGAGACTTGTGCAGATGTGAATGTTGGTGAGGATATGGGAGAGAAAAGGGAAAATGTTCCAGGTTTTCATAACCTTCAAATCTAGGGGTGACTCTGGGTTTAGAGTCCTGCTGCCACCTCTTATTTCTGTCTTGTCTTATACTGGGGGAGAGACAAGGACACACTTTACACCACACAAGTTCTAAGAGAGCTGTGCACAACTGCTCTAATAGTGAGTTGTCACTTTGTGTGGGTGATGGAGGAATATCTTGTACTCCTGGGATTTAAAGACATGAGAGTAAAGGAAAATCCTGAAGATGGGAGACTTTATCACCAGCTTTCCACAGAGAGCAGATGGACAGGCCGAGGTGCTCTTACAAGGAGTTTTTTAACAAGTTTAAGCCAAGCTGTTGACAGTGCAAGCTGATTGCATTTGTGAGTGGGAAGAAGTGTCTGAGGGGGTGTGAGACAAAGGGGAGAGGTTGACAGAGTACATGGGGTGGTGCACTTGGTAGCAAGCTGAAGTGGAGCCAAGATTTAGGGGTGAAGCAGATGGACACATTCCTGTTTCTACCTTAGGGACTCCTGCTTTTTCTCTGCTTTTTATTTAGGTTTTTCATTAAACAAGTTAATGTGATTGGTACAGTAACACTTGTGTTTTCTGTGGTAACTAATGACACTTGTGGGCTGCTCAAAAACAGCACAAGGAGGGTTTATGCAAGTGCAGGATGTAAGCAGGGTAAGCCTCATCCACACAGGCTTTCTTCAGGCAGAAGAGATTTACTAGATACCTAAATCCCATTACAACTATCCTGGGATGCTTTGCCATGTAGAAATGGGATTGCCAGGAATTGGGATCCAGGTGGAGTTGGGATTGCAAGCCCAGGAGTAGGGACAAAGGTGGATTTTCCAGAGAAGTTCGAGGTTGGCTTATTGTTTTGTAAACTTCAAGATGAAAGCAAGAAGTAAGCACTGAATTCCCATGTTGCTGAATCCTACACTTAATTCTTACTCTATTTCTTGTTATTAAATGGGAAACCAAAAGTGTTCCTCCAAATAATAATTTCTGGTGGAGCTTAGTTTCAGTTTAACATTAAGTGCTAGGCAAAAGCACGTTCAATGCATTCCCTTGTTGTTTTCTCTACATGAGCCCTTTAGAAGGATAAAGGCAGCAAAGTTAGCACAGCTCCATTTGGGAAGTTACAGAAATGTGCAACTGCAAAACACACAGTCTGCTCAAGAGAAACGGTGCTGTAATTAGTGAGGGTTCAGACTGTGCCTGTTTGGGCAGAGGTGGCAAATGGAGTTGTACCAAGGTCTGTGCTCAGCCCAGTGCAGCTTGTTATTCCATTTCCAAGTTAGTGTAAGGAATGGAGAGCCTGCTAATCGGATCTGTGTGTGTTGGAGGCTGAGCAGTACTGGGAATATGTGCTAGACTAGGATTAAAATGCAGTTAAATTTTGATTAAATTGTAGAGTTGGGCAAGAATCCATGCAGTGAGATTTGATCAAGGACAGCCACAGAGGCAGGAATAATTAAATGCTCAGATTTAAATGAGAGATTCTGAAGGTAGCAGGATCCCAGGGGTGGAAATGGAGTTTGTGGAAGGTGTCAGAATGAAGCATTGCTCTAAACCCAGGAGAAGAGATCCCATATTGGAGTTCGGTGCTACAAATACTCTGACCAGGTGTAGTATCTACTACTAAATCATCCATGTCACTGCCTGACACACAACAAGGAAAACCTTCATGGCCAGTGGTACCTGCATGTGTTTGTCTTGGTGGTCCTCAGGGAGGCCAAGATTCAGCATTTGTTGGAAATTCAGCCTTTTAACTGCTAAACTCATGTGAAAGCCAGTCCTAATTGTGTTGCACATCTGAGCCCCAGGACCTTAAATACTGTAAAGGGATGTGTTGCATCTGTGAAGGCAAGTGTTTGGCTCAGAGAGGAATGTGCCTTTCATGGCAGATGGCATTTGAATACATTGTACAGTCAAATAATTAGAGTGGTTGACTAAAGGAGTCAGTGGATGTGTGTTACAGCTGAAAATTGCATAAGCACAAACAAGCTGTTCTAAAAATGCCATGACTGGTGGTCATTTAGGGCTAGCCCATGATTTTCAGAAACAAGACAAGAAGCATATATAGCCCCTTTCTAATGATGACATGCATGTGATTACAGAAAATCTAGGAACTGATTAAATGTTTCCTACAAGTGTAGCACTGCAAGTTATGCTGATTGTCACTGCAGTGTCAAGAACTCTTGCTGGATGGTTCTTTAGCAACTTTACCATTCCTAAATAAATGAAGGCTGGCAAAAACTTACTGGACAAACCAGCTTTGCTTTTATGTGCCATCAGATCTCAAACAACATTTATTAAAAGACTTCACCAAAATGCATAAGCAAGTGAAACATCGCCATTTAACCAGGTTGTACTGGGTCCCTCAACAACCAAAGCAGGAAAGACACTGAGGAATGGCTCTGTGAAAATCCTCTATCATGAAGTTCATTAAGGACTGATAAACTTCATTCTGGACTCATAACATATGTTTCTTGCTTGGGCTCCTGATTTGTCTCTCCTTGGATAGTGCATCCAAATCCACAAGTAACATGCAAGTTTGCATTTCATTTTGAGCCCAGCAGGCATACAGCAATGAGGTTACAAGACCTTTCCAAGTGAGCCTGGAGGGACTTGTTGGCTAGAGTTTGGATTTCTGGCAAGCAGCTCCCTCCAGCTCTCTTCTGTAATAAACTCAGGGTTCAGTCCCCGGCCTCGCACAGATACTGAGCTCTGTTGCGTGTCTCTGGGCAATCAGTCACTGGGAAGGCACAGATGTTTCAAGATGCGCAGCAATGGGTGCAGCATAAAAGAGAGGCAACTGCAGGGTCATGCTACAGATGCAACCACATCTCACATGTGTTCGTTCTTGACAGGAGAATTCTTGTAGCGTTTGCGGTTTTCTGGTTACTAATCCCATCAAACGAGGACTCAAAAGCTAATAATGCTCAGGACTTTTATTGGTGTTCCTTAAGCCTTGCAGTGCCAGGTATGGCTGATGCCTCCACTGCAGGCAGATCCAGGAGAAGAGCATTAAAGTAACAGAGAGGAGTGCAGGATTGCCCCAGGCAGTGGCTTAAATTAATTTGGGCAGCAATTCTAGCAAAGTCAGAAGCATTAAAGAAATCTGGGGCTAGAAGATGTCGTAGACTTTACCTGGTTGTGGAGATAAAAGATGAAAGAACTCCTTGCATTTTTTTCTTCTTTTCCTGCAAATGAAATACACAAGCCTAAAAGAGAAGAAGCCAGACCCAGTTAGGATTCAGAGTTTGAGGTTTCATTTGTGTGTACATAATGACTTTTGTAGCAGTAATGCTAAAGAAGTCTTTGGCGTGTATCCACTGTAGGAACTGCGGGGCCTGTGTTCATTGCTAGGTGGTCCTTCATTCTAAAAACCTTGAGGGACATCTGTGGCAGATGGGCTTTAATTAGACTATGTCCTGCTGCCAGTGACTGTCAAATGTGTCTCCCCAGATCAAGCACTCGAGCTTTCTGTTGAAGGTGTCAGGTCTTGCTCTCATGGAAAGAGAGCGTTTCCTGCAGCGTGAGCTGTAGGAACTGCTGCGCTACCCCCGAGACCCCGACAGAAACTGTGAAGTATCTTGGTTAATTAGTTCTTCAGTGGCCAGTTTGGGTGGAGATACAAACCTGCTGCTGTTGTCAGCCAGTGTTTTAGCCTCAATGGCAGAGGCCTGTGCTAAGTAACAAAGGTTCTGGTTTTCACTTTACTGGTGTGGAGAGTTGTTAAACCCATATGGCTCAAAGTGCTTGTGTAGGGATGGCTCTGCTGTGTTGCTGCAGGGCTCTGCACTGTAAAAAGTTACAGCCCGTTCAAGGAGGGGAACAAGCTACTCCTAAACTTGGCTTGTTTGATCTTTTCTAACTTAGCCTCAAGTGATTAAGCAAACAGGGTATTTTCAAGCATTCTCCAGTTGTGTGATCTGCTAAACACATCTCGCAGTGTGATCTACCAGAGATGCCTTGAACACTGTCCTTGTGCTGTGCACTCGCTGGTCCTTGTGGGAACATAAATAAGCAGTTATTTCTATTGCATCTGGTCTGTCTGGGTGGGATGCAGAGGATGGGTATTGGTTTATGTTTAACATAAACTTGAAGATGCTTGCTTTTGTCTTAATATTAGCACTCACAGCAAGGCAGCAGCTCTTTATTAGCTACCCAGGAAAATAGTCCATTCCCCTTGCAGTGTGAGGAGCTCATCTGTAGTGGGTTGTGTCCATACAAAGATACCATTCTTGCCCTGCCCTTGTCTTAGGGAAGTAGAGCATCTACCAGCAGTGGTAGCTGTGATACTAACCATAAATCTGAGCTCCTTACTGACCAGTGTAACCAGATCCCTCACACACTTCATGGGGAAATGTGAATGAGCATCTACGTGGCTCCATTAATGCCTAATGGACACTTTTTTTTTCTGTAGTGGCTGTCCTTTGACACTCAGCACTGGTCTCCTATACCTGAACAAATGTGAATACTATACACTCTGGCATATAAATCTTCACCCTGGAATCTGTGTTCTGGTACATGTCCAGCTGTTAAGATTTGGTCTTTTTTGATTGATGCAGAAGGGACAGCAAAAGTAAATTTGGTGCCTCAAACTCATTAGAAGTGGTCAGCAGTAAGAGAGGACGGTTTTCCTGAAGTCTGTCAAAAGCTGATGGTTTATCAGTCCTTTATCCTTGGAATTGTGATGATCCCAGAGTGAATGAGTATCCTTTCTTCCTGTCCACATTCTTTTGTACCTTATTTATATCTCAAATCAGCAGAAACCCTGATCTTCACCTGGCTTTTTATGGCAGCTTGTAGAATTGTAAATGTGAATATGCTTTGACAGCAAACCCTAAATCAACCTTTGGTCACTGCAAGCTGGAACAATTTGAAAACCTGTGTAACCTTTTGACCAAACCTGGGCTGATGTTCAACATCTTTAACAAGAACCGAAGCCAGAACAGCCCTGATGACTTCAGACTTTCATTATAAGCCAGCTGTAGGCTCTAATGTACACTTGGGTTGGGACAGAGGATGTAATGGGTCAGCTGCACCATCTGGGCAGGAATGTGCTTGCTCCCAAGGGATCCATTGAGCAGTGGTGTTCTCAGGGCTGCTTTTTGCTTTGGCACTGAAAAGCAGTGGCCACTTTTTTCACCACTGCTCCTGAGCACCACCATTTCGGGGCAGTCCTTGCCAGCATCTGTCATGGTTTTCCTTTGCTCCCCAGCTCTCCCCATGGCTCTGAACAGTGTGACACTGAGCAGCTCCCTGGGAATCATCCTGAGGCTCTGCACAAACCCTGCACTACAACAGTGTGCCAGGTGTGCAGGTCCAGGTGTGCAGCTGATTTGAAATGTGTGTTAAATCCCTTGTTCTGGCACAGATTCCTGTGAATTTTCATGTCCCATCCCTGTGGACTGGAGCAGGCAGGGTTGAGCTAGCTCTGGGTCTCCATTAACCAGCTGAATAGAAGCAACTTCAGTGTGGGTGCAATAATCAGTCTCTGCTGGTGCAGTAGCATGGGCTCTCTCCCATTTGTTATTAGATGAAATGGTTCCCAGTTTCGGAGAGGGTGTTGGAAGAGCTAAGAAGTAATCATTAAGTTTTTTCTGACTACTACAGGTGACAGAGGAGAGTTGGACCACTGATGTTTATTTAAAAAACTCTGCAGAACCTGCATAGAAATGGAGAGTGACTTTACTTCAAAACACATCAATATGTTGATTCTGCCCATTCACATCCTTGTAACTGTGAGCACTTGGGTGGTCTGGACTGTGTGACATGGAGAAAAAAGGATGGTGGTTGTCGTATCCTCTATCTTTTGGGTCTTTCCGGGCTGGTGATGAAGGCTGGGTTTTGGAGAGTCTTTCATGCCTTCTAGATGTCAGCAATAGTTATGATGTTACCTTTTGACTTAGGAGTTTGCTTACTTCACTATTGTCAGTAATTATTATTTAAGGCTTCTGCCTGTTGTCTTTGACCTTACTTTGTCTACAGTTTGTCTTCCCCTTGAGATAACATGAAGGAGCGCAGCGTGTGTAACCTTCATGTATGTTTCCTTCTCACCAACATTAACAATTCTGTCAAAAAAACCAGTTGGCACTTGGACTAGGTGATTGTTGTAAGTCCCTTCCATCTGGGACTATTCATTCTAGAAAATAATTTCCCTGTGTGTGACAGAACTGTGCTTTTTGAGATGCAGGTTGAGTTCTGTCTTATGTATCTGTAGATCCAGGTTTCTCCTTGGGATCTTCCATTTGCTTTGGATCTGACAGCATGGGAGCTTCTCTGTGCTTGCTGCCATGAAGACAGTTTTGATGTGCCCTGGAGCATCTTCCTGTGTACTCTGCTCGCAGCTCCTGATCCTGGGGTATCCAGCCTGTCTGTGCAAAAAACCAACCCCAAACCCCCAAAACACCATTTAGTGTTCAGATTGAACAGCTTTCTCCCTCCCTGTAATGACTAAATTCCACTTCATTGATGCAATAGGATGCTTCAGACCACGTTCTTCAGGGCAGTGATTGCAACTCCTCCTGTGATTACAGTCCCTTGGCCAGCAGCCCTTGCATGGTGGGGTTCATTCCTCCAGTAAGAGTGGCTGGTGCACGTTAACTGCACTGGGGTTCCACATTTCATAGCCTTGGGATTTCTGCCTCAGTAGTGAGAATATGCTGGGATTTGTTGTGATCCCACCTGAGCCCCACAGGATATTTGGATAATAGGTATACAGCAGGATCTGGGTGCCTGTAGCCATCAATCCCCATAGGCACAGTAGATGTTTTTATTGCCCTTGCTTATCTGGCTGTCCCTCACTCTTTTAATATGAACCATACCAAATAAAGCTGACTGAGGATTGAAGATTATCCATGGTATTCGTCACTTTTAGGAAGGGGAGTTGGTTCAGTGTTGGCTTTTAGCATTTGCTAGGCCTTGTCTCCTTGACAGAAAACAACAGACTAAAGCGATTACCAAGAACAGCTGCTTAGAGGGGGCTTTGAGTATTTTTTCCGCCTTTGCTGACCTGAACCACAGCAATTATAAGTTCTGGTTATTGTAAACTTACCACAGAACACAAGGCATACCTTAAAATGATGTCATGTCTAGACACACAATTCAGGTATAAATTATGGAGAGAAAGTAGCTTGTTCAGTGGTTAAACTGTAAAAATTTAACAAGATATTTCTGTGTCTCTAGCCTTCACTCTTGCATACGTATTTCTTTACCTCTTACCAGGAGAATTCTGTGAGTGCCTCTTAATTTTTTTGTGTTGGAAGATGGAATTTCCTCCCTGTTCTCCATTTCATTTCCTATTTCTGCCTCGCTGGGTCTCAAGGGAAGCAGTGTAGCCATCTACTCAGAGTCCAGAGCTAGAGAAGAAGACTCTTGGGTCCAGTCATGACTCAGGCAAGGTCACACAAGGGGTGATGTACAGCAACCTTTCCAAAATTTGGCTTGCTATTTTGGGTAGCTTTGTTTTATGGGGTGGTAGGGGACAGAGAACTCCGCTGTGGTGCCCAGGTGCCTGATTTTCCAAGTACTCACAATTTGGAGTCTCGGCAACATCCCAGTGAGGCTGCGTGGACCTTACATTTCAGGGGAAGTTGGACCCCATTTACAGCAGGCTCAGCTCTGTGGTGGTGTGAGCTGGATTTCTGTCTGGACTCACTGCTGCAGCTCTTGGGGGATGGTGGGTACAGCTGATGGGCAGCTTCACACCCACGGGTTTGAGCCCTGCAGGCTCAGAGGAGGGGTGGCTATCGCAGGTGCTATGGAGCAGCACGTGGAAATCGGTGAGCAGGACATGGAAATCGGTGAGCAGGACATGGAAATTGGTGAGCAGCACGTGGAAATCAGTGAGCAGCACGTGGAAATCAGAGAACAGCATGTGGGAATCACTGAGAAGCAGGTGGAAATCAGAGAAGAGCATGTGGGTGAGAGGCATGTGGATCAGTGAGCAGCACGTGGAAACTGGTGAGAAGCACATGGAAATTGGTGAGCAGAATGTGGAAATTAGAGAGCAGCACATGGAAATCATTGAGAAACATGTGGAAATCAGTGAGCAGCATGTGGAGATCCGTGAGCAGCACATGGGAATCAGTGAGCAGCATGTGGAGATCCGTGAGCAGCACGTGGGAATCAGTGAGCAGCAAGTGGAGATCCGTGAGCAGCACGTGGGAATCAGTGAGCAGCAAGTGGAAATCAGTGTCCTGGCCACCACCAGGGCCTTGGGCAGAACTCCACTGCTGCACAGGGAGGGCTCCCCTGTTGACAGGGCCTGGCTACTCTGACTTGTGCCAGAATTCAGCTCCCCACACTTGGCCTGGGCTGAATTTCATGATGGGATCAGAATGGTTGGCTTACCACCTGGTGTAATCCATACCTCCAGGTAGCTGCAATGAAAGGCAGACCTTGGAGGTGGAGGAGGCCTGTTGGGTTAGCAAGCCAGAGCAGGGCTGTTCTCCATAGTGTACTCTCTTGTGCTTTCCTGGCCTAATTACACAGTCCTCAAGTGAAGGAATTTGGCAAGAACGTTCTTCCGTTTTAGCTGGTATTTGGTCTCAAGTTCTCCTAGTAAGCTTTTTCTCAGTCATCTCCATTAGAGCAAACTGCCATCTAGAATTTCCCTGTGTAGAAGCCTGATGTGGATTTTGCTTCCAGGTCCAAATATGATACCTCTTCTGACCTGAGGAGCACCTTGCTCTCCCCAGACACCTGGTGTGCCATCTGTGTGTCCCCTTGAGAGCAGGGATCTAACTCTTGTCATACCTGGGCCTCTCGTGGTCTTTTTAAACCCATAATCACATCAGTTTGTTTCCTGGAAGCTGTCTATGCTACAGGTCTCTGGAGACAACTATTAATGCTCAGCAAGCAGAGATGGCAATTGATTCTAGAGAAGTTGTTCTGCTCTTGTTGCCATGGGGACAGTTTTGGAATACACTAAAGAACAGTTTCACTCTGTTTTCAGCACATCCAGCAATGTTCTCAGTTCCAAAGGGGCACATGTTTCTGCAGTTTCATGAACTTGAAGTGTCCACGTTGGCAGCTGGTGTGGAAGACTTTTCTTTGGTATCCATGAACTCAGGCAGAGAAGCCCTAAGCCTCAACACCTGTTTTTTTTGGTAGAACAGCAATCAGATCAACTTTCCCTGTGCCATGTAGATGTCAGATCTGTTCTAGGGCTGTGGTTTTCCTGTCCTGACCACGTGTTTGTACAAAGGACATCCCCAGGTCCCTTTTTCTGTCCTGCTTTTCAGGATCACAGCAAGACCTGTTTTCATTTGGGTGCATTTGTATCCATTGTTCCTTCTGACCTCTTTGTCCCTGTCAGCCAGGAATAACCTTTTCTCTGTGTTTGCCCCCTGCTTTGCTGCTGTTTGCAGGGCAGCGTGTGGAAGGTGAACACAGTGCATCCTCCAGGTGTCCTCTGAAGCATTAATGCTCTGTGCAGGGGGCACAAACCTTGTGGTATTTATGAAGGCACAACAAATTGCCACAATATCTTCAGAGAACAACAAATAAAGTGATTGTTGAAGCAAGGCCACAGAGTAGATGCTGCCACTGGAATACTTCGTCGTTTTAAGAGCATTGAAGAAATTAAAACTCCCACTGCGCCCTTCCAATGCCTTGCACAGACTGAGGTGGCCTTAGGGCCCCTTTTCAGCTTTTGATTGAGTGATTGTTTTTGTATATGGATGCCTTTTTTTTTTTTCTTTAATGGCTATTAAACATAGGAAGAGAGTGTTATTACAGCTCTAAGTGCTGTCAGCCAAAGTTTGTCCTCACTTCTGCTTCTGGGATATCCACTTGCAATTGTCCCAGTTTTCCCTATTCATGGATTTTAAGAGGTTCTTTTCCTTTCATGAGACTCTTGATCAGCTCAAGTACAAACAGATGGAAAGTAGCAGAGATCCAGCTCCATAGCGGCACCCAGTCCAGGGTCTTAACTCATCTGAAGTGTTTGGTGCTCAGGGACAGGGGCTACAGCCAGGAATTGTGTAGCCTGGGGCAGGATGCTGGAGGTTCCTCCATGTGTTGTCCTTTTTTACCTCTCCCTCACCTCCCCTTTCATCCTGTTTTTCCAAGGCTCTTGTTTGCCCAGGTGGAGCTCAATTCCTTTCCCAGAATATGGGCATGTCCCTCTCCTGGCCAAGTCCAAGGACACAAAACTTCAGGCTCAGCTGGCACCTGTCCCTTCCCCGGGCATGTTGGGACTGGGAGTGATGGCTGATTGTCCATGGGAGCTGAAAGTGATGGAGAAACAGTTGGTGTTTCCGGGAAGAGTTGTCTTGGCACCCTGTTCTGTTTTATGGTGTTTAAGAAGTGCTCTGAATGGAGGAACAGTTTCTGGTCCTGCTGCTGAGTGAGTGTTGTGAATGCCAACTTCTTCTGTTCCTGGAGCCTTTACTTCAAATGCCCACAAAACAGAAGCCCTAATTGGCACAGGAATTGTCTCTAATGGGCCATCTTGCCTCGGGGGGCTGTTTTTGAGCCCCTGGTCACTGCATTGCCTCAGGAGTAAGGGGGCTTGGTCGTGTGCTGGCTTTGTGCCAACAAGGGGAGTTCTCCAATGGACCACAGTGTGTGTTTCTCCTGTGGAATGATCACCACGTAACTTTGCCAGGGTCAATGTGAACCATCTTTCAAACAAATGTCATATGGAAGTTTGCAAATCCTATTGTCCCAGGAAAAATTAACTTGCTCCAAAGTGTTGAAGTGTTGCAGGAAGCAGAACTTCAGACCGTACTGGAATATTGAACTATGTGGAGGTTGGAGAATTTTCCCACTTTTACTCCATGTGGAGTAACTTAGCTTTTTCAGCACCTTAAGGGCATTGACATACATCCAGGGAAGGGAAAGGAGGAGAAATGCAAGAAATGAAAATGTGAAGCAGAGCTGCTTAGGCAGAGAATATGGCCTGGATATGAGATTCCCTTTTGCTTCAGATTTATAGGATTTTTATGGGAAAGGGAAGAGATATGATCTCTGGGGAGAACACACCTATTCTGCAGCTTTCTACTCAGAGATGGCCTTTAGCAAATGTGTGTGTATAGATAAGCTCTTAATTTGAAGCAGAGCTTCTTGAAGTTCTTAACACCTCTCTAGGTATCACCACTAGGAATTCTGCAGGGAGAGGTTTTGTTTAATTTTAATAGAAATTTTAAATTCTAATAGAAATTTTAACTTCTAGAAAGTTCAAGTTTGGTTAAAAGTGGGACCAGCTTTTCGTAGGTTGTAGTTGGGCCAATGCCCAATGTAGCTGGGAACCAAACATGCCTGTTGGAAGTAAAGTGGTGATGGACTGTAGCGTGAATCCTGAATAGATGTTGTGTTGCTTAGCACAAAACAACAATTTCCCTTGATGTAGGTCCTAAATATACACAGAAAAAAATGTGTGTGGCATCCATGGATGTGCTGAAAAGAAGCATCTTTGCTCGCAGATTTCCATGTTCCATGCTTGTGCGCTGGCTGACAACCTACTCTGGCACTTTGTGTCATGTAATTGCAGGACTCTCGGTCTATCCTACCATTTTCCAAGTAGTGCTCTTGGCCACACCAGCAAGCCAGGCTATGAACATTGTGAGGACAGACTTACTTTGTCACATTTTTTTATAATCTCAGCTAGTTCCTGAAGTGGAGCTTTGAGTGACTGGTGACAGATCTGCTCCAAGTTTGGAAGCGAATGCAAATTATTTCAGAGAAAATCTTTTTCACAGAGCAAGCCTCTGCTGGCTGGGAGGAAGGATCAGATATATTCACCTAGGCTTTCTCATCTAGCCAGCTTCACATTCCTTTCCCTCCTCCTCCCAGGCTTCTGTTTCTTTTGTTTCCCCCCAAGACGCATTGTTCTTGTTCTCTTTCTGTGGTTCAGGCACAGCTGGAGTCTGGAACAGGCAGGGAGCAGTTTTGGGGTGCTGGGCTCAGGTGGGCTCCTGATTCCCAGCCTCAGCTGCTCTTCTATGTCTGATCCCAGGTGGAGCACAGCAGCTCCCACCAGTGCCATCATCCACAACTACTGTTGGGCCCACAGGGTCAGATATTCCAAACTCCTCTGTTCCACAAGGCCTCTTCTTCTGCACTGGTAATGGGGAATAATCACAACAGTCCCCAGGGAAGCTTAAGATGTGGGAAAAGGAACAGGAGGCAATTGTTTCCTCATCTGCCTGGCATGAGACACCCCAAACCTGGCATGCTGTGGACAGACTTTTGTTCTGTGTGTGCCATAGGAGAGCAGCAATGCCTGGGGAAGCCTCTCTGCAATGGGTACTAAACTGAATTTCACTCTTGTGCCAAGAGGGTTGGCAAAGGATTGTCTCCACCTTCCCTGGGGTTTCCAGAATGGCAAAGGCTGGTCTCCAGTGCTTGGCTCCTCAGCTGGAGGAAGGTGAGTGAACTGTCACAGCGCTCCAACTGGGACTGCTCTGCCTCCAACTCCTCTGCAGCTGCTCCTTGTGAAAAGGACCGAGAGGGTGAATCCAGCAGAACCTCCTCTCCTATTCCTCAGCTACCTGAGGAAGGTATCTCCTGTGCCTGCTTTCTGCAGCTGCCTTCCCTGGAGGGCTTGATGTAAATGCAGGAGGGCGGTTGGCTTGTGAGAAGGAAAGCGATACTTTGGAACTTGCCGGGCTCCAGGATTTAACTCTTTAGCCCCTGGAGTTCCAAAGCACTGACTGCTTCGACATGCTGTGTTAGCCCCTACTTCCCGAGAGTCCTGCAGCTGAGCTGAGCCTTCTGGGCTGTTCAAAGCAGCTCATTTTCTTCCCTGTATCCCTAGGATCCCAGCTGTGCAGGCAAAAAGTCAGCAGGGAGCAACCCAGCAAGAAAAGGAGGTGAGAGCAAGTCCCTGAACTCCGAAAAGCAAAACTCTGGGAGTGACTCACCTCCCTCCCCACCTTTCCTAAAGCTCAGCAGCACTCATGGAGCTGGAATGGGGGCTGCATTTATCAAATTCCTGTCTGCAACAGCAATGCAGTTGTTTTAGATTAGTGTACAAATAGACATTAGTGTAATACATCTGTTGTTAATCCACATCTTGGTAGAAAAGAGATGCCAACACATCATTTATTAGCCACATCGATCCTATAATGTCCTTTCTTTTGTCTTTTGAGTATGTAATGGGTTCCAGGATGCCTTTTATTTCATTGTATACCACATTTCCTCTTGTCTAACATAGCAGGACATAATGCGTTCCAGGATATAATTTATGCCATTTTGGAACTGGACACCGCACAATGCATCCTGAACTTTCCTGAAAACCTTCAGTGCATTGTGCTCTGCTCACAGGTCTTTGCACAATTGATGGGTAGAAATAGCTGGAAAATTAGTAGGAAGCAAAGCAATTTATTCTTAGTCCAAGGAGAGCTAAAGGACCATGAGCAGCTCTGGATGCTGGCATGGCAGGCTATAACTCTTACACCCTTGATTTGTTTAGAAAGTTGGAAAGGGAAGTGGTAGTCCGGCTTAAGAGCCTGTCCATGACTGCTTGTGTAAGACCCTGATAGTTTCAGTGGGATTCCACTTTGAAAAGGAACCAGTTAAGGGGTAGCTGTGACAGATACATACCTCCTTTTTTGTGAAATTGAGAGCTGCTGCTTATCTGATTATATCAAAACTCTGTGCCAACCGTAGGTGAAAGAATGAAAACCACCTCACTGTCTTTTTCCCTTTTTGGTGATGTTAATGGGCTTTGAGAAGCAGATGACATTCACAGGTGATGAGGGAAGCAGGGACATAAGTCCTGCTGAAAGTTGGGGAATTTGGTGGTAATTTTTTTGTGGAATGATCATCTGGGGAGGAATTGGCAGTGGCCACTTGCCTGATAGCTTCTGCAGGAGTCTGTTCCTTTTGCTTGTCTTTGTCATGAATTAAAATCCCACCCAGAATGATGGAATCCCGGTCCTGCATCGCCTCCCCACTGCAATATCCCGGTGTCTGCTTTGGCCTGTGCCAGATGTTCACTTTGTGGTGGAGTTGGACACTGGAGCTAGAGACTGGTCCAAAGGGACAACACAGGATTTCAAATCAGCTTCTGCATGGAGGAAGAATCACCATGAGCAGAACCTTTGAGTTTTAGCTCAGACCAACAGCTGTAAACCGGTGGAAAGGTTTTTAAAGATAAAATACTTTGGCAACATAAAACATATTCCTTCATTGTTTGTTTTTTTGTTTTGTTGTTTTCTGTCTTTCATCAAATGATCTCACAGGAGACAATTTGTCTTGCACCATCCCAGTTTCCCTGCTGTGGACCCCATTCTGTCTGTGTGTGTCTGGTTTCTGATGCCTCAGTCCTGTGGCTGGAGGACTGTAAGGGAATAACGGCCCTGTTAACTGCAGCCCCGAGTTCTTGCTCTATCAAACCTTTTTCTTTAGTATGTGCTGGTTTTAAGCACGTGAATAGTACAGGGAGTTTGGGAAGGGGTTGCTGGGGTAACCAAGATGTAAAACCAGAGGGAATAATGTTGATAAAATAAACTGCTGACTTGGAGCAGCCTGATAACTCAGACGGGTGAGTTCTCAGGCTTGACATCATGTTTTTCTCCTTTCCTCCCTCTCTGCCCTGCATCAGCTGCCTCTCACTTGCAGGCACTGTCATTCACAGGCCCACAGTTTAGCTAAATCCAATCTGGTGTCATGCCATTAGCACACAGATCTCCCATGCCAGGATCTCGTTTCCAGGTCTCCAGAGACCCAAATGTTAAAACTTTTAAAAAGGCAAACTGTTGAAGAAATAAGAAACTCTTATTCCTCTCCACACAGCTCAGCACCATTCCTGGGCAAGGAGAGATACGACAGAATATGAAATAACAAACAGCACAGACACCTGTCAAGAGATTAATTCTCCTGCCAAGGCGTAGGAATACTGGTGGACGGGAAGGAGTGGAGAAGGTGGAATTATTTATGTTGTGAATAACATCTGTATGTCTGTATTGTGCTTTAAACACAGAATAGAGTCTCAAACTGAAAGATCTTCCTGTCTGCACTGTCTGCTTTAGTTAAAAGATCACAAAATTAAGGCAGCTGTGAAATTCTGTGTTTGCATATGAACAGTCTCCTCACGTCAGTGTCACAGGACATGAACACAGCTGAAATTTCTGTGTGGTTCAGAAGATGTTCAGAACTTTGTACTGCTATTGAGACCTCTTCTGGTTGCATCAGAGCAGATAAACCTCCCAGAGCACAGCCCAGCAAGTAAATTGGAGTGCTTGAGAAGAATCTTAAGGAAGAACAAGTTTTCCTGTTAACTGTCGGATATGTGGTCCTTTATACTTTCCTTGATGCTGGCCCTTTTCAAAAACTTATTCTTCCTGGTACTTCCTATTGGCATTTATTTTGTTGGTACCTGAGGCAGGTGGTTGCTGTTGAGGGCCTAGATGGCACTTTTTCCTACCACCATAAGATTTAAGAGATCCTCGGGAAGAATCGTGTGTGCCTGTACACAGAGGAGGAATTAACAGCACACTTGGGTGCTGTGCAGGTTGGGGCACTGAGAGATAGCTCCAGTGATTTTCCTGTGGTTAATAAATGCTCTGTAGAAGATGTTGGTGGTTCTCAGCGTTGTGCCTCAATCCAGTTTGCATCTTCTCTCCCTGGAACAGAAATGACCAACATTTGAGTGATGGACACTGCCTTGACCATGTGAAATTACGCCCCTGTCCTTTTTCTCCTAGACCAAGCCCTCTTTCTGTAGCACTGCTGAGAGTCTGGTGAAACCCCCTGCCCTGCACCTGCCTGGCCCCAGCACGACCTCTTGGGAGACGTGGTGCCCCAACACTTGATCTCTTGCAAATTGGCTTTCCTGGGCTCCAGGTGGAACTGGCTTGTGGTCCTCATCCAGTCCTTGGTCCCTCAGCGGCTCTAAACCCATCTTTAGAGACTCACTCTGTTTTAGTGGCTCATAATGGCCAAGGGAGCCACTTCCTCGGCCGTGTGTGCTCCTGTCTGGGCCCTGCAGCCAGAAGGTTGCAATTATTTCCTTGCTCTTTCAGGCTTCATTCTGTTGCTCCACATGCCTTCATATGGTAAAGGACACTGCAGTTCTAGCAAGCTTGGCTGGAATAATCATTCCTTCTTGTCAAATACCTCCCCTGACTTGAAG
This sequence comes from Pardalotus punctatus, assembly GCA_013400915.1. NCBI lineage: Eukaryota > Metazoa > Chordata > Aves > Passeriformes > Pardalotidae > Pardalotus > Pardalotus punctatus. The sequence continues at coordinate 70,681 of VZTX01004509.1, read as the reverse complement.
CAGTGCAGTGAGACCAAAGAATCGTCTTTGTCTTTTGCCGTGGGGTGGTGATGCTGCTCGCTCGGCCCTGTCCCTGCTGCGGCAGGTATCCATTGTTGAGGGAAAGGGAAGAAAATACTTCTATTTTGGCTGTTCAGCCAGGTCTGCAGTTCACCAAGCGCTAGGAATGTGCTGTTCCCATGGTGATCCTGGGCTGGTCAGTGCCATGTGCTGGGACACGACTTCCCAGACCACTGGGGGAATGGCTAAAGGATCGTGTGCCCAATTCAGCGCAGCAAGCACCAGTCTACAGAGCTGTACAGGCAAATGCAGGGTGCAGTGAGGGAGTGGGATGGGTCTGTGGGAATGTAGGCAAAGCACTCAACACGGAAGACTCTTAAAATACCTTGGAAGAGTTTGGTTTTCCTCATGCACTTTCTCAGGTGAAGCTGGTGCACTTTCAGGTACCCTTTTAGTTGTGCAACTCCCAGTCCAGCATGTTAAATTTTATTCCTTCCTGCCCCTGAAGCTCCTGGAACTGCTCTGGATTTACCCCAGTGGAACTGAGGTTGGGATTAAAGCAGATGGGAAACTTGGCGAGCCATGCAGGCAGGATGGCCTTCTCAGGGGCCAGGCATGAGTGCACATCTGTGTTCTTCTGCCGTTCTGTGCATCTAGTGAGAGAGGGGGCTTAAAGGGGGTTAGGAAAAAAAGGAGAAGTCATGGTGTGATGCAGTGTTCTGGCACCACTGAGTTATTTTGCTTAATAGTTTGGAGATGATTTAATCTTAGAGATAATTAAATTGAAGGTGTCATTTCAAAAGATAACAATGTCTGTATGAGCTCTGTTAGGTTTGGCATAAGCTTCGGCTTGTTTTGTGGGGATTGAGGGATTTTCTCGTGTGGAACATAGGGGAGGAAAGTGGAACATGGGGGAGGAAAGGCAGGGCTAGTTTGATGGTATTTATTTCCACCCTTCCTCGCTATAAAATAATCTGACATAATGCAGAACAAGAAAGCAGCCCGTGACTTCCAGGGGGTGTGGGCAAAATACTGCCCTGGACTTCAGTGTAGCTTCTGACAGCAAAACATCTCAGATCAGGTCCCATCTTCATGTGTGTGCTCCCATGACCTGCTCAGGGACAGAAGCTGGTCTGGGAAACAGCGCTGGGGTCGGGAGGAGGCTCATGGCACTGTGAGCTCTGCAGGGACCGTTCTGGGGGGTGTGGGGTCCCACGTCCTGCTGAGCTCCCAAAAGGCCGCTCTCTTCTCCACAGCCACTTGTTCCAGCTGGAAAGTCCCTGTACATGTAGCTGCCATCGTTGGTGGCTTGCTCTGTGCCCGTCCTGCAGGACAGCTGTGCCTCTCCACAACCCCAGCAGGGAAAGCTCCCTGCCCTGCGCTGCGCACGACTCGGTTTGTGGCCCTGTTGGACGTGTTAATCCTCGTACTTTGGGTACAGATCTCCTCCAGAGCTGTGTGTGATGTGGGGGACTTACCCAGCTGAAATCTGACATTTAACCTTCTGGTATGTGACCTACAGGTGACTGGAACACGTGTTCCAGAGCTGAGGTGCCAGGCGGTTCCTACAGACCCTCCTGCACGGTCAGAGGGAGCCAGCCTGCAGTTTTCCCAGCCGGAATCGCTGTGAGCTGGCAGGGAGCCCTCAGTCACACGTGGGAGCGCTCTGCTCCATCCCTGCTGTGCCCCAAGCCCTGCCTGTGACACGGGGGTGACCAGGGGAGCTGGGCACGTCCCTGCTCAGGACACCTGCCTTGGTGAGATCTCCCCGGACTCTCTTTAAAGGATCTCCCTCAAACCCAGGCCCCGCTCAGCAATGGGTTTGTGCAGTAAGAGATTGGTAGCAGATTTCCTTCTTTTTAAACATGGCATTTTTTGTAATATTTTGCCTTGTTCCTAAATGCTGCATTTATTGCTCTGGGTCTCAGAGCTCTGCTGCCACCAGTTTAACATCAGCTGTGTGACCCTCAGAGAAGAAAGGCTCTCTGTAATAATATGTGTGTGTCTGTATTTTTTTTCACTTGGGCTCTGATGTGAAAAGCCCTGTCTAGGTATTTAAGTGGAGTGGCTTGTGATATACACCAATTTATGTAGAAGTTGGCAGGGGGTTTTTTTCCTTGCCAGCAGGGGAAGGAAGGGGACCTGGGACCTCCTTCTGGTGAATTACTTAGAAAAACAGCCAACATTTAAAATTACAGGTTTGGAATTGAACTATAAATTCCAGTGAAGTATAAGATCCATGAATAATATGTCATTAGACTGAAATATAATTTGTTTGTATGTTTTAAGCAGTAGAAAGGAAACAGGATATAATTCCTATTAGCAACGTATATATTTTCCCCAAGCAAGAACCAGCTGCCTGATGGAAAGTTTATGTTTGCTCCATAAATGTTTTTAACTGTTTGGTTGTATTGGGTTCTTTTTCCAGTGGTACACAGAGCTTTAATCTCTCCTGGTTCAGCTGGTTTGATGTCCTGCTCTCATTTTGGGATGGTGTGCTCTTTGTTCAGTGTGAGCATGTCATGGGTTGCCACAGATTTAACACAAGACCCAGAAATCAAGATTAAGTTTGTCTGTCTGCTCTGATTGTCATCTTGAGAATCACAAGCCAGACTCACAGAAGATCTTCTCACATCTGTGATCTGACCAACTGTTCTGTGATCTGGAAAACTCTGGTGCAACAAGAGGAGGTATTTTTACAAGGGACTTTTTGCATTTCCCACATAGTGTTGGACCCAGCGTAATCATAGAGCACTTTTGCTATTTTTATTGGGGACCATGTGATTTTGTTTATGCTATTAGAAGTCTGGGTGAACGGGATCAAAGCTGTTGGATTCATTTCTGTTTGAGACAGAAATTGCCACAGACCCTTCCACAGAAAGGTTTAAGGCACTTGTGGTGCCCTTTCAGCGAGCAGAGGTGGATGCCAGCTGAGGAATCTGGAGTTTCTCTCATTTTCCTTTATCATCATCCATGTCCTCACTGGCATGATGGTGACATTGTGGCTGTACCTCCTTATCTTACAGCAGGTAGCTTACAGAAAGTCATTTTTTTTTTTAGAATTATTCCAGTTTAACATATGTGGGTCCTATCTTGTGTTTAAAGTCACTTTGGGTTTAGTTTGGGAGGCTGGAGTATGTGGCTTGGTTTGAGAAGTTATGTTGGCTCCAAAATGGTGCATCCCAGGGGTGAATTTGGGCTCAATTACAAAGAGCTTTTGTGGAAACGGGTTCTGAAAAGGATCTGAGCTTCCTAAAAATGTGAATGGCCTTGATAAGGACTTGCTCTGAATTCAGCTTCAGGGAGATTGAGAGCTTAATCTGAACTGAAAAGAGGACAAGTTGTTCAAATGTGCTCTGTGTTAGCACCTGGCACTGCATGAGCTCTGAGGGAGCAGTATCTGTTTAGGAACACAGTATCTGTTTAGGAACACTAGTGTACAGTAAATGTGTGACTGTGGGAGGTCCTGGGCCATTCTCACTGCTTGGAATTGGGAGCAACTCAGCCAAAGGCAGTGGAAGAGCATTTGGATAAAGATGGCATAAATAGAAACGTGGTGGAGACCTGTAGCACCCCTGTGAATCCTGGGCTGAGCCAGAAAGAGTTAAAGAGCTCCTGTCCAGGGAGTAATGGCAGGAGCTGCCATTTGGTGCTGACAGACAGGGAGTCACTTGCTGCCTGCAGCTTCTATCAATTTCCACTCTGTTGTCAGCAGGTTGTAAATAAAACCTCTGCTGGGCTGCTCTTTGTGCTGGCTCTGGGACTGCAGCCGTCCGGCCGAGCACTGATGGATACGGAGGTCTGATGGATATCCAGGGCTCTGGCTGTGCCCCCAGCCATCACTCAGGGCGAGGGACACATCCCAGCATCCCGACATCCTGCCTGGCACAGCCTCAGAGCCTTTGGAAGGCAGGAGGAGGCCCAGGGCACTGTGTGTTTCTGTTGGGTTGCTGGTTCACCCCAAGGAAATAAACTGCTGTCTGATGTGAACTGGGCTTGATTTTTTGGCAGCCTCAAGAGAGAGAAATAGGATTAAAACTAAATGGAGGAATTCCTCTTTTCAAAAAGAAAAATGGAAGAGGAGGGAAAGGGTCCAGCTTGAAATCAAGCTTAATGTTGCTGCTCACTCTTGGAGTTGCTCAGGAGGCATCCAAAAACTGACTTGTGTGTTTTTGGAAGTACCCTGGCCCAGCACGGCGAGCTATGAAACGGGGGCCCCAAGTTGTGCTTTGTGGCTCCACAACCAACTCCTGCGTGCCATGGAGACCAGACTGCTCAGGCCAGCTTTTCAGAGGCAGTCAATCATTTTTGGGCTGTCTGGTTTGGGAGTTTCCAAATCCAAGCAGCTTCCACTGGCTTCTGTTGGTGGTTCGGGGTAGGCAGAGCCTTAAACAAACAACCACCACCCCCTGCTGCTGCTGCTCAGACGTCCCAGCTTAGGACACCCAAAGTCTGCAGTTCCCAAGTTCTTTTTCCACATCAGAAAATGCTGACTTTCATCTTCATCTGTTTCTTCTTCTGTAAAATAAGAACATTACAATCAATTGCTTATACCTGATAGTCAATGGAAGGATAAAAAAAAAGTTAGTTGTGAAGCAAACTTTATAAATGTGGTGCCAAGGCTTTCATGATGGCCCTGTCTCTATGGGAGGCAAAGATGCCGTGTAACTCTCTGTTTTGAGCTAATTTAGAGCATTTCTTTTCAGGCTCCTGTGAGTCTTGCCCTCTCTGAACATGGGTGTTCCCATTCTCCAGTTTGTTTTTCACATCCATGCGGTCATCTGGAACAGCCCAGTTCCCAGGGGAGGCTGTATGGAGAGCATTGAATTTGAGCAGTATGGTGTTCATCCCCAGGAAATGGTAATTCGAGGTCACTCCAAAGCAACACCCCCAGGAGGACACTGGCAAAGCTGCAGCTTTTGGGGTTTGAATGGCAGCCGTGGGCCCCAGGTCTCTGAAATGAGGCTGAAAGCTTTAGATTCTATTAAATGGGCACTTTTATTTGCATTTGCTGCTGTGATAAAGGCAGGGGCTGTTTGTGTCCCCCCCTGCCTGAGGGCAGTGTTTGGTGCTGTAATTTTAACTGCTCAGCCTCTTCTCTGTTACACCCCTGCTCGAGAAGGGGACTCTGCACTGAAATTTCCAGGTCTGTCTGCTGTTGATCTGCTTCAGTCCTACTGGCACTTTTGATGGGAATTTTACGACTTCTTTCTTGCAAGTTTGGTGCACATTTTGTTTTCTTTGGAGCCAGTATTGGCTCCTCGTGCCTTTCTTTTGGAAGCTCCAGTGATCAATGCCTTTGGTTGTGGGAACTCTTGCAGAGAAGAGTTCTGTCATCATTTATGGGGGTACGGGAAAAACAGATGAAGCAGTGTAATATATGCCAAATATGATCCTCAGAACTGCTCTTATCTGATATCTACAGCTGTACTTGTTTAATGTTAATATTATTTTGCTTAGCTGGACCTTTCTTTAGAGAACTTTTTGTTAAAAAAGTGAAGTTCTCTGAAATCAGGCATCTTTGTTCGGCAGCTAGAATTATCTGAGTTGGTGTCTGTGTGTATGATTCACTTTTACTGCACTGGGATTGGTTTTTAATACTCTGTTTACTAAAGTCACATTCTGGTGGAATCCATCAGGAGGAAATGAGCTGTTTTGGTTTCAGAAGTTGAATGCTTCGGCTGGATAAGATATAACACCTTATTTCTAATCTGGCCCTGTTCTGCCCCCCAGGTTGGCACCTTGGGTAGGCTCTTAAAAAAAAAAAAAGAATTCTTGGATAGCATGAGCCAGCAGGACACATTCTCCATTTGTGTCATTGTCACGTGTGATGTTTGTGCTGCCTTAGGCTCCATCAACATCTGCTCCTGAGCCTGCTAAGTCATCTGAGCAATTAGTCCAAGGCTCATTCATCAACCATGGACTATTTATTCTTATTTTTGGATCTCTTTCATCATCCTGCCTGGACCTAATGAAGCGAGTGTGGTACAGATGCCAAGGCAGGTAAATGAAATAATTAAAACTAGAAGTTCTCATATCCCCCCAGTAACTTTTGTAACCAAACAAGCTGATTTTGGAGACAAAGCACTTGGCCTTTTAAGGGAAATCCATTGTTCAGTCTGGTAACTCAGACTAACAGTCTTTAACTTCTGCTTCACTGTTATGACCCAAGGCAACGCATCTATCCCTTTTGCAAAAGAATTGTAATCCAAGTCCTGACCATTCAGGATAGCAATGATAATACAGGAGCTATTAAAGCACTCACTGTGTGAAGCCAACAGTTACAACAACATTTTTAATAGGTGTAAAAGTGTCTAAAAATATTACCTGCCTGCGCAAATAAGTTTAAATCGGAATAAGGAGTAGAGTCTTTTAAACACATCAGTGTAAGATTCAAAAAACTTCTTTTTTTTTTTTTTTTAAGTGAGAAGCTTAAATAATTTCCCCAGAAAGCCAGTTTGTAACTTAAGCCTTCCCAGGGAATGATCCAACGTCCAGTCTAATCGTTTTATGTGACTATTTAATCTACTGTTTAACAAACAAAAATACTTGCACTACCATAGCAACTACTGCACAGATTGGTGCCCTTGGGACAGAGATCAGCTTCCTGATCCAAAGCAAACCTGCCTGCTCTGTATTCTAAGATATTCTTTAGGGCAACCTTGTGGAATCGTAAGGAAGACTTTCACATGCAGGAAAAAGTTGACTCATTTTTTGTATGTGGATGTTTCATTCACTGGCCCAGAGATGCATAAATATGCTGCTCCTTGCTTTGGGAGAGGTAGGCATTCATAATTCTGCAAGGTTTCAAGGACATGAAGGGTTCCAGCCTTTTTCCTGGATGAAGGTGTATTATACCTAGAAATCACTTTATTATTTGTGCATAAAAGCTGTGTGTATTGAGTTTCAGAGGAATGCCCAGCTAATGATTTTATATTTAAGGTAATAGAGAACCTCTCCTATTCTGCCTGTGGCTAAAAAGCTTTAAGACAGTCTGTAGAAGCATTGGTTTTGGTAAAAGACTCTGTCGTGGGTCTAGATCCCAACACTCCTGTTTCCCTTCCTGTCTTCCAGATGTTTATTCCACAACTTCACTGCTACAACTGAGAGTTTTCTGCCCCAGCTTTTCATATGCTTTGCTCTGGTGCTGTTGGATCTGCAGCATATGGAGGAGACTACCCTGGACCACAGCACAGCTCAAAAATGCAACTTCACTGTGGTCCTGTTTCAATCAGTCACATTTGTGTCCCTGATGAACATGCCCTGGACCTATGGCTGTCCTGGCACAAAGCAACTTGGTTTTATTCTGGGGAGCATGGATTTATCCTCAGGCTAGAAAGACTTCCAAGCCTTCAATAATTTGTTTTGCATCCAGAGCTGGTCAGGATTTTCCCAACAGAACTGTTTTGTGTCAGAAAACACTGACTCTGAGATGTCCTTTGTTGTTGTCATTGTGAGAGATGTGTCAAAACTGCTGGCAGGAGCCAGAGAGGCAGGAGTGGTGCTGGTGACCAGCTCCAGGTCTCCTGGTGGGCTCCATGGCTGCCTGGGAAGGGTGGAAGGGATCAAACCAGGGTGAGCTGGGACATTGGAAGGTGCTGAATGCCCCACTCGTCTGCTGCCCACAGACTGGAGGGCATCCCAGTGGATGCATCCTTGTCTTGGAAAATCTGCAGTGTGGTATTTCCTTTTCTTCTCTTACACAACCAGCCAAATATTGGCAATTTGGAATCGTCTTTGAAGCCCAAATCCCTCTCTGGCCTTGTTTGCAAGGGAGGTCTGGCTGGGACAGAAGAGCTGATTACTGTCCCTGTGCGTTGTACAGAGCATGGCGCTGTTCTTGGGATCTTTCCCGTTCTCTGGTTGGGTGCCTGAATCCTTTCATGGCATTACAGCCTGGTTTGCAGGCAGGAAGGAAGGGAGATATTTTCGGGTTTGTTAATGCTCCCAGGAATGTGCATTGCCATAGAAGTTTTTGGGTAGTGATGGTGTGATCTATATGGTAAATATTTATCTATTCCCTTTCCTCCCTTTCTCTTTTCTTTTCTCCTCCTGTTATTTTGTGATTTTTCGTTTCTGTTGTCTGTTCTTCTGCATTCACAGCACCAACAAAAGCTGTAAGTTTGCCTAAGAGAAATAATTTATCATATATATGTGTGTAAAGCTTGAGAACTTTTCTGGTTCAAAAGGAAAAATAAAATGTTGAGCTACCACGATCCTAAAGCATTATACTGTACTTCATCTGAAAAGAATCTGTCCCACATTGCAGGATCTCTGGGCACTCCATGTAAAATGATACCCTACTAAGAAATAGAACTTATTAAAGAAAGTTTTGACAGAGAAGATTTCATTTTGAAAATAATGTTTCCCAAAGCTTTTATAATAATTAGGTTTGAAACAAGGCTGTGCAGACACAATAATTCCAGGCTGAGTGATCAGATATAACTTTCTTCTATCTTTTCATTTTTTCCATTTTCCCTGAAAATCGCCCCCTCACAATTGGACCTGCTATAGATTTAATAATGAAAAGCCCCAATATGGTACAGCAAAGACAAAAAAAAAAGAAGGAAAAAGCAGGAGGAAGCTTCCTTCAAGCATTCTTGGACTTCGCCTTTTCAAATTATCCTTGTTCTTGAAACAATTTAAAATCAAAATTGTACTTTCCATTGAAACCCCTATGAACTGAGATCAAGGCCTTTCTCAGTGAGCTCTGTCTTCCTCTTCTGTCCAGTCTGTGTCTTTGTTCCGCACATCATTAATACCTGAATCATGTCAATGCCCTGCCTTGCCACCTTAATTACTGCAATTGATTTAAAAAATCTTTAATTACATACTTTTGGACTGTGCTTGTGTGTTGTACTCAGAGTTGTATCTGGATTATTCACTTGGAGCTGGGAGTCGATGTTCCCCCATTTATCCCTCAGGACATGATGGGGAAGGTTGTTTTCAGTGATGTGCTCCGGGGTTTCAGTGGACAGCAGGGCCCATCCATCTCCTGCTACTGCAGAACTGCAGGTGAACCTTGCAAGGCATCATAAAAGCTCAGGGTGTCAAGCAAAGGAAATCTTGAAGTGGTGCAAATCTGGGTTAGATCCCCCGGCCTCGGATTTGGGATCGTTCCTGTGACAGGAGAGTGGTTGTACCAGGTGTGTAGCAGTTCACCTAACCCAGGTTAAAATCACTGGAAGAGTTCAAAAACTGGTTTTATCTTATGCATTAATTGGAGATAAGAGTTCTTGCTCACCCTGTTTGAGGGGATGGGGCTGTTAATGTAATTTGGGGATTCTAGAGGAAACACTCTGAGAAATCTAGTGATCGGTACAGGTAACCTTGCCAGTTTTGTTGCTTGGGCAAATCAGCTTATGGTCATTAAAAGCATTGTTCTAGCAGGGAGAAGGAGCTGCTTGTTCCCTCCCAAAGTTAGATGATATCCCCATGCAGATATCTAACTCAAAATTGCTTTGATAATTTGGTACTTTAACTAGTTAAAGCAAAGCAATTTCGAGTTAAATAAATTGCCATGGGGGCATGCACAGAGTCTCCATCCTCTGTATTCACACCTGCTTTAAATTTTGGGGAGTACCAGCATTTTTAGAGATAATCCCAGCACTGATAGAGCTGGATGCTGCCCTGCTGGAAAGGTGCCTATGGGATTTGGCAGTGACATTTTGAAAAGAGCTGGGTGTTGTGCCATGGCAGCACCATGAAGAAAGAGCTCTGTAGGGGTGGTGTCGCAGTGATGCAGTTTTGTGCATTCCAGGTGAATTAATTGTGGATACAGTGAAGGCCATTTAATTTTTAAAATGGTTTGCTGGCATAGTGCATTCTCTTCAGGCCCTTGACATTGGGATTTATCCTATACCTTGATATGGAGTAGCATTATCTTAATTGTTCTTGGCGTGGTGCAGGACAGATCCAGCCTTTCAGGCTTTGGGTGGGAGGAGTGAGAGCCTCTGGGGGGCACAGGGGTGTTTTTTCTGTTGTCTGGCTGCTTGATTTAATTGCTGGGAGTTCAGCTGCCTGAGCGGCCGAGTTTCAGTGCATGATTTGTGTCTTGAGGTTTGTCAGGAGGCCTGGATCCTTGAACCAGCATGCTTTTTGCTTTTTCATCTTCATTTTCAATAACTAAGACTAAATTACAGTGACAATTTCTGGAATTTTATCGCACTCAAAGCTTCTCCAAATACAAGGCCTGCTCATATCCCAGGCAGCCAGGTGAGGAACATCTGTCTGTGGCATAACATCTGTCTATGAGTAAGACAGATAAATTGAGAGACTTTCTTATTGTTCTGCCAAAGTTGTTGGTCTTAGAGCTGGGAATGGAAACTGAGACCTTTGCTGTGCTCCTCAGACCACCCTTCCAACCACATGCTTATGTTTCAGTGCTCAGGCTCTTCTCAAACACATGCAATTAGTGATCTGTGCTGTTCATGCTATCAGGCAACTCCATTAAATTTATTATCCTGCAAAAGATCTAAGCTTTTGCATAGTTATACCCTGGCTGTGTTCCTTTGTGAATTATTTACGGTAGTATTTTTGGTCTTCAGTCATCCAGTTTTGGCTAAAACCGTTCTTCCTCCAGTTTCCTGCCATTTATCCTTCATGCTCGAAGCCAAACTTTTAGATTGTCTGATTACCACATTTCAGATGTTGTTGTTCACCTCTACCTAAAAGGAGCAGCTTTGTCCAGCAGGCATTACTGAAGCTGTAGGTAGCAGATGAACATTTTTTCCTTCTTAAGAGAGATGGTGTCAGAAGCTTTGTATTGAAAACAAGAAATTAGAAATCTCTGCTTTCAATAACCCAAGGTTATTTTGTAATATAGGGAGGAGCCTTGGTTTTTAACAATTGTGTTTTCGCCATTGATTTTCTTTGCTGCCATTTGAGTTTCCCAGTTGGACAATGAAAAATATTCCTATTTTAGCCAGATCTTACAGTAAGCACTGCTTTTCACTTCCATCGAGAGAAGTTACGTGTGGGAAGGCTGCAAAGGATCAGATATTTTCTTTATTTATGTTGTTTTCTTTTCAGTTCTCATGCTCCAGGACAGTGCTGTGATCTTTGCTTTGGCTAGCAAATATTGCTCATTTTTAAAAACCCAGCAGAATATGTCACCAGGAGATACAGCTTTGGAATTTCACAACAACAGTAAAAGCTCACCTGTGGAAAACTTATGATTGAAGACAAACTTTACTATTTTCCCTCTAATTATAACAGTGACTGCAAAGGTGCTGGAGACATGAAAGACATGCATTGCCTTTAGTGGCTTTATAGCCAGTGTAGCTGCAGAAAATAACCTGGTTTCTTACTGAAGGTGAAGAGGGAGAGAATTAACTCTTCTGATACCTGAGAGATGCTTTGTGAGTACAAAAGTTGGTCCTTGCTAATGGAGATTTTCTGAGTATTTTTGACTCTAAATGCAGATATTATGTAGTCAGAATAAGAGTAAGCGGGTGATAACGTTTCAGTAAGAAAAACAGAGTTACTCTGAAGCATCTGTGACAGAAGGGCAGCAGCAGAAGATACTGGGTATGTGTGTGTGCCTGTGTCTTCCTTCACTCTTGCCCATACCATAAAAATGAAACCTATTTAATCTTCCTTACTTCACTTTACGAGCTACGCACAGGTTCACATATTAGCTCTAGTTTGACACCACAGCATTAGAGCTGATGGATGGACTGTCATGCATGTCCTTGTTCATTTAATAGAGATGGAAACATTCTTCCTGCAGGCAGGTTCTCATTTCTCTCTCTGCTTTCTCCATTGCTGTCTGGTTGACAACACGATCTTTGTTCCGTAGGAGTTTATCTGCTCCTGCTGTTTGTTCTGCACCTGGAGTCAAGATCTGTGATTTGTGGCACTGTGTAATCCCGTCCAGAGCAACCCACTGGGACAGCTTGAGCAGTGGGGGGATGCTCCAGGCGGGAAGGACAGAAGGGGGAGGATCTTTGAAAACTGGAGAATCCCCTCCTGCAAATACTCTGCAAAACAGGAATGTGAGGACAGCCCTGTGGCATCAGACCTGTGGGTTTGAGTCCTGAGATTTCCTTCGGCAGTGCCCATAATAGCAGTAAGGGATGTGTTTCATGGAAACCTTTGACAACCTTTAAATGCTCAGTGTGGTCTAGAGTTTGTCTTTGGAGCATGGCTTTGACTTGAACTATCCTTTTGGGAATAGCTCTTCTCCTCCTGCCCTCCTGCTTTTCTCTTTATCTCTTTCATGCTAAACTGTAGGGTTCAGCTAAAATAACAGTGGAGTTTTTAAGGGAAAAAAATATCTTCATTTTTCTGAAGAGATGAAGTGGCTACAGACCCTTGATTGCTTCCATCCCATTTAGTCTTGGGGCTGTTATTTTTGTTTTCTTGGGTTAGATTCTTTATGGATATTAACATCTCTTTTCATCTCAGAAACTTGAATATTTTGGTACCAAAGAGTGCTAAACTTGCCTTCATATGAGAAGAAATTTTGCTCAACCAATGACCAAGGAAATCTGACTCAGCTGCCTTTTGTAATATCTGCTGGTTAACTTCCAGTTTGCTTTATCTTTCTCAGTTTTGTTGCCATAGGTGTCAGCTGCAAACTTGTACATGGTTGAGTTTATACCAGTGATACACCCAAAAAAAGGAAGAGGCTTTTTCAACCTTGACCTGCAATAATCCAACTAACCAAATGTGTGGAGAGAAGTTCAAGCCTTGAAACGAGACACACGAATCTTTCAAGGCCAGAGGAGTAAAAACTGTTGGGCGTTTTTTGCTGCTTTAGCAGAAACAGCTCTGTGGACCTCTAGTGGTCTAAGGATCAGACTTTTAGCCACAGCTTTTATCCATTCCAGGAACCTTAACACATTTCTGAAGTTGTTCTAAGCTTGTAAACCTGGTCTCTGTATGTAGAACTGCTTTACTGGAGAACTGCTGGGTTCTGCTTTGGAATTTTAATGTCAAAAGCTGGGGCAACATTTAAAAATTTAGCTAAAAACCCCTTTCTCAGCAAAAGGGGAAAATTAGTCCACCCAGTCAGAAGAAAATGCAGGCATAAAGGAAGAATCTTAGGTCAGATTTCACCCCAAATTTAGGGCCTGTGTTCTCAAAAAAACATCACGCAACATTTCTCTCAGACTTGGATTTCATAGAACATTTTTGTCTCTGAAAAATGTTCTACCAAGAGAAATGTTTTTCCTCCACCAAGATATGTGTGTGTAATACAGAACATGGTATCCTTTACATCCCCAGCACTCCCACGTTTTCCCAGCACATCAAGAACCAGTGCAGTGACACAGGCTGGGGGCTGTCACTCAGAACACACGAGGGAAGCGGGTTCTGAAACCACACAGTGTGAAAAACATGGAAAGAGGAACATTTTCTCAAATTCTCCATTTTAATAATGTGAGTGGATCCAAATTATTGCTTGAAGTGTTGATTTCAGTTGTCAAAGTGGTGTTCTCTCTGCTAGGAGGCAGTTTTTGAGCCCAGCTGTGGTGTGCAGGATGCAGAGGCTGCACATCCCACCTGGCCCCCTGCTCCCTGCTCTAATACAGACCTGCTGCTATGGAGACACCAGGGAAAAGGGGAACCAATCCCAGTTTATGGTGTACTGTCCCAAACAGTTTATAAACCAGTGCTATTCTCTTTACATTGCAAGTTCATCCTCACAAAAGAGCATTGTATGACCACTCGGTTGTACGTATTCTTCCCTGAATTTGGTTGTCTGCTTCTCTAAAAGCAGATTTTACTGCAGCAGTGACTATAGAATATTCAGAGCATCAGAAATTAGATACCTGGAAGGACAGTTCTGGGGTTTTTGTATGTGGTTAATCTGTGATGATCCCCACATCAAACTAGAAGGGGGAAAATTCAGGTCATCCTGTGCTTATCCAGCTGCAGCAGAATGAGAAAATGCAGTAGAAAGACACACTGGCTGCCCCATTCCTAACGTGCAGTCATGGCAGAGTCATGGCTGTGAAATTGGCCTGAGACCATCGTTTCATTTGGGAATGTGTCCATAATTACTGTTACTGTAATTTTTCATAGACCTGATCATGAATTTTCCAGCAGTTCCTCAAAATGAAGCTGCTGTTGGAAATAAAGGTGCAAATTGTTCAATGTCAAGTCATGCTTCAGAGGATCTGGAAGCAGCACTTGCATTCAGGTTGCCAGTGTTGTTTCTTACATGTACCAGTTGCTCCATAGAAAATCTTATTTAAATGGAAATGGGGTAGAAAGCTGAAGGCACAGCATCAGGATTTCTTGCACATTTATTAGCATTGTAAAAGTCTATTTTTTTTCTTTCTAATTTCAAATTTTCTGGTGGACTGGATAGTTGTTTTTTTTAATCACTTGGAATTGATGGGAGGTGTTTGAAACAAAGATGATGGACCAGCCTCCCTGGTGTCCATATCATGGCTGTGTGTGCAGTTCTTACCTTGCAGTGCTCTTTGGGCTCAGCTCTTGGGACAAGGGGAATGAAGTGAAGTGATGCTGCCTGAGGAGCATTTCAAGCAATCTGTGTGCACAAAGCCCCAGATTTCTGCTTTCTCTGGTGTTTACTGTCATTTGTCTTGCTCTTGAATTTTGCATTGCCATTAGAAGAGTTCACCCTCACCTTTAAAGGCACCGGCTTGGTTCTTTCCATCATGAGGTGCCTGAGTTCCCTGCGTAGCCATGACCACTGCTTTTGGAGATGGAATTTGGATCTTGGCCCATTTCTGCTGACTAATTCAGTGTTTGTGATGTGAGGAGGCCACAATTAGCAGGTGAGAGAATGATGCTGGCACGAAGAAGATGAGGGAAGGCAGTGGAAGGATAAGATGCCACTCAGTGATGTCTGAAAGGGGAGGCAAAGATCTGGTGTGCAAGCTGGGGTCTCTTCCAGCAGGAAAGTGGGCCTTTGTCTTGTGGGACAATGTTAGGGCACAAAGCCATCCTGTGTGCTTGGAGTGGGGAGCTTAACAAATGAGCTCATTCCTACTGAAACTCTAGCACTCTGAGCATATTACTACTATGGATTAATGCAATTTATTTCTGTCACTGACTGATTCATAGGGTGTTCTCCTGCAATTTGCAAAAGCACCTCGTGAATCATTTAAGTAGGAATTATAAAATTAAATGCTTCTTTCCTCTTCTGACGCTAGTCCTTGGAGCCAGGCTATCTGGGGGAGGTGTGAGGGAAGGGTGTGTGACTGTGCACAAAGAGTCATGTCAGCAGTTTCTCTCTCTGCTTCTCTCACATCAGAGCTTGGGGACATTAGGATGTCAAGGAACCACATTGGAGAGAGGGTTGACTCTCTCTCCACAGCTTTACACAGGTTTGGTGGAGCAAGTGCTGCGTCCATTTTATGTGACCACCTCTGTTTTGTGTTTAAGACCCACTTACATCGAGAGCAGTGGCTCTCAGACCTCAGGCTGCCAGCAGCCAAATTTCCCAGACAGGCACCAGCTTTGTACCATGGGTTTGGGTGTCTGGCTTTAGCAGGTGACCCTGAGCACAGCCACCTCCTTTGGCAGGCCATGGACACAGGCTGTGGCCACCTCAGCCTGCCCAGACCACCCAGCCCACAGATGGACAAGCATTATCTGCCCCTCCTGTGCGTCTCCCAGCCTCCCTGGGATTGCCATCACACTGGTGTGACACGGCACGCTGTGGTGCTAAGATCAGGAACAGCTTCTCCAGGAGCTGTTCTCCTTCCTTCACCTCTGGAGTCAGTATTTGAGGAATTATTGGTTTATTCCTGCCCCTCCCTCCTGCCTCCTCTTGTGGGCCAGTGGTTGATTCTGTCTGTGCTCCAAAGTACTTCAGTCACTTCTCATTTTTCCCTTTGTTACCACACGGGCACTTCGGGGTCTTGGGGCTGGGTTTGGTGATGTGCTGAGTATCGCCCACTGCTGCTGGCCAGACACACTGGGATCATCCCAGCCCCAAAGAGCACTTCTAAAGAGCACACAGTCCAGGCTTTTTAAGAGCTAATGAGCTGGATACTTAATTGAATGAACTGAGATCTAAAAGGATGGCACTTTCTAGCGGGTGGACCAGTGAACACTGCAAACTGAAGGAGAGCAGCGAGAACAGAACATTTGTGCAAGATGAAGTCCAAAATAGTGTCTGAGGTAATTTGACTCAGCCAGAAACACCAGATCTGTTTTTACCTGTAGTGTACCTTTTCCAAAGGGACTTAGGAAGTGAAAACATCAGGTGTCATTTCATTAGAGTATTCCTCAATTTGCAGGGTTTTTTCTTTTTTTCTCTTTAAATGACTATGCTGTAGCTTTAATCCCCCAGAATATTGTAAACATATTGCAAGCATATGCTTTCCACACAGAAAACCACAAAACAATAAACCTAATGTTGAAAACCACATTAAAACAAGGGAAAATCACTTCACTAATGTTTTGTTTCATACAGTTTTTTAAGACTTGGAATGGAGTTGAGTCCATTCTCTTGGCTGCTAATCAAAGAGCCAGCATGCTTCACATAGGAAAAATGTAAACTTTGGAGGGCGAAGGATTTTACTTTCAATGCCCCTTTCAGACAATGGTTTTTATGGGTTAACAAATGTTAGCCAATACTTCTCTGACAGAGACAATCAGTACAAGGGTATCTGGGAGTAGCTGAGCTCCCTTTGGGGGACCTGGAATCACTTAGTTCTTGTTAGCCCAGTGATTAGAGTTGTTGAGTTTTCAGTGTGTCACCATTTTTGTAACCTGTTAAGGAAATAAACAATATTTACAAAGGGAAATAAATTAATGTGGATTCCTCAGTTAATTGCATTCATGTCTTCCTAAATCAAGATGCTTTATTTGGATTTGCTGGAGGGCTACAATTCTTGTCAAAGGCTGATTGATGTGGACTTTTCTGTGCCTTCATCTGGATCTGATTCCCTCTTGTAAAGTCGACTAACAACAGAATCATCTGATAAAAGGGCTTTTTACTTGGAGCCCTTTACAACTGTAATTGCAAATTATCAGCCTGAATTAAGATAGGGGAAAATTATTAGTAAAAAGGTACTTGGCTCAATGAGTTCCATACATAGTAATTTTAGCTAAGAGTCTTCTGGCTGCTTTCACGTTACATCCCCTGATTATTCAGAAGCATGCCTGCTGGTCTCAAACTCTATTAGATGATCTCCTTTGTCCGTGAGATCACCTCTGGCTTTAGCATTTATTGAACATTTTGGAGATTTAGAAGACTTGAAGAGGCCAGGGTGCAGTGCCAGTCACAGGGGCCGTGCACTGCTGTCCCTTCCCCGACTGGATTATCTGCACTGGAGAGAACTCAGGTGAGTGCACGAGGGGCTGGGAAAGGCCACAGGGCAGTTTTGCACTCCTTAGTGCAAGACAAAGATACAGAAATGGGAGAAAACCAGGGCTTCTTTGGCATTTCTCAGTGCCTGGTGGAGAATTGCTTGGGAATCCAGAAATGAGGGGATATGAAGTGGGGGTTCACAGTATTGAGTGCAGTCACCAGTCAAGAAGCCACTTCTTCTTGCCTGGGAATAGAATAACAAAACCAAAGCGAGTCAGGGACTTCCCTGCCACTGAAGCTGCTCCTGAGGGGTGCTCTGGTGCCATGGATGAGTGCAGTGTGGGAGTAGAGGCTGGTTTAGCTCTTCAGTTTCTTCCTTTAAGAGTTTTCATGGGGTTGAGGCACCTGATTCTCACTACACTGCTGGATTTCTGTATCAAGCATCCTTCCTTGAAGGTGTCAAGTGATTTGCTTCATGTGGGGTGTGATGCAGAGCCTGTCAGCACCTTGAACTGAGCAGTCAGTAGATGTCAGTAGAAACTGAGCCATTTCTCACCCTGTGGGACTGGGTTCTCCCCTCAGTTCACCAGAGCTATGCTGGTTGTGTTTCACTTATTGGTGATTCTTCTCCTGGTCACTGCTCTCTGTGTGCACCACATAGGCACAGATTTTTAAGTTTTCTTGGCTTTATTTCCCAGGCACCAAGCTTCTGTTGGGTCCTGCATCTGACCTCTGCCTCTCTTCCTGACTGTATGAAATGTTAAGGTTGGAAAAGACCCCTGAGATCATCGAGTCCAACCAAACAGATCCTCCACAGGCTCTGCTGCTGCAGCACCTGCATCCACATTGGTCTGGTGGAGTTCTGCCTTTGTTTTCACTCCTAAACCTGCCTGGCTTTCAGTTTTAGTTGCTCTAGCTGCTCCTTGACTATTTCCCACTTTTTTTTTTTCTTTGTGATTAATTTCCAAGACATGCTATAGAGTCCTCATTGATATTCTCCAGGGCATTTTCAATCTACGGCTCAAAGGGAGAAAAATCTGTACATTCCTTTCACAAGTCCTTACGGTCTCCACAAGGGCTCCTCAGATCTGCTGGTAAGATCGGAATGCTCCTAAACCTCTGATGGATGTAATTATGGCCAGCATGATTCTGAATTGTGAAGATTAGGAACACCACAGTGCTCGATAGTGTTGGCTGCTCAGCAAGTCACACCAGGGAGTTCCTCCTCTCCCTACACATGTTCACCCCTGCCTTGCTGTGCCTTAGTGTCAACTCAACCAGTGTCTGAGTCATCGGAATTTTGGAGTGATCAGACTCCTGGCTTCTGCCTCAGCGTTTGGTTTTTTCCCTTTTTTTTAAAAGATGTGTAGCAACATCCCTAATCCATAGCCCAAATTTAGTATCCTGAATCTCTGCCCAAAAAATTGTCAGATGAAAAGTCTTTAAGCTGTTTCCTTTCCTCTCTGGGTTCTGTTCTCCCATCTGTCTCTCCAGCAAGAGCCATTTGCTCCCCCTCGTCCTCCAGGGAGTCTCTGCAATGCTAAGGTGGGACTGAGGAGGGAAGGCGGCGTTGTTGCCACCTCTTTAGAGGATGGAAGCGGGCACTGGGCATGCTGCTGCTTCTCATCTGCTATCTCAGGCTGCAAACATTTATTTCTCGTTAAAAATTCCACAAGACATTTAGTTGCTTTGATTGAGAGCTCTGTCAAGGAGCGAATGAAGTGGAACCAATGCAGAAGAATGTTCTTGTCTCTGCAGGGAGCTGGGAGCAGGTGCTTGGGTGGGAGGACAGGCTGCTCCGTGCTGCTGAGCACAGTCCAGGGAAGCCGCTGAACCACAAACCACTGGAGCCTGGGAGGATTTCCAGGTCAAGTATTGCTTTGTGCTGGTCCTGTGCACTTCCACATGCAGCAGCTATTGGCTTCTGTGGAAATTGGGGTCCCAGGAAAACTGGGACACGGGTCTGACCAAATTCTTAAAGTGGTATTTTATATGTTAAGTTCTTTGTGTGGAAGAGAGAAGAGGTTCTGTTATTTACTGTGACTGGCACCTGGTGTAGCAGGTGACAACCTGAGCTATTGCTTCTCCCCTCCCATCCCCTCAGTCCATCTAAGCAGCATTAGCAGAGTTTCTGGGCTTTATCTGAACCCCTCTTTCTTCCTTCAAGGGGTAAATCAGACCAAACTAAGGGGGCTGCTGGCCCTCACTGCATTCCTGAATACAGATCTGGACAACTTTTCAGGCAGTACTTCTTTGTGTGTGACACGTCGACAATGTTTGCCTCCTTTATCATATTTCAACTCTTTCTCTTCACTACGAACCAGCTTCTTTAGCACATTATAACAAGATAGTCATATGCTTATGCAGAAGGATATTGTGTAACCTTAGGTAACCCCAAGTCCTAAATTTTGGGCCTTACCAAGTGTTACTTACATATTTTTGAGCAGAACAGCTCTGGCTTAGGTGTTGTATGACGAAAGAGAGCAACTGTGTGTTGGAGGAGCCATTGAGTGGCAGCTGCTTGATGGAAATGTCACAATTCCTGAGTGTCCTGGTTGTGATTTGAAGTAGACCCAGATCAAGTACTTTGAATTACAAGGATATGTAAAGCTTAATCCAGGAGATGTAGTTCAGGTATATCTTATGCAGACATAGACCATGGTGGATTTTTCCCATGCCATAATTTCCCCCTTCTATCACAGTTTGGATTGATCTGTGGTTTTGGGTTTTTTTTTTCCAGCACCTTTGTTTTCAGACTGTCCTTTCCTTGTGTCTAAATGTACATCCCACGATCCCAGACGCCTGAAACAAATACAGCCCATATGGAAGTAGGGAGGGAGGACTGTCCTGCCAGTTCCCTCTGCTTGCCCAAGGACAAGGAAATCCCCAGTGCAGGTCTGGCCATCCTATTGCTCCTTCCTCTTACTCCACATTGACTCAGCAGGTTTCAGAGGAAGCTTAGATTTTCATCTGGCATGGAAGGAAAAACAGTCACCTTCCCATCCCAGCTCTTTGTAGGAAGGCTCTAAATTACCATCACAGCTGTGTGTAATGTCTGCAGAAGAACAGGATCCCTCCTGCCCCGTGCCAGCTCCCGCCGGCTGCCCCCATTCCCGCGCAGATGGATCGGAAGCGCGCTGGGAAGTGACAGCCTGTTGCACACCGCCACAGACGCCGGGAGCAGCTGGAAGTGCAATATACCATGGAACTGCACCGTGTGGAAGAACAGCCATCACTTATTCCCTCCTGGATTGTCTGCCTGGGTCGCTCTTGGATGTGCAGTTCCTCTTTTATCTGAGACTTGGCAGGCGGTGCTTTCCTGGTTCCTTGAGCTCTTTTTCAGAGAGAGACAAAGATTTTACTTTTTTTTCTTGAAGGGGGTGTGGAGGAGAAGTCATTTGCAATCCGTAATTTGGTCCCAAATTGAGTGCAGCAAAACTTTCCAGGAAAGGATGAGTCCCCCTTTGGCATGAAATTCAGTGGTTTTCGTTGTTTCTGGTTCATTGCCTGACTTTTCAGAGATTGCTGAGCACATGCAGCTCTGCCCAAATTCACTGGGATACAGAGACTGAGGACTCCTGGAAGTCACACCTTCCGTGTTTAACTTAAGCTCATCTTACTGGATCACTGGAGGAACTAAACTTTAATAAGTGGCAGATTTATGTCATCCTTTAAGCGACTTGCACCTCACACTGCATTTTCTTTTGATTAATATCAGGCAGTGATTTAATCAACACTTTTAGTTACAAGCACATTTCATTCCTGGCTGGAAGTTATAAATCAGCAAACTCTATGAAAGGATGTAAATAGAAACCTACAGAATTAATTTGTCAGCCAAGAGGTTCTAGTATGTCACAACTGTTGCTCTAACCATGAGAACGTATTTTTACAATTAGAAAGAAATGTTTTCTTCAAATGGTATATTACATTAAATAGAAAAAATATGCTGTCAGATTGGAACTCGACCTGGGGTTATGGTGGAAGCAACTGAATAAACCAATGAAGAGAAACTGAAATAGGATTTTTCTCTGTAAACCCGTTCAGTGAGTTACCCAAAATACATATTGTGTGTATAATTGAATATAAACCAAATACAAGGTAAACAAATAAAAGCAAAATAAAACCATAATCAAGGTGATAAGGAATAACATTAAATTTCCAAATATATTGAGAATTTGGGGGGAAAAAACCCAGCTGGTGAAAAGCACTTTCCAAGGGGTGTTTGGAACTTTTGACATAGTGGGTCTGGCAGTGATTCCCATAATTCCAGCTGCTTGTGTTGGTTTTCATTATATGCTCTGTGTGTTTTGACCAAATACATGAAACAACAAAAATTATAAGCTTCAAAGGAAATGGTTTAAATTTAATTAGAGTTTGACAGCAAGAAAGAGCTTGAGTTAGACAGAAACAGCAGAAAATAATAAATAATTGGGAGAGAAGCAGCCCAAATTATATACTAGTGTAGCCCTCTTTAAAGAAATGAGAGCTTTAGCAGCTCTAGCATGAGGTGGGAGGGTCCAGAGTTCAGGGAAGTCTCCCCAGGACTGTTGAGATGGGAGCAGAGCGGTGCTGATCCACAGGAACTGAACCAAAGGGATCAAAAGAAAGAACTGCAAGAAGTAAAGGAAGTCATTGCCTTGTCAGTGACCTGGTTGATACCTGGAAATCCTGGAAAACCAACTGATGAACTATGCAGATAAAACAATTGCATGTTTAAGGAACTGGTTCAATGGATGTATGAATCCCAGCTCAAAGCAAGCAGATGGAATCTTTGCAAGATCCCAGCTCAGACTACAGACTATAATTTATGTTCCCAATGTGGTAAAAATGTGAACATTTCTTTGGAATGAGATAAAACCTTTGGGGAAGGCTGGTACCCCCTAAAATGTGGTGGTCCCCAGTGCTGTAGCCTCCTTAGCAGAGGGGAAATTGCTGTATAATTGTAGCTTTGGATGCTTAAACCTCTGAACGGTTTCTAATCACTAACCTAAAGGTGCTTTCCATAACTGCAGACCTCTCCGGGTGCTCGGGCTCGGTTTGTTGGTGCAAGTGCTTGTGCATTCCTGGGATGTGCTGGGAACGCTGCTGGGACGGCTGGGACAGCGGCGTGGGCGGCGGGCACTTGTGGCCATGTGCGCTCCAATCTTTCAACATTAGCCTGCATGTTTCAAACGCTTTTTTTGGACTGAAGTGAGCAAAATTAAATGTAGCATTCAATTTGAGATGAGCCGCTGATTTATATGAAACACACACAAGATTGCCTGAAGTGCTCGTGGAGCCTCCAGTGTTGGAAATCTTTAAGAACCACTTAGGCAAACATGTCAGGAATGATAAGAGCTGAGCTGATCCTGCTTTGGGATGAGAGGCTGGGCAGATGGCCTCCCGAGGTCCTGGCCCCATGGCTGGAGGTCAGGGAGGCATTTCAGAACGAAATAAAAAACAAAAATCAGACCTCTGCCGATCAGCTCTGGCCAAGAAACACGCCCATTGTTAGCAAGTACAAAAGGAGAACTTGAGCCACTTGCACTTCATGAGCCTTAAAAAAAACCAAAAACTCTCCTGAAATAGCATCCAGTTGTTTAAGTGACTCAGATTTTTTTGCTTTGACAGCGTGCTTGGTAAGCTACATTGTTTTGAATGATTTGCTGCTCAGTTCTGTGACATTTATTGCTTTTTGGATGAAAAGGAGAAAACTCCCCTAGGTCTGTTTAGAATTTGTTCATCTGTAATTTCCACGTATGTTTCCTTATTTAGCGGTTGGAGTTGGAAGTGTGTGTTGGCATTCCCTCCCTTCAAATTTATTGAGTTACACTCAGAAGAGCCTCTATTCCTCTCTGTTGGGCAATGTGTACAGAACAGCTTATTCAGCAGTTGCTAAATAGGTGATAGGTATGTGTGGTTTTTTTCCCTTTCGTCCTCTGCCTTGTTCCCAGCCTTGCCTACAGTCGTATTTTGGGTCGGGAAGGAGAGCTTTGTCCGAGAGCTGCCCCAGCAGGCCGTGCCTGGTGCCCAGGTGCAGCCCCTCGTGGTGTCCCAGCCACCAAACGTGTCCCAGCCGTGTCCCAAACACTGTGGCAGTGGCTGGTGGGCCCATGGGACTGGCAGCGGGGTGTGCCAGGAGGGAGCTGCTGGCCAGCCCCAGCCCCAGCCCCAGCTCCAGCTGCAGGGAACGGGGCCAGCAGGGGCTGGGGAAGAAGTTGATGTCATTGGGTTGACCTGGGACCCACCCACACACGTGCCCAGCCCCACGGTGGACATGAGGGAGATGACTGTCATCTCCCTCTGTGCCCCCTGGAGCACCTCCTCCCTTCTCTCGCAGAGCTCGTGGCTGGTGACTTGGTGCTTCCAGCTGTGGGAAGGGGTTGGGATGGGGCTTGTAGGTTCAGGAAGGTCGCTGTCTTCTGGTGCAGCAATCCCTGTCCTGTTACTCTTTTTCTCAGTGTTTTTTTGTCTAGACAGTCCCTCGTCTCTCTAACACATTTGTCTCATGGGTGTCTCACGGTACCTGGACTGGAGGATGGACAAGCAGCGCATCTGGTCTGGATCCTGGGGGTGTTGGGAGCAACGTTTGTTGCAGCAGGGCTTTACTGCAGGTATTTTCAGTCCCTCCTGGTCTCTAGCTCTGGCTACGGATGCCCTGCATTGCCGTCACGGAATAAAAGGAAAGTTACGTGTGGCTTCTCAGACAGGGAGGTTGAATATTCCTTTTAATAAATTTTTTTTTTTTTGCATACTTAAAGACCCTTGGAGAGTTCAGAAGTCAGATTGACGTTAACACAGGAAGGAAGTTGATGAAGTCCCTGTCCTATTGATAAGAAGTGAGAGCAGCAGAAACTACACAAATCCCTCTAACAAGACTTGCTCTTGCAGAGACAGAAAATTAGGCAAATATTTCATCAGTAAGGTACAGTCACTTCAGATTATGAGTGTGGGTGGATGTGCCCACCTTCCAGCTGGCTTGCTGACTGAGGAAACGTCAGGCGACAGAAGCAGTAAGCCCCAGATAGAGCCCATGGCTCCAAAAACCTCTACCAGAATTGTGAGCAGAGGTAGAAAAGTGCCAACATTCAAGTAATTCTTTCCAAAATGCTGCCAGAAATGATTTAATAATGTTCCACTTCTAGCAGTTCTTCCTCTTTGCCGTTCATTTCTGGAGGAAGTCCTAGTGGCATTTTCTGGACTGTACGTACCCTGATTGAGATCAGGCTTGAATTTCATCCCTCCCCTCATGTTGTTCCAGTCTGTTGTGAATCCTCATTCCCCACCCTCTGCAGGCTCATGAAAATTTCCGTTCTGACTACAGTGGTGTGAGCAACCTGGGGGTTGGTTACTCCTTTAAGCTCTTTTAATTTCCTCTGACCACTGTCTCACAGAGCTAAAGGCTGCAGCACAAACTGTGGCCCTTTTTCCATGCAATTTGCAGTGTTTTTTCTCCTAGGTGAGGCCACTGCCTGGGTCAGCCAGGAGGATCCAGTATTGCTGCAGCCTGCATGAGACCTTTAAGCTGCTTTTTACGCCTGTGGGCTTGTACTGTTTGTTTGTAGATCATCACTTCCGACTCTCTGCAGAGGTTAACTGGACAAATTCACTGTATGGTTCAACCTTTTGGGTTAAGCTGGTAGAAGAGCCAGTGGCTGCTCTCAGACTTTGCCTCGTGCTTCCTAAAAGATCCTCTGTGACATTTCTGATGATGAAGATGGGACAGATCCCCCATCTCACGTGGTTGTGGAAAATCTCTCTTCTGTTTAGAGTTTAGACACACAGTTTGCAATTTTGTGTCCGACTTTATTCAGCCTTTTCAACATGGCAAGGTTGGAACCAGTAGTTCAGTGAGTGGCAGACAATAATTTAACAGAAAAATACATAAGTGAAAAAATGCAGTTGATGTATGGGAGTTCAGCTTCTCTGCCATGGTTTGAAGACAATAACTCAATTATCCTCGAGATCATAGACCATGGTAGGCTACCTGCAAACAGAAGTTTGAGACAGAAGTTGGCTCTAGTGAGTGTGTTTGGGGACAATCCCGTTGTTTACACATAGGTTTAGGTTCCTCCCTTTCCTTTTAGAGTAGCTGATAAAATGAGAGAAATGGTGTTTTTCATTTACAGGAATCCAAACCCTAAAAACCTTCTACAAACAAGAAAGAAATGCTTTGACTTCCCAACGTGAAGTGCGCAGGACGTTGTAGGAAATCCAGGAATGATCCTTGTCTGCAGTTTATTAACATGGCTCTGTGTTTTCAGGGGAATGTTGCCCTTGTGGAAGGATCACGAAGCTCAGATCTGAGCAGTCTCTTGTGCTGAACCCTAGAAATGATGGGTGCTGGTGCTGACTGAGCACTGACATTGCCATTGCTGGTGGCCGTGGTTGCCACCTTCGAGCGCCCTGTGCTGCCTCTCTGTGCTCCTCGAACTGGAGAGAGAACTCAAAGCCCAGCAGATCAAACCCTCGTGTGCCACTGCTGCCCTGGTGGAAGCTGTGGTGTGACTGCCCCGGCCTTTCAGCCCCTGCAGGGGCACTCCCGGCCCCTCTCTTCAGGATTCCTGGGAGCCGAGCCTTGTCCAGCAAGGCTCCTCTTCTAATCAGAGCTGGAGGAAAGGATTCCTCCAGGGTCTGTTCAGAACAGGAGCTGATAAAGATCCAGAAGGTGATTTCACTCCTCTGTCCATTGATCACAGGCAACCCAGGGAGACCAGACCAAACATAGACATGTCGGCTGTGTCCCAAGGTTATGTGATACAAATGCTCTTGCTCAAGAGGTGGGGTTTTTTTAACTCCTCTTGATTATGTGGTCAGTGTGTTTAATTCCTTTCTCTGCTACATTATGAAGTGGGATAAAATCTCAGTCTTTCTTGCTCCAAGAGTATTTCCTGCGTCTCCCTTCCTCCCAAATGCCCATTTCTTCTTGCCTAATGGCTGGAATCTGTTGGAATAGGACTGGGGCAGTGTGTGAAACCACTAATACACAGCAGCCTTTAGGAGGATCAGGGATCCGTGGTCCAGAATGCAAATACATGCTTTAAAAACGTTCCACTGAGCAGGAAAAGGGAGAGGATTAAAGTTTCACTTCCTTTTCATTTTTATGAACTGAAGTTATTTGTCAGTTGGAAACATGATAAATTAGACAAACATTATCCTTTCCCTCCTCCAGGTTGGATGTTCTGCTTTGCATTTCACAGTGCAATGAATAACTAAGCTTCATTATCACCAGGCTGTCAGCACTGAAAAGCTGTTGCAGAGCTCTTTGCCTTTCATTGAATTGCATGTGCTGTGCACCTCATTCACTGCTCCGTGCTTTTGTCACTTAGTGTGTGAGTGGCAACAAAAGATGACTTTGGTTGGAGCCTTGCTGCTGCCTGGTGCTTGCAGGTCTCTTTTCAAAGCTCCACCAGCCTCAGGTATTTGCATTGTGCAGTCATGATAATGGTATCGTGAAATAAGTATAGCAAGGACCATTTCATCATTTCAATTATGTGATTGAAAGATGTGGGGAGCTGCAAAGCCACTGAGGTTAGGAATGCCCTGATGTATAAATAGCCTTGGAGAAGTGTAAGCATCAAATTGAATGCAGATGGGTTTGTGGACTTTGCAAGTGGCTTGCTTAAGAATGTCTGCACCACACACCCAACCAATGCATCCATCATGGTAAAAGTGTAGTGTTTGTCAGCAGGTCTGAATTATGCTAAAAATACCTAATTTGTGCCTGATATTTTGTGTGAAGTGCTTCACTGCAAAGGATGGCATTGTTCTTCCTGTCCTTCATCTACAAAAATGGTGGCACAGAAAGCCCTGGTGGTAGGGCAGGTCAGATGGGAGCTGGGAGAAAATCTGCTTTTGGGGCAGCCCTGTTCCTCTGCCTGGGCAGGGATGAAGGTGTTCAGGAGAAACGTGGTGTGGAGCTTTCCTTATGGAGAGTCTTCCTACAGCAGCCAGCAGGAGAAAGTGAGCTTTGAACAGAGGCAGTGAACTCTGCTCAGGGAGTTTTCTCTTCTTGGGAATTGGTGAAGGGTCCTTTCCCACCGCTTCTCTCTCGGAAGTGAGGCAGGGAAGCCCTCCCTGGCATTCCTGCCTTGGCCAGCTCCGGGTTCTCTGGGCTTTGGGTCTGCCAGTGAGGGATGGGGGGTCTGAAGGCACGGCAGAGCCTGGGCCCCCACCTGGCACCCGCAGCATTCCCAGCCCTACAACAGGGAATGTTCCCATCAGCCACACCAGAGGGCAACGGGCTGGGGTGGAGACAACTTTTCCATATCAGTCTGGATCACTGACTGGTGCCGTGCAGAGGTTTCATTTCTCACCTCAAGATTAAATCTGAGATTTAATCTTTATTTTTGCAGTGACTTAGTCTTCCCGGCGCTTTTGGCAAAATGATCAGCTTTGATGTTGGTCTTAGCCAGACGCTGTCATGAGATGAAATGCTGCCCATCCCAAACTTCCCCCGTGGTTCTATTTAGGAGAGGAATTTTTGAGAATGGTCTTTGAGTTGGCACTTTCAAGTGATGAGTGTAACCCTGAATTTATAAAGCTTCTAAGTTGCCACCAGTCACAAGTTCTTTCAGTGTGTGACCTCCAGTTCCCAGCCTGGGGAAACAAAACAGGGAAAGATGGAGTCAGAATTTGAAATCTCTATGAAAGGGCCATGGCCACCTCCAGCTTAGATTTGGGAGAGGGTCACAGCTGTAGAGGGATAGGTTTGGCTTAGACTTTACTGAGAGATGACACTTTGAGACTAAAGTCTGCAAAGATGTTTTCCTTCTGCAGCCTTGTTTTCAAAGATGTTGGGGCGACAGAGCAAGAGGGTTTTTTCACAAGGCTTCAACCCATCTGACCAGCATTAAAATTGCTCTTGTTGGGGTTTTAATGTGGCTTGTGAAGAAAGGGATGTGCTCCAGCAGCTGGGGTTGAAGCAGCTGAATTTGAGAGTTGCAGCTCTGAAGTAATAGCTTTGATGCTTCTCTAAAATGTGCTATTTTTATGTGTCAGTGCAGAGAAATGATGTCTACAACAGGAACTTGGTGATCTATAGGCAGTATAGACTGCATAGCCAGAACATGTTATGTGAAAGGAGAGGGGAAAAAAATAAAACTGAAAAAGGCAATTATAGGAAAGCAGTATAGTAGCACTTGGTGAGCAGTTCTTCGGTAATTTAGGGAAGGTTATACCTGGCCTAACTCAGCATTAAAATAAAAACCAAGGGGTAAGATTTGAGCTGCAACATTCCCCTGTGGTTAGTAGCACAGTTTATTCCAACAAGCTAATGGGGTTTTTTAGACATATCTTTGGTCTCCTAAAGTCAAACTCATGGCAAGTTTAAAGTTTTATGGCTGTCTGAGGTACCAATTTTCATTTTCTGTATGTTTCCATACTGCGCAGTTTTTTATGGCTACACTAGAATTACTGATGTTTGTGCATACTTACCAAGTTATTTAAATATCCTGGTGACTCTTAGCCCAAAACACACACTCAGGCTCTCCAGGGACGTGCCTGCTACTCCACAGTTGACTCATGTGGTATACATTGCTGAACAGATTTGAAGTACAAGCTGAGAACAGAGGCCCTATGCTGAGTGACTAAGATAAATTACAAAAATTGTGTTATTTTCAGCCTACATGCAGGAAACTCTGAAGTCAATGAACCTTAGGAAAGAACAACAAATACAAGATGCTCATTGTAATTTATTTTTTTTTTTGTATCATTCTCAGTGTTTTGTTTCCTGATTTCTTATGATTTTGGTTTTTTTTTTGCTGTGTGTCCTCACCCTGTGTTATAGCCCAGGGTGGTGAGAGGCAGTGGGAGCAGATAAAAGCTTGGGACCCTTTTCCTTCATCTTTACCTCACTGTGCTCTGTTGGGATGCAGGAAAGCTCCCTCTAAACCCTGGGAACTGCCACCTATGATGAGAGGAAGAGCGAAATTGTCAGCTCAAGCTTTTCCCTTTGGAAGTGGGCTGCAGGTGTGGGATGTGGGTGCCCCGCAGAGCCAGCTCTCAGCTGGAGAACTGGGATGGGGCTGTGGATCCAGGGGTGGGGACAGAACCTCCTGCAGAGGGGTGGCCTCCAGTGATGGTCACTGAACCCCAGCTCTGGAGTATTGACGGGTATTTGAGTGTTTCTATCTAATAGATCATAACAGTGAATGTGGCATGGGAATCCTTGTTTGTTTAATTGCTGTGTTAAAGCCCCCCTAAACTCCAAGTTTGTCTAGCAACGCTAACTCAAAACCAGGATAAATTTGCATGCCGGCTTTCATGAAAAAAAAAAGTGTCTCCTGTATAGATTTCTGAATCTGGAGCTTTCCAAAGAAATACAACTATTAATATCTCAAAGAAATGAGCTGATGTCTAACTAATGGTCTTTCAATGCTGCTGGGAACATGGTTTATATTTTTAATTTTATATGATGTCAGCAACCACTTCTGGGGGCTGGCACGTACCGTGGGCGAGTCCAGAACATTTCAGAGACCAGCCAGGATTTTCAAAGCAGATGTAAGAGTTTTGACTCCTGGGCACTAAGGAAAAAAATGTTCTTTATGAGCTAAGCCCATCCACAGTGCTTGTTTCCCAGGCTGCCTCGTTTATTCAATAATTTGAGACAGTGTTGGATTAAATTTCATCTTCCAAGCCCCGTCTGCTGAAGCTGCTCTGTCATTTATCAAGGACACTGCATGCTATCCTTGATTTGATTGCTGCTTCTCTGGAAACCACTAACAGAGGGTGAGAGCATAAAGAAACAGGGAGGGGAAAAAGAAAGGAAGGGAAAAAAAATCTGCGTTTCTAGGAGGCAAGGAGTCCCTGGCTGATCTGCTGAGCCCTGCAGTCCCCAGAAGCCAACCCCTAAACCAGAGTCCTGTCAAAAATGAGTTCTTCCCTAATGTAATACTGAAGGAAGAATAAATTTACAGCTTCTTCAGGGAGGATGAGGAGCCTTTCTGAGATGTCTGCACTTGACCCACCCTCTCTGGTTCTGATTTCTTTGTTTTGGATGCATCTCCAAACAATCACTGAAGATAAACAACATGAGTAGGGAAGCCTAGCCAAGGAGCTGAAATTACTGAACCTTTGAAGACTAAACACGTGCAGGATCAATCTTCCCTGTAGCCTTTCCTACTGAAACTGGATCATTTCTTGCTGCTACAGGAGAAATTGTCTGGAAATCCCACAAGGCCTCCCAGAAAGACTGATAATCCCTTACCTGCAGCAAACTCTAATGTGTTTTCCCTCAAACAAACTTTCAAGTCTTCCTTGCTGGGCTGCATTTCTTTTTCTTACCAGTTTAGGAAAGAGTATGGATTAGCCTAATAACTCATGGGGTCATGCAGAAGTTGTTAAAGCTACTGTTGTCTTTGAAAGCCTTGTTCTCTGTAGCAGCCAGAGCTTGTGCTTGGCTTGGAGTTGGCTCCACTGTTACTGCCCGGAAATTCAGCAATTGAACAAGGAACTTTCTTGTAGTGACCTTCATCTGCATTTACCCAGATAATTTGCAAATTCAGAAAGAGAGTGTTTTTAGCCAGGTCACAGAGATGTTTGCCAGTGTCTGTGTGCTGCTTTGGGCAGTGCTGCTGCTCTGCAGTGTAGTTACAGCGCTGGCATGGGACAAGCTGAGCATTTATTTCCAGTGCTGGCTTTGTACAGAGGAATTGCTGCCACGCTCTGCAGGGTCTCCTGAGGTGCCATTCAGTGAAGCTCATCAATCAATGTGTCACTAATGACTGGAACCCAGCTGAGCTGGATGCTGCTGCTGTGTGCTGAGAGCAGAGCTGGAGCAGGGCAAGCAGACCTGGGAGGTGGGAGCAGCGAGCGTGACCAACCTGCGTCACATCCTTCTGCTTCACTTCCCCTCATGGCATGTTCTGAGTGGAGGGTGCCACCAGCATCCAAAATAATTGTGATTGCAACTGCAGTCAGCAAAGTTCTTGGCTGTCTCTCGCTGGAGATGCTGAGATTCCAATGTTGTTGCTTCAGTTTCCTTTCCTGGGCAATCTGGGAAGCAGTGGAGCTCCACAATAGTGCTGTGGTGCAGCCCAGACACTATCAGCAATTTGTTAGCGGTGCCTTCCTTTAAGTGCCACCTGTGTTCAAACTCATATTAAAAACCATATTCATATATTAGGTGAACCATGTGTTGGTCCATCCCAATGCTGCAGTTGGTGATGTATCCCTGCTGTATTAGGAGGCGGTGCAGTAAGTGTGTGTTTATTTGTGTGCACTTTTGGCCACCCACAAACTGTTTTATTCAGCTGAGCTGCAGTTTCCTTACACAGCACTGCTCAGCATCACAGAGCCTGAGCCTGACTGTGCAGCAGCTAAAAATTCCAGCAGCAGTGTCTGACCTACAGTGCTCAGACAGGGCTTGGTCTGACCCTTCTCCCTGCAGTTGTCCTCCCTTTGCTCAGGAGAAGCTGTCCTTTTTCACTGAGTGCAGCCTCTGCCCTCCAGGCGCTGTTCTTCCTTTAGTAACTTGTGTCTGCAGCGTTTCCACATTTCCCTCCTCAGCCTTCAGTCTTACAACAAGGTTTTTTTTTTGCTGGATGCTAAACCCTGGGTGTCTCTCCCTGAACTGAATCCCTGCAGGATGTGTGCATAAATTCTGGGATTGGGTCACTTTGTGCATAGGCAAAGAGGGGTCTGTTCCAGCATCATCTGCTGTCTAGAAAGCTCTGTCAAAACAGATCAAAGGGAGCACTGTGATGTTAAGGCTTGGCCACAGTCCCAATCCCTTATGGTCTTCAAGCCCATCCTCCTGGAGCAGCTGCTTGTGGAGCTTCCACCAGGTGCCTGCAATGAGGATTTGACACGATGCCACTTGGCACTCAGCCCCCAGCATTATGGGCTAGAAAAAGCAGCAGAGGCTTAGTCCTGCTGGAGCAGACACTTTCCAGGTACTCTTGCCTTGATCCCTCTGTCTGTCTTCTTTATCCCAAAGAGCAGGAAAATCATGATAGAATTAAAACGGGATTTGCTTGCTGCAAAATCCTTAGCAGCTGTCTCCTCGAACACTTCAAGTTTTAGCAACTCTACTGTCAGGGTCCAAGAGGGCTGTGGTGAGATGCAACTGCTGCTTTTTGGTGAGATAAGGACCCAGCATATCCTTCTCCCCTTTCTCTTCGTGCTGTCATCTCCCAGGCTCTGATTTCCATAAGAGAATCCTAGGTGGGTTAAACAAGAACCACGTCAAAGATTTCTGTTCTTCAAAAGTTTGAGATAAAGAACAGAAATTCCTTATCAACTACCCTTATCTTGGAAGCTAAGGAAAGCAGATGGAGAATGAAGGCACAGGGATCGTATTGGTCACGTTGGATCAGATTAAATATCCATCCCTCAGTCTTGCCTCTGACAGTGGCCAGGAGCTGATGGCTGTGGAAAAGTGTGAGTAAAAAAGCAAGTGTGTGGTAATACTTCTGACTACTCTGCAGGCCTGAATCCAGCAAGCCATGGCTTAAGCATGTCCTTAGCTGTGAGCTGATTTTTTTCCTCTTTTTATCTCTCAGTGGATTTTTCTGTAGCTTGCCCCAACCCTTTTGTGAATCTGTGAAAAATTTGGTCAAGGGACCAATCATCCCACTCATCCTTGGGGTGCTGTTACAGTGCAACATTCATGGCAAGCAGTTCCACAGCTTCACTGCCCGCGGGGTGGAAGGGCAATTTCCTGCCACAGACTCTGTGATCTTGGTCAAGGCATTTTGTTTCCCTCTCGGTAAAATGGGGATTGCATATTCCTGTTTCACTGGGAATTGGGAGGATATTATTTGAGGTTGTTCAGGTACTAGGGCTGAGAGATTTATAGAAACATACATATTAAATTAAGCAATTTGGTCTTAATCTGATTCCTTTCCGACTTCCGACAGCCCAAGCCATAAAACCAGGCTGTCTTTCTTCTAATTCTTTGTAATTTGGTTTCTCTCTCTCCTAAAGAAAAAAGCACAGGCAGATCTCTCTTATCTTTATCATGCCTGATATTTGTGCTGGACATACTCTTAACATGGGTTTTCCATTGTTTGACTCTGAGATACAAGACGGTATCATACCCTGAATGGGGCATTGTTAAAAAGCACAGCAGAGTTAAAGAGTTCCCAGGTTCAGCAGGAATTCACAGTCCAGCAGGAATTCCCAGTCCTTGTCACATTCGAACATGAGACTCCTCCATAGCAGAGTTTAAAAGGAGTCTGGTGTTTCACTGATTAAAGAGTCTGAATGTCTCCTGGCTGTGGCTGGCCTGGGCTGGAATTCTTATCTCCAGAAAGGAGGGAAGAAAAAGGAGAGGGAAAAAATCCTCCTTGGTGTCAGGTCTATCCTGGTAAGTGGAATGTTCTTCGGGGTGGGTGACACCTGGTGAAATGGTTGAATTGAGTGTGCTTCATGCTATGAAATATGAAGCTGTTGCCTCGTCTGCTCTCTTCATGCAGAGCAGAAACTCTGAAAAGGCTGATTTATCCATGTCTTCTGTTCTCTAAAAATGAAAAATCACTCCTGCACCTTTTCGTTTGTAACTTCATGGAACTCCACATGTGTGGCAGAAATTAGATCATCTAATTGATTTATAGTCAATCAGTGACTATAAAGCCCTTGCATTCCTTGTGAGCAATTTACAGAGCTCTGAGAGTTCACCTCCTGAGCTGCAGTGGAGGCTTTAACCTGGCTGCAATATGGGTTTAAAACAGTTAACAATCCCTGGATTTGCTATCCTCTGGTGTTTTAGATTGTTTTAGAAGGTGTTGGCTCTGTGGTGGGAATTGGGGGTGATGAGAGAGCAGAAGTGAGCGAGCTCCAGCCTGGAGAGCTCTGGCACTGCAGGTGATGGAGCAGCTCTGGCCAGGGCTGGGAGCTGCAGCCTGGGAGGAATCGCTCTGCAGGTGAGGCTTCATTTCAGCTCTGTGTTCGTTTAGCCCAAACTGCTGCACTAACAGGAGGGGGAAGTTTACCATGGCTCTTGTTCCTGTTTGAGATGAAGATTTGGGAATATGGAAATAAAGTGATATGGATTGTTTGTGGGTTTTTGGTTGCTATTAGTGCATATTGTTATGTTACTGGAAGCTGCTCAGGGATCAGTTTTGATCAGTTTTGATCACTTAAGCAATTAACAATTCATGTAGAATCAGGAGTAGTCCCTGCATCTTCCCAGGTCTGCCATTGGAAAACATTGGAAGAAACAATTACATCCCCAATCCCTAAACAACCTCGAAATCTTCTCTCTCTGGAAAAAGGAACAGGGAAAAGGAATAGATGTGCATTGGTCTGTAGCAGCAAGCATCAGTTTTGGCTCCAGCCACACAGATGGGTTTGGTTGCTTGGTGTTCATCCCCCGTTACCAGTTATATTTTGTGAATTTCCAGTTATCATCATCCACACACAAAACCCCACGACCCTTAGTTATTAATCCCCCTTCCCACTGACCTGGCTCTCCATAAATCTTAGGCCTGGAATCTTTCTTCCTTTCTTCTCCTCCTGCTCCCACCTCTTTCTCTCTTTTTTCTCTTTTAAATTAAACACATTCCAGAGAGAGGCTGGGAGCTGTTAGGGAGCTCTGCATTGATGGGGTTTCCTTTGGGATGTGCAGGCTGGTGAGATTCCTGCCCCTGCTTCTCCAGCCTGCAGCAAGGAGTACGGGGAGACATCAGCCTGTGGCATCCAGCACTCCCTGTTCTACTCCAGAGTCACTTTTGCATTCTGAGTTCACCAGCAGAAAGGCACTGAAAAATAAGAATAAACCCATACTAAAATCAAGATTTGCAAAAATTACTATTTCACCTCTTTCCTCAAGGGGCCTGGTATTTCTTCACAGAAGGAAATCAGATTAATTTGGCATGATTTGTTCTGGACAGATGTATGTTGACTGTAAAGTGATTTGATTGTTATCTTCCAGGTGCTTATAAATAGTCTGATTGTTTAGTGCTTAATTTTTTTCTGGGTATTTATGTCAAAATCGCTGGCGTCTGTTTTCCATTTTTAAAGACAAGCATCATCCTGCTCCTCTGTCCAGACTCAGGATCACAGTGGCCTCCAGAAATTCTGGAACATGTTCACCAGTCACTCACCAGAGCATTCTCTAAGTGCCCTCAAGATACTGTGGCTCACATAATCAAAAACTTTGGAATTGCCTTGATATGTCAATAATTAGCAAGATTTTGTCCTTTGAATGGCATGTTTATGAGTGACACATTGGAAAATCTTTCATTTTTTAACTTTACATGGTCATGCCCAGAAACTCAGCCTCCCAACTGGGTGAGTCTGAATGTGGATTTCTCCCCACACCCAGAGAAGAAAGTATAAAAGAAGCTGGGAAACTGGAAAAAAAGGATCTTAAGGACTGATTGAAGTCAACCCAAGTATGGCAAGAGAAAGCCCCAGGGCTTTATGTAGTGCAGGCCAAGCTGAGAAATAAGGCAGGGAAGCAGCGGATATCCCACCTATTAATTTTGCACTTTGTGTTTGGGTTTACCAGATTCTTTTTGCTGTAGTGCTTTAACACAATAAGTGGTGTAAAGTGTTTTAACTTTCTCAAAGAAGCCCAAATACTTTTAGCAGATGACTTGATCTCTCGTGCCAGCGAGCGTGTGCTTCAGTCTCTGTGCAATTTCCCTTTGACAGAGTGCCCAGTCCTGCAGGAGAACAGCTGAAGGCACAAAGTAATTTGATCAAAATTTTAAGACATCTTGAGGGATCTAAGGTTTGTCCCATCAAGAAGAACCACTTTTCACCTTTCCCTCACTTCAGCCTCTTAAAAATCCTTAAGGAAGAAGAAAAAAAAAAATCCCCAACTCTTAATTTATATTTAGAAGCTGATTGTTTTCCTTGAATCCCTTTCTGGCTCAGCCAAACTCAGAGCCCAGGCTGACAGCTGTGAGTTTGTACCATCAATTTCCATGTACAAGCTCCTCAGATAATTACCTGAGGGACCAGGTTTCAAACCACAGCGTGTGGCCCCCAGCCAAGGCGATAGAGATCTGGCATTGTGTGGGAAGAAGGGTCAGTGCAAATCAAACATGAGCCCCATTCCCACATGAAAAGGAAATAAAACCTCCACGTGCAGGCATGTGGAGAAGCTTCTCCTCAGTCCCTCAGCTTAAACATAACCAAGAAGGAAAAACAATGCTGGCAAGGAAATACAACTGTGTTTATTGGCCATTCGGTGCCCAGCAGGTCTCAAACTCTTCAGTGTTGTTTTTTCATTAATGCTGCGCTGGAAACCCCAGCTGCCTGCTTGTTTTAGGAGCTGAAAATCTTCTGTATGCTGGAGGCATTAATAAAGGTCTGCAGCAAAGAACATAAAAAGGAAAAGTTGATGTGGCTGTGAGCGACTTGGGTGGAAATCTCCCCACAGTCAGTGCAGAAACAGGTTCCTCCAGACTGGATGAACTATGAGTCACCCACTCTTTGCCTCTGAGCATGAGGACTGGCCAGGGTGACCACCTTGGGCTTCAATGTGTCACATTCAGGTGCCTCAGTCAGGGCAGGTAAATCCCACACGTTGTGCTTCAGAGGGAGCAGGTCTGGCTGGGGGAGCGGGGTGGCAGGATGTGCCATCATGTCCTGCCAAGCTGGTGAAATCCAAACCATCAGAGATGGCTCCAAAGGCCCCAGCGTGTTGGGCATGTTCTGTTTGTCCCCTTTTTCTGGTTCCTTTTCTACAAGCAAGAGCGAAGGGGTAAGTCCAGTTTCCACAACCAAACTGTTTCAGTAGCTTGTTCAAAAAGCATCTCCTGTGGTCTCGGCTGTACTTGTCCTCAGTGCCACTCTGTCAAGAAATTGCTGGATTTTGATGTGTGGGAAAGGGCTCTTTGCTAGCAGGGGACCTGCAGGCGTGGTCATCGAGGAGTCCTTGGTGTTCCATGGGCTGCAGGACCTGAGTCCCCTGACCCCGCTGCTGGCATTGCTCCCCACCCAGTGTCACTTGTCCCACCCTGGAAAGCCACAGAGCCCAGCCTTGGTGAGGTGTCCTGTGAGTCAGCTGTGGATGCCCTGGGGAAGGGGAAGTCAGGAATTCCTCCCATACAAAAATTCCAGGCAGTGTAATCCAAATGGCTATATTTAGGCATTTAAACCACAGCTCACTGAGTGCCCCCAGTGTAACAGAGCAAAAGGAGTGTGAGGAAGTAGCAAAGTATTTGTCCCACATAAAGACTAAATATCCATTATCAGCAATCTCTTTGGCCTGCTTCCTCTGTTGTTTCTTTCCCTCTGGAGATTTGGCAATTGGATTGATTTGCTGCCTGACTCACTGTCTTAGATTGAGATACTGAGAATTGCTGACAGTATTAATAAAATTAGCATTAGGGAGGATGTTTGAACATTTGCCTTTGACGTTTTTAAGGGAGAGAGCTGACATTTAGTCTAAGTTAAAAAGTTACTGAATTGCCTTTGTTTTTCCCCCTGACTAAAGTGTTCATAGTTTTCATGAGAAGACTTAGTCCAGAACTAAGAATTTCAGATTGCAAGTTGTGGTCTCTCTTTTTGCTGAGAACCCCTGGTTAGTTAAGAAAGCTCTAGATAGTTAAGAGTTCTTGGGAGGAATATTTTCATAAAACCATAGGATACATGTACAAGTATCTCCAGCGGTATTGTTTTATGATAGTGAGGATTATTTTGTTCTATTTTAGGTGACATAAAGGTCAGACTGAAATAATGGTCTTAATGTCAAAATCTAAGGACAGACATATAATTTTCAAAAACGGTTTGCATCATTACTTCTAAATGCAGATGCCTGCTCTTTAGGATTTGGGATTAACTTTTGCTCCCTGTGGGAAATGACTGAATTGAGGAGACATTTGATTCATGCTCTTTATCTACACATCCTGCACTGTTTTCTCATGGCACAGTTTTCAGTTAGGGAACTGAGTTGGGTTTGCTCT
Organism: Pardalotus punctatus; assembly: GCA_013400915.1. Classification (NCBI taxonomy): domain Eukaryota; kingdom Metazoa; phylum Chordata; class Aves; order Passeriformes; family Pardalotidae; genus Pardalotus; species Pardalotus punctatus. Next base: position 32,605 of record VZTX01004509.1, on the reverse strand, counting down.
GGTCAGCAGGAGGATCACTTTCCTGTAGTCCTTACAGGCAATTTCCAGCAGCCCTTAAAGGTTTTCATTCAGGTGTTTGTTATTTTGTGCACCTTGCCTGACAAGTGGAGTTGCCTGATGTCACTGAGAGTCTTCTTGAATATTCCCTTTCCATAACCCTTGGGGCAAAGTGTCAGAGCTGCTGCCGCTGGTCAGCATCCATATAAGGTGTGGAATTACCTGAAAGATCTTCCCAAGTGTTAACACTCGTGTGGAAGTTGTATCCTTTCAAAGGATGGGGCAAATAGCTGCAGTTTAAGAAAGTCCAGCTCTGCTGTGGAGCCAGGGCACTGCTGGTCACCTCCCTGCCCTGTCTGCCTCGTGCTGGCCCCATCCCGTGGCTGGTGAGAACGCAAGTTTTTGGGGCTGGAACTGGCATTATTTTGTGCATGTGTCATTCTGAGGCCATACATGCTGGCTGTGTGCTGCTATCAGCGGAACCAGTAACTTCAGTGGAGTTTTATGTGGGGGAATCCAACAGAAAGCCTGTGCCAGTCACAGCTGTACCTGTGTGCGGTTGAATTCCTGCTGCCTTTAATAAACAGGAAGTGCCAGAATCTAAAACAACTTTCCCTGCTCCCCTACAGACGGCATTGCTTGTTCTGTCCCACAAAAAATTACTACTCTTTTATCCATTTTTCCCTTTCTCTGACTGCAAAAAGTATAAATCATTTTAGTGCAAAAATTTTGGAAGGTTTTCTCCCTCTTCCCCATTTCCTGAAAAGCTTGCATACGGAGTGAGACACCCATAAGCTTTTCCTAGATAAGAATTTAATTTATTTACGCTTCATTGTTCCAGGCATGTCTACAGACTGGTTTGGAAATTTGCTGTTCCAACTTTAACAGGTCACTGCATGGAAAGGAGCAGCTGGATTTTCCTCCAGAGCAGCCGTCAGCTGTTGGAAATCTCTTGATACTTCCCTGGCTTCTCCAGATTCAGCATTAACTTCTTCCTGTAACAGGAATTACGCTACGTGCTGTAGACTCTTTAGCTAGAAAAGGGAGGAAAGCACAGGAGGGGAATACAGCAGATGCTGGTGGGGATGGCAGAGGCCTCACCATTGCACCGACTCCATTTCACCTTCACAAGGTCAAAGTGTAGGAGAAAAACCCCCTCCAAATCATGTCACTATCTGTCTGAAGCAACTCCTGTAGCTCAAGCAAGTGGGCAATGAGTCCAAACTCAAGAAGTGTGAACTCCTGCCTGCTTTTACACTGCTTTTCCTTCTCACCTCTTCCCCTCTTAGGAAGTTCCTCCTCTTTTGCGTATTCCAGTGTTGCAGTGGGATGGCTGAGGGATGAAGGCAGCAGCCCCATTTCTCATCCCACACGGGCTGTGTGGCAGCAGAATTCTGCTGACTGCAGCGAAGTCAGTCCCGATCTGCGCAGATAGAATGACCCATATGTTAAATCTGTATGATGACATCTGTGGGAGATGTAATGCAGCCAAGTAACTCTGCCATGAGAACAGTTTCAGTGTTGCTTGACTTTCTTTTAGAGAACAATGACGAAAACATCATATTGCATTAAGTAGTACTTAATTAATGTAAGCCATGAGAGAGAGAGAGAGAAATTCAAGCAACTTGCTCCTTTGAGCTGGATGTTTTACTGAGAACTGAGCCAGAGTGACATAACTGGTGACTTTTTTGAGAAGTTGAGCTGTTGGTTTCCTCTCATCTCAGCTTTACTGAGATTTGTCCTTCAACACCAGCTAAAAAAATTTGAAAGCAGGTTTTCTGCTTGATCTTTCGCATTGTTCATATCAGAGCCCCCATCAGAGTGCTTCTTGCTCTGAACTTTGCTCTGTAATTTGTCAGCCATGAATGTCTCAAAAGGTTGGGGGACAAAGCTGTGGGACAGAAACTGCACATGAAACTGCAGGGGTGTCCCAAGGCAAACAGAGCTGCAGTCACTGGCAGCCTACAGTATTTTACCTCCACAGGGATTGGATTGATGGACGTTTTGCATACAGTCACAATCAATAGAACTTTCTCATATAACTAAAACTGATTATGGGAAGAGAATACAGTGAGAAGGGGAAAGAACAGGGGAAAACGCCACACAGTTACCACTGCTGGTTATCAGAACTTGCAATTTATGTCCTGTGAAAAACATGGGGAAATAACTGGAAGTCAGGAGGGAAGAGTTACTGGCCATGACATCATTAACTCAGTTAATATAAAACATTATATGCTCACAATGGGAGACTTGTCTGTTGAGTTGGTGGCAAAAGGGGTGGGTTCTGCCTGGTGTAAAATGACATGGTTCCACTTTGACACATCAGAATATGTGCTGGCCTTTTGTGTGGTTTTGTCCAGACCAGAAGATCCTCAGTTCTCTGAGGTAAGTGTGACCTTTTCCCCTTAGCCTTTCTGGTTAAGATACAAGAGAGAGGATATAAAATTTGTTGTAGGATGCAAGGAGCCTGAAGACACTCAAGATGAAGTTTCCAGATCCTTTTGATGCATTGTTGACTATTTTCAGGCACTTTGTCTCTTCCCTATGTTCTGATCTCTGAGCAATTCATTAAAAGGGAAGAAAGCAAAAGCAGTTCCCTGGAGTTGAAGCACTTAATCATGTTTGGAAGATCCACAGATGCAGCCCCTGAATGGCCTGTGCAGTCTGAGGCTGGGCTCTCCCCGGGGGATATTAGCGGCTCATCGTTCGCACATCAAGCTTCCGTAATGACGAGTGGGATTATCAGAGAAAATCCCCCTGTGCACGAGCGAATCTGAACTCGTGGTTCTCTTGCCTGTGCATTTAGACTCCAATTCACAAAATAAAACAGCTGGATTAGCACAGGCAAGGCCAAGTAATCTGGGGGAGGGATACTTTGAGCAGAGCAGGCATGGCCTGAGCAGCATTTTATGGTTTGTCTGACTCTGGGATTGTCTTGGTTTGTGTGGGGGAAGGTCTTCACAAAAACGTCCTGAATAATGATCGTTTTTTTAGAGTTCCTGTCAATGGTCTCGTGTGATGTGGGACTTTATGGTACAACTTCCCTTCAGAGATTCAATGTGCTCACAGCTGCCCATGTGCTGTCCAGTGCTAATCAGAATCACTCGATAACTGAAAAACGGTGAGGGAAATTGGTAGCCTGCTACAGAATGAAATGTTCTGTGGACATCTGGAGTTAGATGCATGTATCCAAGGGGTGTGAAATAAGAAAGCGATTATTTGTGTCCCCAGGGAGCTGTAACCCTGTCAAGTAATACCTTTTTTGTCCAGGGAATGTAGCAGGAAGGATGCCTTCTCCTTGGAAAAATATGGACAGTGTTGGTATTGAGGTAGAGGGTTCTCCTACCTATCCTGTGGGTGGCTGAGAGCTGAGGACAGATTTTCTTGCTCAAGGCTGATGTGAATGGAGCCACCTGTCCCATCACACATAGGCAGGAGGTGGCTGGGCAGGTATTTCACTACCTGAAATATCAACCAAGCTTCAGAGTTTAAAAACATGTCATTTACCCAACACAACAAGAATTCCAGATGCATTCCCATCCCATGATTTTGAGTTAATCTTCCACTGGCTTGTGATTTCTGAGGAGTTATGGATTGAATCCAGGCATGCTAGCTAAGCCGAATTTCTGAGTGGTAGGGTTTTTTTGTGTTTGTTTATTTGTTTTAGAACAATTTTTTTCCTTTGAAACTCCTTCAATACCAAAGGGCAAATGGATTCTTGGGCATTAATTTAAGATACTGCTACTAATAATAACCTAATGTTCGCTGTTTGTCAAAAGCTGAGAATCAGCAATGATGAAAGATGAAACTGCCCCAAGTTTCTTGGCAAAAGTGATGGAGGCAAATATTTCAGAGGTCATTTCAATTTTGAAATTTGCTTCCTCGGAGATTGTGCCGTGGTAACGTTTGCCTTCTAGATGTTATCAGAGAAGCTCTGGAATTTCATAGTGACTGAAATGAAAGAATTTTAGGATGTAGAGTCTGGCTGTTGGAGATATCCCTGTTCTGCTGTTCTCATTAACCTTGCTGGTCTTAGAGGCAGTTACTGTGCAGTCCAGGTCCAGCATTTCCCAGTCAACATCTTTCATCTCAAGCTCAGAATGATTTGGTTGTCCCCATTCACCGATAACACGCTTGACTCTTGTCCTATTCATTATCTGTTGGTTTGTTTTGGTTTTTTTAAAATCAAACATAACCCCAGTCTTGCTTGTGCATTAATTGACTTTGCAAGGTAAATAATGCTCCCTCATTTAACAGCAATGCATCAGGAGCACTGAGAGACTGCTCAGAGCAGAGCCCTCTGTGAGCGTGGTACAAGCTCACAGCTACAGCAGGACCTGCCAGATGGCAGCTTCTGCAGCCCTAAACATCCCTTTTCTCCTTGGGAATAATGGACACTGAAGAAGGGCTGCATTGGTAGATGCCATAGCTCAAAGGCAGCGATGAAGGAGAACAAATACCTTTTAGGTTTTCTGTGCGCTTTTTGATACTATCCTAATTTTAATGTTGCGTAATTCTTGCACAGCATGAAACTCCTGTTGCTTTTGGTTATTGGATGAGTTCAGCAATTCCAAATTTATCCTGTTTGTAGCCTTGAATTCTGACCTGTAGCTTACTGAGTGGAGCAGGGAGGCTGTACCCAGGCTTTGGTAGGAAATTTATTTGTGCTTTTTTTCAGCTAGGCTGAATCTGGCAGCATCATGAGATCAGCTTTTGTTGCCTCTCCTTGGGGTATCTTGGACCTCACAGGGAAGGAATTGAAATATCTTTCTATTGGGAAAACAGGGCTTGTGTGGATGCTTTAACTGGGAGAATGTCCTTTTGTAGAGGCTGTGAAAGCAGGTGGCCTCTTCTCCTAGAAGTCATCAAGTGGCTGCTCTGATCTCAGGTCAGAAATGAAGTTCCTGTTTCTCTGGGCAGGTGAAAATACCCCAAGATATGGTAAGATCTCCAAGAAGTTTCAACACCTACTTACCCTGTTTCTTTCCCTATCTCCCTCCAGCAATTGCAAGTCATGTGGAACACCTTTTTTTCATGGAATTGAGCTGCAGGTTGAAAAACCCTCTGCAGTAGATTGTGAACAGGTTGCTGCTTTGACTTTTCAATTTATGTCACTGAAGACAAATTTTATTAATAAAATCTTGGGCAACTCAGCAGTGGATTTTTAGGCTCTGACTGGGTGCCTGGAGCTGCATTTCTTTGAACTGTCTTCTAGAGGAACTGCAGCTGTATAAATGGATGAAGACTGTGGAAAGAAACTATAAATATGGCTTTATTAAGGTGGGTTTTTAAATCAAAGTGACTTTTTGAAATATTTTAATGAACCTTAAAAACTATTTTGCAGTTCTGTCCAACAGTTATGTTACTTTTCAGCAATGGAAGAGGAGGGGGACGTTAGTGAGGGAATTGTGGCCATTGCATCTGTGGCAGTGGACGGGGCAGTGCCTTTTCCATGGACTTGGCTGGACAGACAACTTAAAATGTCCAGGGGCTAGAATGCCTCTTCTGCTACTAATTTTCATGGTGTAAAGTATAGCCAGGTTCCACAGGGATAGAGAGATATCACAGGGATGCCATTGGGGAGTGAGGAATTTGGGGACATTTGAGACATTTCCTGTTGCCCTGCAGCTTATTCGATGGGCAGTGGTGGACTGTGCTTTAGCAGGAATGTGACAAACCCACTCAAGATATGTTTTCCTTGCTCGAAGTAAATTGAAAACAATGATTTAGCACATAAAAAAAGTGCAAGCATAGCTTGGTGATGGTTTAGTGCCTTCTATTCCCCTTGTGTTCTTGTCACAGAGAGTTTAAGATCTTTGCCTAAGGGCACGTGGCAGGTATCAGAATTCTGCAGGGCAGCTGGTATTTGGTGTTGGCTGTTCTGGGAGTTAATCGTGGGCTCAGAAAGCACCACCGAGCTGTGCTTCCTCAGCAGCTGGGAGCTATGAAACTACAGGCTGGGGCTTTACATCAGAAAAGACACATCCATTCCAGCTTAAACACACATCTCCACATCCCAATGACTCCAAACCTGGCTTCAGTGAACTCCAGAGGGACTTAGACTGAAACAGGCACAGAGTGGAGCAAGGGAGAGGTGGAGGGATATGGGTGGTCACTGGAAACTCAGGGCTAAGCCTCTGGCAGTTCTGTCTTGCTTTTTCTCCACCATAACACCGTGTCTTTGAGGAGAGCACTGGGAAAGCTTCCTCACTGAAGGCCAAGGCCATAGCATGAAGGAAATCATTCAGAAAGCTGCTCAGTAGTATTCCAAAGAGTGTAGAAATCTTTGATGGAAGCAGTTTTCCTCTGGGCGTGTGCACATGTACATGTCTGCATAAATGAATGTGTGAAAAGAAAGGCACTGGGTTGCATCATCCAGAGGTGGTCTGAGCTGGGATTTCCACTCAGCAGAGCCTGACATGGGGAGGCTTTGTAGCAACTACAGTGTTCTGTTTGGGGAGGCAGAGGTGCTCCAGATACACTGTACCATCCTGGTAAAAATGCTTTTTGGCACAGAGGTAACCACCTCTTTTCTAATTCAAGTGTCACATTTTACCCGCTTGCAGTTCCCTGCTTGTATGTTTTGGCTTTTGCCCAGCACCTCGGGCTATGTGTGCTCATCTGGTTTTGATAAAACATTGAACTTAGACAATACATCTTCTTGGACATTTCTTCCTGTTAGATTCAAGTGTGATACAAAGCAACCAGTACTTGATCAGTAGCAGACACTGTTTTTATCAAGCATTGTTGGATGTTCATTAGCCATGAAAGGACTGCAGAGAAAACTTGCCACAGGACAGGTTGGTGCTGCTCCTTCTTTAGCCACCTCAGTGGCTGCCTGTTGGGTTCTCTTTTGAAGCCCATGCTCATGTACTGGGCTACAATATCTAAGTTATTTGGCTGGTGTTTATCTTGCCTCTTTTACTGTCTTGTTAGTCTGCTAAGAGAGATAAAAATGCCCACGAGATATTGAACAGTGGCAGATGGATGGGAGGAGCAACCTCATTAAAAATCATCTCCTCATCCTGACATTTAGGTAGCATTTAATGACATGAGAATTTGCAGTGCAGTTAAATGTTGGGTGAAAAGATGAATAAAAATAGCATTTCCCATGGTGTGCCCGAGGAGCACGTGTTACCTCTGATATGACTGTGAGCCACTCAGCCTCTGTAACACACTTAATATCCCTGATCTATGCAAGGGAAGGATGTACCACATCCATATGTATTAGACAGTGATCTAAAACATGAACAAAGGCATTCATCTCCCTGAAGTTCATCTGTCTGCCTGTCTGCTTTGCACCAGTCACCAGGCTCCCCTTGGAGGAGGGAGGGTGGAGTAGGAAGAGGGAGAAGGAGGGATATCTCCGGGGGTTGAGCATCTCTGCCTGATTTTCATGCCTTGGGATGGCTGGTGTGTTCCTGCATTAGCACCACTCCTTGTGGACAAATGGCCCAAATTCCAGTCCCAGGGGAGCCCTGCCTTCCAGCAGGGCACTGCCTGTGGCCTGTCCTGCTGGGCTGGGCACAGGGGCTGCTGCTGGGGATCCCTGGAGCTCCCACAGCCCTTCCCGTGGTGCTGCTTGTCAGGGCTGGCGCATGGCGTCCAGCAGGAGTGACACGGGTGACACTCCATGGAAACCCTCTGGATAAGTTGTTCCTCGTGCTGTTGGACAGCCTGAGTTGCACAGGAAGATAAAAGACACTCAGACTTGCAGAGCACCATTGTCAGAAGCTTTGGCCTGACCTCAGACGTGTTTATCCAGCGTGAGGGAGCTGCAGGCACCGCATGGACCTCTTTGTTCTCAGCTTTTTTATCTCTTCATGTCTCATCTCCCTTCCTTCATCCGGTGGACTGAGATGAAAGTTGTGTGCACCCCTCTGCAAGTTTCCTCAGAGATCCAATTAAAATACCTCATCCTTGGAGCATATGGGAGGGTTGAGCCATTGAACCTATCCTGCTGGAGCTTTTCTTCTGTCTTGTTTCTGGGATTATGGATATTCAAAACTGAGATTGAACACTTAAACTTTTATAGGAAAGGCTGGTAGAACTTAATGTGCTCTTTGGTTTTCAGCAGATTTTTGCTCAATGTGGAACTGAGTATTGCCATCTTACTGCAATACTATACTCCAATAAATAAATGCAGTGGAATCCCATTTAATTAGTATGAGTTGCACCCCCTAAAATCCTCTAGGCTATTTGAACAGATTACAAGCCAAAACCCAGAGTTTCCCCCTAATTTTCCAGCTGTGCAAATCCATCCTTGGATATTAAAAAGACTAAGTCTCATTATACATTTTCTGTCTCCTGTATCTTCTAGAAAAATCAAAGATCTGGTTCTTGGAGTGTTGTAACTAACAAGTGTTTTTTAAATCATATCTTAATCCTCAAAGGCAAGAGGCAACCCTCAAAGTAAGAGCTGACTGCAGGTTTCTTGGTGACACTGGATCACCTGATAGAGCCCCACTAAATCTGCCTCCAGGTGCAGGGATTAGAAGGCAGCTGACAATGTTCATTAATGAAATGTAGGACGAGGGGGAAATCCAACTTACACTCCCTGTATTGGTCGTTGTGATGATTGAAATGTGGTTTTATTTTTGCCTTTATCACATGTACGTGGAACAAGAAGAAATACAGAGGTTCCATTTTTTTTGAAGCATCACTCATCTGAGCCATCTCCGGTGTAAAAAATGAAGTTGCTTTTACAGAAACCATACAAAACCATTGTCAGGACTTATATGAAATACTGTTGTGTCCTAATAATAACTTCTAGCTGAAAAATCTTGGCATCCTGCAGCTTAGGAAAGGGTTTTAAAATTCACCTTCAGTTTTTGGGCAACAGGCAAAACATGTGGCTCTGTTTAGGAGCTATTTTAGTTAAAGCTTGACAATACAGGATGATAAAATACAGCTGCATTGTTTAAACTTTCAATTTAATTTCTGGTTTGGGTCCAAGCTGTTTCATCAATATGGCGCCATTCATTTCAAAACAAAGCCCTTGGAAGGGTCTCCATTACCCCACCATTGATCAAGAGGGTGTTAAAATGTAGAGCCTAATTATGTTCCTGGCCTGTTTGGAATTCCAAAATTGGATTTTTGTAACTGTCAAATTTGCAATCAGGGTAACTTTCCATGACAATTAGACAGAATTATTAGTGCTTTCCTTGCCAGGGGGTTATAACTAATGGTGGTGGCTCACTTTTCAAGGCTCAGTAAGTGTCAAAGGCAACGTATGTCTTACAGAAGAGCCATTTGACTGCAAAATTGCCTGCACTGAACTGCACCCGAGCCTCTCCTACTGTTACAGTCATTTTTGTCAATTCTCCAGGGCTGCACTGTGGCCTCTACTGCAAGCTCTGCACATCAAATTGGGTCCTGCCTTGTTGCAAGGTGGGACTCAAGAAATTGTGACATGAAAATGTTCATCTGTGAGTATTTCCCTCAAGCTTACCTTGGTGAGGGCTGGTACTCAAAAGGCTGCTGATTTTGGTCAATTATTGCTTTGAATCTTTACAGTGAGCCAAGCACAAACATCTGTACAACCTGTCTGAGGAAGGCTAAATCTCAGCCTGAACCAGACTCACAGCTAAAGCTCCTGTCTGTGTGAAATGTTGAGTTTGTGCTGAACTAGGGGTGTTTGCCCCGGTGAGAATTCCTTCTTGGTATAGCTCTGCAAATGCTATAAAAAATGTTAAAGGGAAAAATAAAGAAGCAAAAACAGTTACAGCAACAAACAAAGCCAAACCCAAAGACGTATCAAAGCTGAGGTATCTATCCTGTGCTGCCTTATGCAGCAGACAGCTGGTTCTTTTGCCCAAATGCTGATGCATGAGGGCATTTGCTCACAGAAGAACTGACAGAAAAGCTTTCCTTGCCTCCTGTACAACATCCAGCCTGGAGCCATCTCTTCAAGATGCAGCTGACCTGTTGATATCAACAGATTTTTGTCATCAGCTTCAAGCTTCAGATGGAGCACCAGCTCTGAGAGCTGCCTGACAGTGGCAGGTAGTGACCATTTCTTCATCCTTGCATCAGTTAAAGGAGCCACTTCCAGCCCAAATCACCCCTTCACGTGCCTGCTCTTCCTCCCACCATGTCCGTTCCACTGGCACAAATGGAACAGCCATGTGGTTTAAGGAATTGATCTCCTTGAAAAATAATCAATTTGTATTTTCAGATTGGGTCGTTTTTCATCTTTCTCCTTCCTATCTGGCATAGTGTCCATCTGTGAGGTGCAGACACTCACTCTAAAAGCAAAGGTGGCAACTCAAACCAGTTAAGCACCAGTGCTGGTGTCAAACTATCACCTCTGGTTTTCCCCAGGGAACCAGAGCCTGCCTTTTTATCTTGGAACATCTCTTTTTATCTTGGAACATCTCTTTTTCTCTTAGAACATTTCTTTTTCTCTTAGAACATTTATTTTCTTCTTAGAACATTTCTTTTCTTCTTAGAACGGCTAGAACATCTCTGTGTCAACTGACATATGTTTACTTCAACAGTCATGTGATTGTTTTTGACAAAAAGATCTGGAATTTAGCTTTACTGATATAGATTCTATGTTGCTCATACCCCTAATCCTGCAGAACGTTTGCCCTGGAAGAAAGAGGGATTGTACTCAATTTTGCTTAATTAAATCAATCTAAACTAATTGTCAGCTAATAAAATAGTGTTGGTCAGCTCATAAAACAGAAATGAAGATTAAAAGAGCAGTTGCCATGAACAGGTGGTAACTCTGTTTCCAAGTTAGACCACATTACTCTCTGGCACAGAATCTCTGAGAATACCTCATATTCCAGTTTTTTTCAAAAAAATGTTTATGAAACTTATAAAATATAGAGCTCATTTTATAACCAATTTTCTATCTCACCTGCCAAGAGCAGTGGGGGTTGAGCCAGCACAAGGCGGATGCAGAGTTTTAGGCAGATGTCCAGAAATGGATTCTCTGCACAGGGCTGTGGAATACATTTCTACCTTTGACTGGCCTTTCTGTTGCAATTCTCAAGATTTAGTTTTTTTCTTTCTCGTTGCTATTGCAGAAAAGACGTAGTAAACATTTTCTTTATGTCATTGATCTTGACCTGACACTGTTGTGCAAAGGGTGAGACTTTGCTCACTGTGGATGCTGTTTAACTCTAGATGGATCTTGAGTTAGTTAATCCCTCTGGATTTGGCCTTTGGTATTTTTGTTGACTCTGCAGATCTTGCAGAAGGCATTAAACCTTGATCTCATTTCAGCTGGAAAGGACTAAACTGGAATCTTTGCTTCTCAAAGTAGAAGCAGAACTTGGTGGTTTGAAGTTGCTGTTAATGGTTGAATGATGAAAGAAAATTTATTGCATAGTGATTATTCTATTATTTGCTCAAGAGTGCAAAACCATGTGGTTTTGAGCATTTTGTTATGGCTTGCAAGTAGTGTGGATGCTATGTAGCGGTGCAGGGCATCCAGCACCAAAGGGGTTTGTTGCATTGCTCTTTCCTCTGACTACCCATTCCCAAAAAATCTCACGCAGGATGTTCTTGGTTGATCTTATGTTAAATCCTCAAACATGAAAGACAAGATTAATTTCCTTCCCTTTCCCTCACAAAGTGCTGCAGCTCCTCAGGCTGCACTGACAGCCCTGGTGCTAAGGGGAGGCTTCTGCCAGACTTGGGGTTAAAACGTGAAGGTTCATTCTTGTTTCTCTGCACTCCTCTTGCAGCTGATGTGCCCCTCACTGGTATGGAGGGCAGCTCTTTGGCCCAGGGTAACCAGTTTTTTGGCTTTTTCAGACATACCTGTGCCAGTATCTGACCTGCATGAGGGAGCTTTGCTCCGCCTCCTCTCAGAGGAGAAGGATATGAATTTCTCTAGCTGGCTGCTTCGGGAGGTGGCAAAGCTGCTGGAGCTTCATCCCCATCCTCACCTGCAATCCTGTGGCTGCTGTAGCCAAGACAGGGAGCAGGGTGGGTTGGACTGGATTTCTGTGAAGCAGGGCATTACCGTGGCTTGGTGCAGTCTTAAGGCAGACATACAGAAAACAGATTTAGACACCCATCACATCTGGCAGCATCTGGAGCTGGAGTGTCTGGAGGGAGGTTTCTGTGGGAGGCTGGGGCTCCCCTGCGTGGCTCCTGCTGCAAAACTGATCCTGGCCGTGCAACAGGAAGGTCTCCCTCAATAAATGCCATGTTTTCTGTGTTTGCACTTCAGTGATCCAGCCAGGCTGCCCGGCCTTAGGATGTGTCCCAGCTCTTCCCTGCAGCCAGAGATGGGCTTGCAGCCGGAGCTTGGGGCCAGCTGGGGACGCAGGAAAGGCTGCAGCAGGGCCATCACCTTGTCCCTACAGGATTTCCTCATGGCAAACGCTGCTGCCTGGCTCCCACTGCTCGAGTTGGTGGGAGGAGAAGTGCTGTGAGTGGTGCAGCACAGGCTGTGGTTGCTCATCTGAGAAAAGCTATGGTAGGAATTTATGGCAACATCTCCTTGGGGATCTGATTTACCATGTCCTTGCTGAATGAACATCATTGAATCGCAAATCTTGGATTAAACTCACTGAGAAGATTCCCCACACTGGCGATCCTGTGAGAGTCTTGGACTCAGGTCCTGCTGAGGCATGATTTCTTTAAAGAAAAGGGAGTAAGGTAGTGCTGGTGTCCATTCCGTGCAGTTTTCTGTTCATCCAGATGTCCCAAGCTTGCTCAATATGAAGAAAACATCTTCTGGGAGTCACACCAGCAGTCAAGTCTCTATTTATTTCCCTCAAAGAGTAGCTTTAGGGGGAATGTAACACTGACTGTGGGACTGGCCTCAGCCCCTTATCACTGCCTCTGTGCTTTAAAGCTTGAGTGACACAGAGCTGGAGGAATAATAGAGTGTCACTCCTCCAAAGAAATGTGTGTGGGCTTTAGTGACTCTTTGAGGGTCTTGAGGGACTCCAGACTTTGTCCAGATTTGCACTGGTGAAAATGGACCAACATCTCCTGTTCCTCACAGTGAGGATGAGTAGGAAGACCGTGAGCTAACTGGCTGCTCATCTTCCCAGGCATTTGCACAAAACCATCCAGGACCCCAAACTAACAAAAGCCACATTCAAAGCAATTATCTGCTCTCGTTTTGTTGGTTTTAATGTGATGTTTCTAGACACTGGTACAACAAGCACACTCTTGTAAACTCTCGTAACAGTTGTTTGCAGTTAGTGTCTTCAAGATGGTTTTATGTGTGCTGATCATGACTAATATCCATCACTTCAGTGGCACCGTCACCCTCCAGTGCTGGGGAAAGTCTTTCCTACTAAAATAATTATTTTCTCAGCTTGTTTAGAATTTTTCTTGTTCCTTTTATTACCCTTTTATTCACAAAACACAGATACCGATTTGCTCATATATTGTGCTTTCCAGATGAAAGTGCTTTGTGGTTCACAGACTTAAATAATTAGATCTTCACAGACCTCAGACTGGTTATAAAGGCAGTTGGAGTCGTCATCTCTGGTTTTACACTTGGAAACAGAAAAAGTCTGTAGAAGGAAGGTAACCAACCCAGCTGACAAGCTGTCCCTGGCAGAGCTGGAGGCAGACACCCCCTCTGAAGTGTACTCTGTTTTTCTAAGCATTAGGAGATGTCACTGTGTTCACATTGCTAAAGGCCTCCCCCCCCCTTGACTCCATCTCTTCTTGTTGTCACAAACTTCATTTTTAGCATAAGCACCAGCTGCTGGAAAGGTGCTGGGACCTTCTCCCCATGGCTCACCCAAATCCACAGCAGCTGCTCCCCCTCCTTGCACCCAGGACCATTTTTCCCCCATCACGTGTGATGGAAGCAGTGACCGCCGTTATCCCAAAAACCCACCCCAGATCCAACCCCGGCCCCTTTTGCCCTCAGCCACAGTGGATGCTGCAGCCTGTTTCCTTCAGGAGGTTTGTCTGAGGCTGTATTTCTTGGGAACACTGTCTGCAGAGGAGGCAGGGCTGTTTTAAGCTCCTCTCAGCCCTCGGGAGGGTGGTGTGAGCTGTGCATGCTGGGGGGCCGCGCTCGCTGCTGCCAGAGGGGCAACGGAGCCACTTCCATTCCTTACCAAGCTTTGCTCCAGCAGCTCAGTAAACTTTTCCTCTGCTGATGGAGAACTTTTCCTTGCTGGATGAACTTTTCCTCACTGTGCAGGGCGAGGGTTTGACACGAGCCCAGTGATAATTCCTTGTCTCCCCCCCGCAGGTCCATCCGGCCGCCAGCACGGCTCCTTTCCCAGCCAGGACCGTAAGTGGGCAACACGGGCTCCCCGGAAAGGCAGAGCCCAAGAACAACCGGGGTGCACTGCTGGGGGAGGGGGGGCTGTGCCGGCCAGGGATGCCCTTTGCTTCTGGGGAGAAGCTTGTGGGAGGGGGGGGTCTGTGAGTCTCTGCCTGCTCTTTGCCTCAGTTTCCCCCAAGGATCTGGAGAAGGGAGAAAGGAGCTGGGAATGGCCTGCTTCTCTCTGGGAACGGCCCAGGCAGTACCTGATGAGCACCTGGGAAGGGCCATCCTGCTTGCACTTTCCTCCTCTTTGCTTGGTTCGCTGTCTGAGAGAGGACACCGGGCTCCTGGGGCTGTCTCAGGTCACCTGCTGTGCTCTCCTTGCCGTTAAAACTCACACCTCTGTTCTCCCCAAACTGCTCATGCTTCTCATCGTTCTTTGGGGGTGGGATGCTGAGAAGAGCCAGAAATGGGGTTACTTGATGAGGTGAGTGCTCAGAGGGATGGTGGCTGTGGCCGTGTTTGCAGTTGCAGGCTCTCCCATGAGGAGAGAGGTTCCTCTGCCCCTGGCATCCAGCAGCCTGGTGTCTGCTCGGGTCTGAGCATGTTGGTGTCTCTGAACAGCCTCCCCTGAGAAAACCAAACTGGTTTGAGAGGTTGAAAGTGATTGAAAGCTGATTTGTGTTTGCTGGTGCAGGAACCGTGCATCTCCAAACCCGGCTTGGAAGTTCTCTGGTGCAGGTGCAAAAGCACAACCAAGGTTTTAAATTCTCAAATCTCCAGTGGTGGTTAGTAGTGACAAGCAGGAATTTGCATGGGAATCTTTGTACCTGATGGCCACGTGCAGGTTTTGTGGAAGATGAGAATTGTGGGGACTCTGAAATAAATTGTGGGGCTGAGCAGATGAGTTATCCCAAGTGCTGGGTTGTGAAGGCAGTGGTGTGACAAGGCCTGAAGTTCTGCCACTGCTCTGCCTCTCTGCTCCCCTTGCTGAACACACTCAGCAGAAAAATCCATGTCCCACAGCCCAGAAGCTCCTGTGAAGCCTCAGATTAGGAGAAGCCCCAGTCTTTGTGCCCCACCATCTGGGGAGATGTTCTTCTTGCTCTGGCCGCAGTTCGCTCTGCGCTCTGCCCAAGGGTGTCACAGAACATGCTGCTGATTCCTCATGGAATGGGTGCTCAGGGTGGAATTGTCTGTGGGTCCCAGGCACAGCTGGAGGAGTGGGAAGCAGCCAAGCAGGGCAGAGAGGGCATCCTGGGAAGGATCTGCCTCAAATCTGCAGTGCTGCATCCCTTGGGTGGGACCCTGAAGATGCCCAACATTGTTCCCTGTCCTCACTATGGAGACCAGAGGACATTTGGAGTGTGTAACAGCTTCCTTGAAATTATTAGTTCTTCCTGCATCAGGGAAAAAAAATCAATGTCTGAATAGAGAAGCCAGCTCCAATCCTTCTGGGAGGGAAAGATCCTTCAGATCTTGTTTCTATCCTCATCCTCTTTCCTATTCTCTGCCATGGTTTGGGATGCTTTGCCTACTCCTCTCTATTGACTTGGGCATGTCCTGGCACACAAATGCACTTCTTACCACAGTGAGCCTCATGTTGGAGCTGCCATGGGGAGGAACTGATGACATGTCCAAGGACACATGGGAAAGTATTGTGTCAGCAGAAATTACATCTACGTTTTCTGCAGTCCTGGTTATCGGTCCTGCCACAAGCCAGTCTTAGTTCTCGATTTTCTTTTTAAAGTGGTGATTTGTTTCCTTGGCCTGAAACTTTGTGCTTCAGTTTCTCCCCTGGTGGCTGTGCCCTTTTCAACCTCTTCCTGTTGCGTGTCCATAGAAAACATGAAGAGTCCTGCCCTTGCACATCACAGCCCTTGGAGGGGACAAGATATTAAATGATTTTAAAATGTGGTTTACTCCATTGTGCACTTTCTTCTAAGGTTTTATCCAGGCAAAATCTAGTAATGCTGTTATTCTGCTAACGTGACAGCAGATTAGAGTTTATGCTGCTGTTTATGATCATTGTGAAGGGCGTTTAAGGCGCTCTGAACGCCTCTCCTGCAAAGGAAAGAGCTGGGGTTATTCAGCCTGAAGAAGAGAAGACTCCAAGGAGACCTTAGAGCCCCTTCCAGTGCCTAAAGGGGGCCTATAAGTAGGAGAGAGAGGGACTTTTTATACAGGCAGATAGTGACAGGACACTGTCACTGGTTTTAAACTCAGAGAGGGGAGGTTTAGATTAGATGTTAGGAAGGAATTGTTGCCTGTGAGGGTGGGGAGGCCCTGGCACAGGGTGCCCAGAGCAGCTGGGGCTGCCCCTGGATCCCTGGCAGTGCCCAAGGCCAGGTTGGACAGGGCTTGGAGCAGCCTGGGATAATGGAAGGTGTCCCTGACCATGGCAGGGGGACTGAAACTGGGTAATCTTTAAGTTCCCTTCCAACCCAAACCATTCTATCCTTCTATGATTTATAGGTTGGTTGTTTTTTTAGGGTTTTTTTTGACTGTGGAAGGAATCCTCCATCTTGGCAATCTGGCCTGGGATTCCTCTTGTCACCTGATGCTTGAAGGTTTCCTTCTATGATTTGATTTTAGTAATTTAGCATCCAAATGACACTTGGATTTTTAGGATGTGGGCTAAACCCTTGGGAAGTGTGGGGCCAGGCAGCAAGGCAGAGACAGTATTGCTTGAATGTGGTTATTATGGGTTTTTCTACACCCTGGCGATCTGCATCCCAATACTTTGGGACTGTCACTCCTGGCCCACTGCCTCAGGAAAGGTGGGCAGCGTTGTGTTTACTGCTGGGAGGCTCTCAGAAGTGTGAGCTGCTGCTGTATTTCTCAAAGCTGCAGGAAGGGCTGCGTGTTTTCTTTCACACGGCCACGTTCCTCGTGGGCTCCTAAGCACTGCACTAGAGACATCTGCAGATGCTTCTGGCTGCACTCAGGCACTTCCAGCCCTTCCCAAGGTGGGTGTCTCTGCCTGGCCTTTGCTATTGGCTGGTTCTGAGACTTCAGCCCATTAGAAACTTTAGTTTCAGGGAGTGAAGTGGAATTTAAACTATCTGAATATAGTCCTTTGTGTCAAATCAAATGATTTGTTAAAGTGAGGCCAGATTTGTGGGGAGAATCAATCTTTTTTATTAGATCAACTGATGTGGAAAGAGCAGACAAACTTTCAGGCATATTAACCCTTCTCCTTGCCTGTGTTTTTATTGCAAGAATGAAGAGACCTGTCTGCCAGGGGAGGCTGTGCTTTAGGTTGTGCATTCACTTTGACCGTTCCTCAATAGTCTTGGTCTGAACACAGGCATGGGTGGTATTTTTGGGTGTGCTTTTACACTTTTTGGGGAGAAAGACTTTTCTCCCTCTGTGTTTGGACACTAGATGTTACTACAGAACAAATAATGGGCTCTGCTCTGCAGCTGACTCATTGTGCAAGTCTGGGGCTAATTACTGAATCCCTCTGTGCCTCAATTTCCATCTGTAAAATGTCACAGATGCCCACCATTCATAAATCGCTTTCAGATTTCCAGATGAGGTGCTGTGTAAGTGTAGAACAGCATTAGTTTATGCATATTGTGCTAGAGGATAATACGAACCACATGCAGCAGAGGAGCCTCACAGATGTGTCTCTTCCCACTGCGAAAGGCAAGGCCCGGGCTGATGATTTAGCACAACACTAATTGGACTGAAAGAGGAGATTGCTTTTGTACTGATGCAATTGTCACCATTAAAGCCCTCATTTACCAACGGTTCTTGGAGGTAGCCCAGTGATTCCCTGCGGAGGAGAGCTGCAGTGTCCTGCCTTTGGAAGCACAGCGATTCACAGCAAACGCTGCCGTTTTTCCAGCACCCCCCACGCCGGCATTCCATGCCTCTGGAAAGGGACTGGACCATGGTTTGGTGGGAATGAGCATCTTGCTTGGCCTCCAGCTGCACTTAACACGTTTTTGTGGCATATCCTAATCTCCAAGCAGAGGCATTTCCAGTGCCATTCCTGGGTGTTGCACACACAGGAATCCCCATTTATCGATAAGAAAAGCTGTTCCCATGGCTGCGGGCGAGTGAGCGCCTGGCAGCTGTTCAGCATTAAGTCAATTCTCAAAGTTTAAAGGATTTGTGGGCTGTGATGGTTTGGGTTCAGGCAATTAACTCTGGTGAAGTGCCTGAGAGTGTCTTGCAGACATATTTCACGGAGAAAGATGAACTTAAACAGTTAAGAGCTTTGATTTGATTAAGTGCCCTTAAGTTTCCGTATTGTGCAGTTGGGGCTAAACTCTCAGTGGGTACGAAACCTAGGAGGCTCTTTGGCTGCAGGAGAATTATGATTGTTGCTTCCCATTGCAATCTGGCCCTGTGCTTGTTTTAAAGTGCCAAATTCAGCCCCGTTGCCAGCGGCATCACGTGGCAGCAGGCACCAGTGACTGCATCGGCCTCTAAGGCTCGAGCTGTGTCCTTTTAAAGCCCTGCTTGGAGCTTATTTGCCAGTGTATTGTTGCCTGGTGCTCAGAAGTGACTGCTGATGCTGAGCTGTCGTGAGCTGGTGTGGGGTTGGAGGGAATGGAGGGGTCTCTGTGGGTATCCAGTTCCTTCTTGGTGTTTTGCAGGCGAATCGCGCCATTCTGCGTTTGTCCATTTTGGACTCGCAGGCTCTTCTCCCCGTTCCTCATCAGTGCTCAGAGGGAGGGTCAAAATTCACTGTCAAAACCTCCACAGCTGTAAGAGAAACATAATATTGAGGCTGAGTGCGTGGGGTGACAGGCGTGGGAGGGGAGATTGGCTGACACCCAGCCTTACCCAGTGCTTGCCATGTTCCAGGAGAAACCTCCCCAAATGCTGGGCCTTCATTCATGGGTCTAAACTTGCCATTTAAGGCATTTTTTAGGAGATTTTCAAGGTGGAATCAGCCAGAACCTCAAAACGAAGCTCCTCAAACTGACACCAGCATGGGGTTTCTTAGGGGACACACCGTGCTGCTCATTGTAGGGTCAATGTCACAGGTCAGAGAAAGTGCAAATAGGCAAGTGGTGATTGAGGGCTTGATCACATCAGAAAGTGAATGGATCCCCAGGTTTGGGAAGCATTCATTGAGTTTTGGGTTAAAACAACAGAATTCAGGAACCCTGGAAAACATTTTGATTCTGGATATCCTCTGATTTTTCAATCTAAAATGAGTTGGAGGTGTAGCTATTTTGAAGAGTTAAAAATCTGAGGGTGAAACTGAAATGTGCCTGGCTAAGCCCAAAGAGAAATTTCCTTTCCTATTTTTTCTTCACCCAGAAGTTAACAAGGAAAACAACAGACAACAAACCCAAACAAAAAGTCCCTAATGGGGACTAATCCCACTAATGGGATGCGAATGTTTACTTGTTCTTCACATTATAGGGACCAGAGGATGTGAGGGATTTGCTGGGTCCCCTGAAACCCCAGTGTCCCTGGGTGTCCTGGAGAACAGAAATCACAGCTGCAAAGAAATGTGGGAAGGATTCCTCTTCGTGCTGCTCAGATCTGTAAGGATCACTGCAGAGCTCAGGGGGGTTTAGAAAAAGGCCAGCAATGAGCAGCATTAGGCAGTGATGGTCCTCGAGGGATGTCCTGGATCCTTGGACCATTCCAGCCCAGCCCAAGAGCAGCGTGATGGTCACTGGCCTTGTGCAGGGCGAGGAGGGAGTGGGAGGAACTGGACAAACCGCAGTGGGGTGAACCTGAAGCTGAAATTCTGACATGGGAAATCAAATTTTTGCAAAAGTGCCCCTGGCAACAGTAAAAACAACAATCATCATCCTCATCATCATTGTGCATTTACTATAGAAAGCACATGCAAACGTGGTATTTTGGTGCTCAGGGACCCACATTCTTCTGAATTCTGACCATCCTTTTCAGTGGCTTAAACAGTTGCTTTCCTTACTGGTCTTCCAGCTGATTTTTTGTCTTGGCTAAAGGAAGCCAGTGCTAAACATTCTGGATGAGGAACAACTAGAGTTTGACTGAGCACCGTGATTGTCACAGGTTTGTGGTTTGCAGGGACTTTGTGCAGAGAAGAGGTGTCCAGCCCTAGAGCTGCCCTGCAGCTTAGCAGGCCCAAAGTAATAAAACTCAAAGCAGGGGTAGAATTTGAGGTCAGAAATCCCAACTGGAAACAAGATGCACATTTCCTATGCAATGGTTAACTTTGGATGCCGTTCACTAACGAAAGCTCGGTTGTCTGGCTCTGGAGTGTCTTTATGAAACACAAGCCCCATCTCAGCACACGTTGTTTGGCTCGAGACTGAGATTCCCTGACCTGTGTTACACAGGTGCAGAACCAATATTGTGAGAGTCCCTGCAGATTCACGGTGAGCCTGATTCAAATATTTCCTTTTGTCCTGCCTGCTTCCTTATTTCATGTTACACTGCACCGTGTTTTGACTGCATTTTCCCCCTGATTGCTTCTCCCAGCAGGGAAAAGCAGTCTCGTTTGTAAGGGATGTGAAGCCATCTCAATGCGAGATGAAGTTTTCAGTGTAGTGGGGTTTCCGTGCATCCTTCACTGGGGTCAGGTCCCACGAAGTCTCTCTCCATGTCACAGATCAGGGATCGAGGGAGAAACGAGTGTAGTTAATGGTGGTGGTATCAGACACGGGATTTTGGCACAGTGAGGACTGGACCAGCTGCAGGAGCATTTTCCCCAGGCCCTGTGGACATTGTGCCCTCATCTTCCTTGGCTGGAAAGCATATGGACTCCCTCCTTTTAATTTGGGGACTTTTAATCTAGTTTAGATTAGCCCTGTCTTGCTGTGAGACGTTTGCAGATACCTATTGTTCATCCCACCTGTGTGTCTTTATTTTCTGTCTTTTTGTTTGCTTTATCTGCTTTGCTGCCATGCCCCGCTACAGCTGGGAACCAGGGGAGGGTTTTTTGGTGCAATAGCAAAACTATTGAGCAGCCACCAGCACCACTTGGGGCACCAGGATCAGCAGTTCCACTCAACAAGGCTTTAGCAAACTCATTCTGGACAGGTAAAATCTTTGTTTTCAGGGTAACTTCAGTTGGGCTGCGTTAGTGAAATGTGCTTGGTGCTTGTAAAATTAAAGATGATGCATTTCTAGCCAAAGGTGTTGCATCAAAAACCAGCCATTCCCTGCTAAAACTCCCTCTGGCAGATGGAGATGGATGGAACAAGGATCTCACAGCTGATGGGTGCCTGTGAGTGAATGATCCTGATTTAATTCCAAATGCTGATGGAACACCAGCCTCAGCAGCAGGATGGATCTCTCGTGGAAAAGCACAAATCCCCAGGCTGAGAGCAATTACAGAAAAAATTAGTGAGTGGGGTGGGAGTGTGCATGTGTGAAATTTTAAATAAAACAACGTGAGCAATGTGAGCTCTTTGAGAATAGACCTGGGTAAATAATGGAGGCTTTTTGGCTTCATTTTCCAAATCAAAAAAATTGGAAAGAAACATGAATTGGGAGAATCTGAAATGGAAAATTTTAAAGTTTTGACACAGTGTAATAACTAAAATATGGGTTTGGGTCAACCAAAATTCTTTCCTTTGACCCAAACAAAACCATTTACTTTCACTTAAGACTATATAATTTGTTCATTTATTTTTAATTTAAGTGAGATTTGAAATAAGTGCTATGCAAAATGTAAGGCTGAAACATTTCATTCAGAAGGTATGAAAAATAATTTAAGAAAAATACCCAAGAGATAATATTGCAAAAATTTTTAAAATTACACTCTTTCCCCCCCACTTGAAACAAGATAGCTTCTCAAATAGTAGCTGTTACTTCAAAAACACATTTTGTGGTAAACTTTCTCTTCACTCAGTTTTGCTGAGGTTTTTTTTTACAGACTTTCAAAATCACAGAATATCACGATAATGAAAAAACATTTATTGTTTGTTCATAAAAAATTTTAAAAAGCTTTTTCGTCTTTAAGAAGGAAGAGAAGAAAGTAGACACAAAAATGAAGTATGAACACTTTACAAGCGGAAAAGGATCAGATAGCAGTTCTCATAAGAAAGGAAACCTGAGCTGCTTTTTAAAGATAGCCAGTAAAGCTAAGGGTAAGGGTTGTTATAATAGAGATATGAGAGACATTACAAATGGGGGAATTTTGGCACTGACTGGGGTCTTGTAGCAGAGATGGTGAATTATCTGGAATGAAGGCAAAAAGGCAAAAATGTTCTGGAGGTGTTCTGTTTCATATTGATGGGCAAGCTAATAACTCACAATTTCCAGGTGAAAATAAAATGTTCCAGCCTGCAAAGCCCTGTTGTGAAAACTGTGGAAAAGAACAAACCCTCTTTGCTCAAAGAGCCCATCTTTAAGTTTCTCTGAGCTCGCAGTTCCTGATGTGTGAAACGCTTTAATTGTGCCGAGTGAGATGTCGTGGGCTCTGCACCTGGGATTAGAGGAACCGTGTGTTCCAAGGGGGCGGCTGGTGGGTTTTGGTGGTTGTTTGGCACAGAAGGGGGGCAGGAAGGAAGGTGGGCTCTCTCCCTTCTCCCTCCTTCCTTCCACACTTCCCAAGGCTGAGACAGAGCCGTGTCCCTGCGGGGGGACCAGGACCACAGAACGGTGTGAGCTGGAAGGGACAGCGAAGGATGGAGTCCGGCTCTGAGGGAATGGAGAGCTGTGTGGTGTGTGAGCACAGGGCAGGTTGGGGCAGGCAATGTTGGCAGGTCAGCCACAACACAGATTTCTCTGCAGCTGGACACAGGGAATGTTGGGAAGAGGAGGCACCAAGGGTGCGGTTCCCCTCTGGGCCGGGTGCCTTGGTCCCTGTCCCAGCAGCCGGGCTCCGGCAGCCCTGGGCCCTTCCCTGGCCGTGTCTGTGCCAAAAGGGGAAGAGGAGGGGCAGGCACCGATGTCTGCTCTGGGGTGACCAGGGACGGGACCCAGGGGNCTCCGGCAGCCCTGGGCCCTTCCCGGGCCGTGTCGGTGCCAAAAGGGGAAGAGGAGGATGGAAAGGGAAAGGGGATGGCTGGGGCTGTGTCAGGGCAGGTTTATGCTGGGGATCAGGAAAAGGTTCTCCCCACAGAGGTGCTGGGCACTGTCCAGGCTCCCCGGGGAATGGGCACGGCCCCGAGACTGCCAGAGCTCCAGGAGCCTTTGGACAGGATGGGATTGTTGGGGTGTCTGTGCAGGGCCTGAGGTTGGACTGGATGATCCTTGAGTCCCTTCCAGCTCAGGATATTCTGTGATCCTGTAGTTTACAGCGCACACTGCAAGTAAATGCCACACAGTAAACAAAGCAGTGGCGTCTTAATGATCCTACACTAAACAAACTCCAAGAGCTTCCCCTTGCAGAAACAGATACTGCTCCAGCTTTCCTGGGACTGGAGCTGTGGCCAGGCTCGGAGCCCTTCCCTCCTGCAGCTCTCCAGACCTTTGATTCCCGAGCCTTTTCTCCCCAGACCGGAGGCTACCGGGTGACAGCAGCGTTCATCCCCTCCCTTCTGCTGTCAGCCCTTCACGAGCTCAAACCCCGCTGTGGAGCTGCACACACGGCCCACTCTAAACAAGCACAATTAATAAAACCTATCTAGCCAACATCTGACTCTCATTAGAGGAAATGTGTTGAAAAAACAGATCCCAGGTTGGCTGTGATTTATGGCTTGGGCCTGCTATCCTTCACAAGCACTGGCGAAAGCTTTTGCAAAGGGCCAGAACATAAACTACTTAAGGAAACTCAGTAACCATGTAAAAAGGCTGGAAGGGTCAGATCAGACAAATTAAAGAGCGGTGGAGATGCAAGCCCAGGCTGGCTGTCCCCCACTGAGGGCCACCTAGGTAGGCACAGGAGATCTGTGTTCATATTTCTGCTGTGGAATTTGACTTGAAATTTCTTCTGTGCCAGTGTCTGAAAGTGTCACTGTTCTTTTTCTGGCTAAACTGTGTATGTGTGTGGCAGTAAGGGGACGGAGGGGTCAGTGGTCTGGTGGTTTCTCTCAAGAGTGTCAAATAAAACATCTCTGGTGCATGAGATCCTGGGTGTTCACTGAGTTAATGGTGCTTCCTACTTCCCTCGGGAGTTTTGAGCTTCATCCATTTCTCTGTATAAAGAAACATGGTTGACTGGATGAATTTAGCTGAATTCTTCCAGATTTGCTCAAAGGCTACTCTGAACTTGTCCTGGAGGAAGGCATCTGCTGAGAAAAGCTGGTCTCCTGCTTGCTGTGACAGACAAAATGTTCTTCCCACTCGACCTGCTCGAGCTGTGTGTCACTGATTTTGTCAGGGCAATGCCCCCAAACCGTGACTGGGGTGGGGCAGGAGCTGCTCGAGCAGTGCTGACGGTGCAGTTGCTGCACCATGAGAGCTCTTGTGTTGAGTTTCCTGGAGCTGCTGTTGCCTTCCCAGGGCTCCAGCATGGGCTGTTGGCAGCTCTGGTTTGCTCCCCTGCCCTGGGGATAACCCAGCTTGTCCTCTTTGTGCATGGCCATGCAATGGATGTGGCGGGCTTGATTAGATGGAGAGAGAAGAGCTGCAAGGCAAGTTGTGTCACAAAAATGAAGAATTTAATTTATTTCTCTGCGTATATGTTACATTTGGTCCTTTTTCATCCTTTGACCTTGAATCCTTTACAGGTCCTTTACACTGAGCTAACAATGGATGAAAGGAAAGTGAGACTGGGAGGAGGGAAATGTGTTGTTTGGAGTCTGAGCAGTTTGAAGCATGAGCTGCAGATGTGATTCTCATGTCCCCAAGCCTGACTGTGTGCTACGCCCCATTGCATTGCAAGGTTGAAGTTTCTTGTAATAGCAAAATATAGTCTCGAAAAAAACCAGCTGCAAAGATTTTATTTGTTTAAACAAAGGCTTTGTGATTCCAGAATTCTCTCCCCTTTCATATGCTATAAACCACCTCCTCCGCCTCCCCTCTGAAACACAAATTTTGGAGCAATCCATCAAGAAAAAGAGAGACAGAGCCTTGATCCCTTGACTTCAGTTGAGCTGTGCAATTTATATCTACTGAGCATCTGGCTGTAGGGGAACCAAAAGCTCTTTCAATATTCAGCAGAGACTCTGGGTATACAAATGAGCGTGGGCTGTCAGAGCTGAGAAATGGGGCAGAGGTGCCAAGAGGTTTCTTTGCCATTTCACACAAAACTGACCTGTGGCCCTGTGGTGAAAGCTGGGCTGGTTCTTTTTTTACTGCCCTCAGTGCCACTGTGATAATTGTGCTGAAATCATTAGAGCCCTGTTGGTATCAGGCTGTTATCACACCTTCCTTGTCACGATTTGAGTGAGGAGTTTGAAGACTTGTGCGGCTTTCAGGGTTGAAAAGCTGAAGTGTGCAACTATTTGATAATGAAATGATGCAAAGCCAGAGTGCCAGGTTAACAAAGCAGGAATGCCAGGTTAACCAGGCACCTGAAGTCATCATTCCCTGCTGGAGGTCATCACTCATGGGGTCTATCCAGAGCCGAGGCTCGGGCACAGATCTGATGTCTGTTGGCAGTGCTGGAGGCTCAGCCTTTCATCAAGGATGGGTTTGAATGCAGCAACTCTTGTGTCAGGGCTAAGGGGGTCTTAGCTGGCACAGGGTACCTGGCTTGTTATTTTCCAGCGTGTGGAGTCTTCCATGTCTCCTCTGCATTAGAATTTTCCATCCCTCCAGTTGCATTCCTGTAGAGAGGGGGAATGGGAAGGGAGAGATGTGCTGGGACAGTAACAGCGAGACATCATGGAGACAGACTGGGTGTCATGGGATGTGCTGGTACTGTCTCATGTTCGTTATCTCAATTATTTATCCTCCCTGCTGGAGTATTTCTAAAACAAATCCTACCATGTGTTTTGAGGTTGGGACTCATGGAGTGAAATCACAACTCCTTTTTCAGAGTTTAGCTGGAAAAATACAAATCTGCCAACTAGGAATAGAAGGGAAATAAACTGTGGTTCCGTGGAGCAACAAGTGATGGATTTCTGCAGATATGGAAAGCGTCTGCTCTGCAGTCCTGGGTCAGAGAGTGTGTGCGTTTG
Source organism: Pardalotus punctatus (assembly GCA_013400915.1). Classification (NCBI taxonomy): domain Eukaryota; kingdom Metazoa; phylum Chordata; class Aves; order Passeriformes; family Pardalotidae; genus Pardalotus; species Pardalotus punctatus. Next base: position 6,427 of record VZTX01004509.1, on the reverse strand, counting down.
CCCCAGTGTTACATTTGTTCCATGAGAAATAATGATGTGAGATTCTCAAGCTCTTTTTAATAACACAGATTGCTTTCACCCTGATCAGAAAATTCAGCTTCACAGTCCCAGGCCTTGGAACCACCAGCCACCAAGATTAGACACTAAATACTTCAGTGTATCATAGTCAGGGAAGATATTTATTAGCTTGATTTGTCACCACCATTCTCAGGCTTTCTGCAAGGACAGATGTGGACCCCAGACCTTGAACAGTCCCTGCTGTGTTGGGAGGGAGCTTTGAATGCAGTATCTGACACTGCAGCCCTGAGCAGTCATCTCTGCCTTCGAAAGCCTTGTCTGTTGTTGGTCAGATAAATAAATGTCACACGGATTTGTTGGCAGGACTCTTGCCTTAGTAAGATCTTTTGCATTAGGATATCCACTTTCTGGATTATTTAAATGTCTTTTGGGTCCAGGCTAAGTACCTTGGGTGTGGATCTGGGTTTCCAGGCATTTCACAACAGAAAGGATCAGAGATCAAATCCAGCTTGAACTTAAGTAGTTCTCTTTCTGAGCTGGGCTGTGTTTTCTGTGTTTCAACATCACTGACATGAAGATCGTATTAATACAAATCTCACACGCAGTGACACTGCTGGTTTCTCTCCTCTTCTGTCACTTTGTCCATTTAAATAAAACCTTTTCTGCTGCAAATGCACCTGAGAGGGCTCTTTGAGACATTCTTCAAGAGCAGAGAGAGCTGCTGGACTGGTGCTGTCCCTGCATGGTGTTCAGCAGAGATGAGCAGTGTCCTTCCCCTGGGGAGCTGGTTGATTCCCCCTGTGCAGAGGGGCGCTACAAGCCCTTGTTTTATGAGCTGAACTCTCCAGAGGGGCCTAAAATGGTCAGCCCATCTCAGAGATGCACAGAGATGGTTTTCAGACAGTTCAAGTCAGTCTCTCTAAACCTGTGGGAGTCACTGATATGTGCAAGCCAGCAGAAGGGAGAATAGGACTCTGTATTTTATTTGCTCTGTAACACATCTGGTACATCCTTTGGCTCCTGGGAGCACTGGATTTATTCAGTCTTATCTTTCTGTGGGGATGAGCAAGATCAAAACCCTGAAGCCAGTTACACATAGAAACCAATTCCCTGTTTTACACACCAAAAGCAGATCCAGACCAAACAAGCCTCACCCATTTCCTTCCCTGTGGGACAGTGCACTTATGGCACTTGCATGTTCACAGGTCAATTCAAGCCAAAAAATATTGCCCAAGATCTATTGCAGAGAATAAAAATAAACAAATGTTATTTTCTGTTGGGTAAAAGAAAGTCCATGTCAGTATTGACCTGTGAGGAAATCCCTCCATCTGAGTGTTCCTGAAGCATCAGATGCTTTGTCTGCAAAATGTTGTGTATTATGAGGTGGAAGATCTATGTCTGGCTCTTTGGGAAGCTACACAGCTCCTCACAGAGGGCCAGTGTGAGAATTCCTTAGGAAAGTGGATGCAGTGGGTTGCTGTTAGCACTCAGACAATCTTTTTAGCCTGTAAATCACCAGGGTGGAACAGCCCAGCTTCCTGTCCTTCCAAGCTGTGCTCTCAGATCTCTGTGTGGCGGAGAGCCATCAGGGCATGCCCTGTGCTCCATAAAGCCAGCGAGTGTCTGGGGCTGGGGGCTGGAGAGGTCCCTTGGGGGTCCTTGTTCAGCAGGGGACAAATCTTTTTTGGGGGACAGCTGAGTCCAGGTGTTGGGGTGATGTTTACTCAGGCCAAGATCCATCTTCACCCATTCCTTGCCATAGGGAGCCTTTGGGTTTCCTCAGCATCCCCTGCATCAACCTCAGCCTCAGCTGCACCTGAATGCTCTGTTTAGAGCCAGAGAACCAGGTCAGCATTCCCAGCCCTGTGGAAACACCAGAATTAAAGCCTTCCTCTATGGCCAGTCAGTGAAAACTGGCTCTGGCCCTTAAGGAGCACAAAACACACACAGAGATGTATTTCTCTTCCATGGGATGTGAGATGTGATCTGTCACCTGAATATGGATGGTTTATCCTCTGAAACACTTCATGCTGCAAACCATATTCCCTTTTTGAGAACTGCTGTGCTTCAGAAGTCATGAGAGGTGAATGGTCCAGCCTGGAGAGCTTCTCTGGGGGCTGGGAATGGGCAGTTCCACCCTGCTGCAAAGCACTGGGAAAGTGCCTTGTTGATTAAATCTCTGTTCAGGGCTTTATCCTCCTTCACTCACTTTAAAGTTGCTGAGATGAAACCAGAGGCAAAGCAGCAGGCCTTCTGTTTAACTAAGGGATGTCCTTTGGATGCTGCAGTCACTTCAGCCCGCACTCAGAGCCCGTTCTGGTGATGTTTGTTCTCACTAAGGCCTCCTGTCAGGACTCCTTTGGTGGCTGCTGACTGTCTGCTACTCCTCTGCAGCGAAGTGAGATGGAAATCACTTAATGAAGCAGCTCTGGGCTGCATCAGCCCTCGGACCTGCCTTGGATTTCCTGGCTGTCACTGAGATGGATGCTTAGTCTCATTTGTCTGGGAGTGCTAACAGGGCCTGGGAGCCCGGGGATGCAGCAGGACTCCACCGAGATGGGCGTTTTGTGTATTCACTGCTTTCCTTGATAGTTTAGCAGGAAAATAGTATGGGAGAGAGTATTAAATGGAATGGTGGTTGTGCAGCCTGATGTCCTGTGAGGTGGGAGCATGTGCCACGCCAGCTTGCACTGGTGGCAGGACAAGTGTCTCTGCCTATGACAACAGGTCATGCTGGTTGGCACCATGAAAAGCCTGAAAACTGATTTTTATTTCATCTGCCTTCTACCTATTGGGAACTTAATTTCACACTCTGCCCCACTAAACATCCCCAAGCAAGGTTCATGTTATGTGGCTCTGGCTGCTGACCTGTGCAGTGGATTTGAATATTTATTTTCCCCCATAACTGACCTTGACTCACTTTTCCATGTGCCTTGGGTCAGAGGGACCAGCCTGAAGCCATGGATTACCATGCACAGTTTGACATCCCTGTGTTTTGTTCTCTCTAGAATGCATGAACTGCACGAGGCTCGCGGATATGAGCGAGAGGCTGAACACGCTGGAGGCCAAGGTAAGGACCTCCCTTTATTCTTCTGTTTGGCAAAAATTTCCAAGAGTTTCTGGTGAAAAACACATCGAGTTGGCAACCCTGGAGAGATCAGGTGTCTGTTCCTGCCCCAGGAAATGAGGCAGCACTGCTGTCCACAGGGCATTTCCTCCCTCTAGCCCTGCTCCTTCCCCTTCCCATGTGCTGCATCCCTGCCTCAGCCCAGCTCCTCCAAAATAATGCTTAGACCTCAGAAAAGACATGCCCTGTGTTGCCATCACATTTATTTATCATTGTTTGCTGTCACACCTGCCCTTCCTCTGCGCTGCCATGTTTCTTCACATACAGTCCAGTCCTGCTTTTTCATCCCTTTTCTGAAGGGTGGGAGGCTCTCATGCATAGTTTAGAGGAGACAAATATTATGGGGAGACCTTCACATTGTGGAGGGGTTTTTTTCCCCCTACAAATTGTTTTAATTTCTACCTACTGGGATTCAGATAAATTGTTCCAGTCTAGCAATAAAGCAGCTGAGTCAGCATTTCCCTTTGATCTGTGGTCCCTCCAGTGACAGCCACTCTTGGCTGTTACTTATCATGCTTTGGTCCCTTTAAGGCATTTACTGCTGTTATTATTCATTAACTGATGCTTATCAATGACATAAAAGAATTTAGGGAGAAACCTTTGTGGAGGGAGGTGGTGGTTGTGTGGTGTTTTTGAAGCCAGTACATGATATTATGGTAATTTGGGAATTGTTTGCGCTGAAATGAAGTCTGGAGCCTCCTCAAAGCCTTCACAGTTATATTTCACTGCAGGAAAATGAAGGGGTGGGGGGAATGAAATTCTGGGAGCAGAATTGTTCGAGTGGAAACAACTAGTATAGTGGAAAGGCCAGAAGGGAGCTGGATTGTGTGAGCAGCAGGAGCTGGTGTCCCCTGGCAGGCAGGAGAGCGGGGCTGGTGAGTGACCTCTGTGTGTGCAGTCCTGAATCCAAGTGAGACACGGGAGTGACCTCAAAGAGACATGAATCAGCCCTCCCCTCTCAGCCTGGGGCCAGCTGTACCTTTCTTCGCTTTCCAGGATTTTCTCTGTCTGGCTCCGTGGAAAAGGACAAGCAGAGCCTGTCCTGACACCGCTCCCCGCTCTGCTGGCCTGTGCTGCTCAGCACCTGTGTGGCCAACAGCGTGCCAGGGCTGGTGGCAGCCTCAGCTGGGGCCCTGGCAGGATGCTGGGGAGGGGAAGGAGGTTCTACCTGCCCACATCCCCTGGGAAGTCTCAGGCAGAGTGCGCCGTGTGTCTGATTTAGTGCTGCACTCAGGCACTTGGTGTAGTTGCTGTGGTGTTTCCTTCTGACTTCCCTCTGCTCCCACACAGATCCAAGCTGGGAGCAGGGCTCATCAAAGGGGTTTACTTGTACAGAAGAAAATGGGTTACTGCCTTCCTCTTTGAAGTACTAAAGACCTCTCCTCTCTGCAAGGAGACCTTCTGCAGCACAGCCCAGCAAGGTCCTTATCAATCTTTTGGCTTCCACTTTGTTTGGAAAGCTGTGGATGCTGTGCAAAAATTGACTGTCGCAATGAAATGGAGAGTGGAGCAACAGCACATGACTGCTGCTGGTGTACGCAAGAGAAACATGCTGATTCCCCCTTTTTTCAAGGTTACTTTAAGTTCAGTCTGATCTATGTAGCAATCTAATGAACTCAGTTGTTATTATTCAATAGCCAGCATCATTAAAAAGGTGCTTACTTTTGTTTGGTATCATCTGCATTCCTGCTGTGGATTTTGGAGGAAGATCCCTGTTTTGCTGGATGATCTGGATGTGGCGTTATCTCTGAGCTCTCCAAAATGTCTTCTTGTAATGTCTAATTTCACCACAACAGCCTGAAGCTGTTTTGAGGCAGACAGGAGTGATGAGATGGGCACACACACCTCTGCCAGTGCCAGAGGCTGTTTCCCCCTGGATTTTTGCAGTTTTGTTCTGCTAAGGCAGATGTGGAATTTCATCCTCCCTATGAGCAGAGCTGGATTTTCCTGCTCCCTCTGGAGAGAGCTGAAGTTGAGGGGCATTGCTGCTTTTGCTCTGGAATTTCAGCCCGGAATGACCAAGGTGAGCTCAGGGGATGGCAATTGGCAAGACCAGCCTGGGGTTTCTTCTTCCCTCACCCCTCTTCACCTTTTATAGCAGCCCCCCTAAAAATGGGGATATAACCAGCAATGGTCTCATCTTTCTTATTACAGTGGTGAGCTCGTTCATCCAAATTGTAAGATCAGTGCCCAAATGAGGTAATAAAAGTAACCCTCTGATTTTTAGTAATATAAGAGTTGGATCAGAAGGTGAGAAGCGAGAATAAACACAGAGCAATTGGAATGAAAAATGACTCATTAGGGACCAGTGCTTTTACTGCCCTTGGGAGGAGAGAGGCTGAGCTGTGGAAGCAGAACCAACTCTTCACGTGCCTCGTGCCTTCCTTAGTGCTGCTCCAGGATGTTCTTGCGGCTGTAGATGTTTCTGCAGGGAGGGAGGTGGAGGCAGATGGAATCAGGTTCCAGCCCCATCTCCCGTTTCCAGCATCCACGTTGTCTCTCCAGGATGGAGTTGGTTTTCCCCATGGGCTCAATACCAGACCCACCGAGTGCCAGAGATTGGAAGGGTTGATGGATGGTGCTGAGCTTGAAATCTACAGAGCACAGGATCTACCTCAGGGAGGATGGTGCTGACCATCCAGGGCTCCAGGACAAGAAATTGTGTGGGCTGGAAGAAAACTACCCCCTCCCCAAACCCCAACATGCCAACCCTTATTTCTCTCCTGTGACATCTTAGTTTACATCCCCACAACACCCCCTGACCCCACAGGAGCCCCGTTGGTGGGAAGGCAGAACAAACCCTGCTTTTATTCCATAGGAAAGGTTTCCCTTCAGCCAGCACAGCCTCTTGAGTGGGGAAGTGTGTTCAGCCCTTCCTGAATTTCCTGAGCCTGGTGCTGCCCTCCTGTGTCACAGGACTGAGCCCAGACAAAACTCCAGAGTGGCACCACTACCCATGGCAGGAACGGCTGGCAGGGGTGCAGGGGTGCAGGCAGGGCTGGCAGCTGCAGGGATGCAGGCAAGGATGCAGGGGTGCAGGGGTGCAGGCAGGACTGTCAGGAATGCAGAGCTGCAGGCAGGGCTGGCAGCTGCAGGGATGCAGGGGTGCAGGGATGCAGGGGTGCAGGCAGGGCTGGCAGAGATGCAGGGATGCAGGTGCAGGCAGAGATGCAGGGGTGCAGGGATGCAGGCAGGGCTGGAAGGACTGCAGGGATGCAGTCGGGGATGTGGGGATACAGGCAGGGCTGGCAGGGGTGCGGGGATGCAGGCGGGGATGTAGGC
>VZTX01004508.1:175108-202007 GCA_013400915.1 Pardalotus punctatus | reverse complement strand
TCGTGGGAGGGACCCCATGGCTGAGTAGAGGACTCTTCTCCCTGGTGGACTGACCCTGACCAAAGGGAAACCCCCATACCCTGCCCCCCACCCTGGAGCTGTTGGTTGTGTGAAGGAGGGAGGGGGTGAGCTGAGGAACGGTGTCTTAAGAGGGAAGGGGGGTGAGTGAAGAAATGGTGTCTTAAGAGCTTATTTTTACCTCTCATTTATCCTCTGACTCTGTTAGGTTAATAAATCACTTTGCAACTTAAGTTTCTCACCTATTTGCTCATGTTCTCCTGCATCCCCTCCCCACCACTGCCTCATCTCAACTCATGAGTCCAGTGTGTTCATCTTAGTTTGATTCCTCTCCTCTACTTACCTGGCAGGAGAGAGCATAGAGAGCAGATGTCATAGGTCCCTGGCATTTGGCCAGGGTCAAACCTTTGACAGTGGCCTTGTGTTAACTCCCTACATCTCTGATTAGTAAGACTAATAAATCTTGTGCCAGCTAAAGCTTCCTTATTTATTTATATTAGTGATTAATATGTATTAGCAGATATCTTAGTTTTGAGAACAAGAATTGTGTCAGAACAAAGATTGGTAAGAGATGTACATTATGACCTGACCATATATTTGACATACTGTCAAGGAGATAAGATTCATCAGAAGATCCAGAACCACATCCATTAAGTCCATGGAAATAATTAGCATATATGCATATATCCAGGAAATCTGATGCATATGGATTAATTTGAGGAATATAACCTGGTCTGTTAGGTTACCAGGCACACATACTTTGAGGAGAATTCCCCATGCATCCAGGGCTGCTAATAAAGTAATCAAGTAATGAAGTAGACTTTCTAACCTAGTAAATTGGTTGGAGAGTTTATTTCCTGTTCTTCAGTGACATACCTAGATCATGGCTCAAATCCACGGGTCAAGGACAATACAGAAAACTGGCCAAAGATAAAAATATCACTTTTTTTCTTACCTTTGTATCTCCTTCATTTATGAATACTTGTCACACCAACTATCGAAGTGCGTGTATCCTACATTCACATTAACTCCCCTGCTACTCCTTGTGTAATACCTCCTTGTTGTCAGCAAGGACCTTCCATTGTTAGAAGTTTTTCAGTCTGCTTTGGGAAGGACAATGTCATACCAGCTTTACAGCTTTTTTTACACCCTCACTTTACCCAAACTACTTTAGTACACCTGAAGGGGCCTCACACCTGAGAAAAACTGACTGTTATCAGACTGACATTGGCAGGGATTGTCTGCTTGTCTCAATTAAAAAAGAGTTTAGGAAGCCTGAGTCCAGCTCCCAACCTGTCAGGTGTTGTAGCAGATTGCAATAGCCAACAGGTGAGTCCTGAACACTGCTAACTCAGGATTAATCTAAGGTACTACTCTGCCACAGCAATATTCTTTCTTCCTGTCCCTTTTAAGGGACCTCTTCCCCTCTATAAAAATTATTCTTGGGAAAAGGCTAACACATGACTCCTGCCTCTGGAAATGGACATTCTGAAAGAGCAATTTCCTGGACAAAAAAAGAAGTAGGGGGAGAACACTTAAAGCACATTTTGAAACTAGACAAATCAAATTACTTCTCTTATAAGCCACATAGTTCAATAACCAAATCACTCAGTAACAAGTTTGTGCCACTAATTGGAATTCTTTGTATGTTGTCATATCATTCTCTACTTCCGTACTCTTTTTCCTCAGAATTAAAGCAATTCCCAAAGGCTCTGAAACTGGAAAAAACAGCAGTATAGGTAATCCACACAGAGGATGAGGAATCATGCATATTCTTACCGTTACCACTGAGTCTTCTCCAGTACTCTGAGTTATGTAGGTTCACAATCTGAAAGGATGTAAAACCCTTCTATCTAAGTAAAATCCAGGATGTTCTTTCATAACTTTCTCATATGCAGTCTCAGGGACTACCCCATAATTCACATCTGATCCAGACCACAGAATTTGCAACTCTCTCCTGTGCAGGAGACAGCAAGTGCTCATGTAAATATGAACATAATCCTCAGGAAGAATCAAGAATATTCATCCTTCTATGGGATAAGTCTCCTGGATCCAGCCTGCTAGAGTAATTTCTTGTTCCTACTCTTACAGGCTTGCAAAGTGACAGATTTCTATATAGGTGATCCAAACCCACGGGGTAAAAAAGTTGCAAATGTCTGACTGCTTTTGTACCCATATACGAAAAATGATCTTGCCCTTGAAAAGTTGTGGGGTTTTTAACAACCAGGGTTTTCAGGCTACTGGCCCAGATTACTGAATCTATTTAAAATTGTTATCTGCAATGTGAATTCAATCCTGGTATGATTATCTTCACTCAATTCCATGCCAGGGTCACACTAAGCACACATACCTGCATTAAAGCAAACATATCTTAAAAAAAAAAAAAATCCTTATAATTGGAGGCCTAGTATTTGTCATTAATTCATCTGACATACATGTCACCAGAAAAAGAGGAAGGAGCATAACTTGAAGGTAGGAGCAGACACAACTGTCATGCCTGGGAGGCTAATCTCTCCTGTTGCTCAGATGCTTTCCTCCTGCATATGATAGAAAATTGAACCCTGCAGAGAAGACAAAAATGTCCCTTTGGAAGCAGCTATTACGACTTGATTTTGCTAGGTCTCCAGCATTATTAATACTTGCTGCGTGTGCTTGCCATTAGCTCCCATTAAGTTTAAATAATACTTTCTGAAGCAGAACTGGAAACATTTCTCACATCCAAATTAACACCTGATTATTTTCATTCTGGTGATGGTAGAACAAATACATAAAGCTTTTTTTTTTTTCCCCACTTTCAATTTTAGAAAAAATAAATGTGGTTTTATAAATTATGACTGGGAGGCTGTTATTTTTCAAGTTTTTGATAGCTCCTAAAAATGTGCATATCTTTATTTTACAAGTGTTTTACAGGGGTAATGGCAAGTTGCTTACCTTAATTCACTGACAAACTCTGGTTAAACTGACATTTAGGATTAGGTTGAAAGGATTTTAACTTCTTAACTTGGAGTTAGGGAAGCTATTACGCAGTGGATTCAGGGACAGTACATAACTGCTCCAAACAAACCTGGTTCATGCCTCCCACATGGAGTATTGAAAGTGCTTTTGTGCCAAACACCTGCCATAAGTAAAAGTTTTGTTGGGATTCAAGCTTCTTTTATAAAATCTGTCTCCATTCCATCCTAAGGCAGATCTATAAAAGCAAGTGAGGTCAAGTGTCTTTTGGAGATGAAGAGTTCTATTTACACGAACAGTATATGAAAAGATGAAGGTTACTCACAAAGCTCAGACTACAAACTTTTAGACTTCCAGCGTGAAAAAAAATGAATGCAGTCCAGAAGAGTGCAACTGCTATACAATGTATTTGTTGTCTAGCTTATCAACCTGAAGCATCCATGTGAAGATAAAATCCCAGAAGGCCAATAAAACAAAAAGTTGTTTTGTTCCCATTAGGAGCACAAGAAATAAGATTAGTCATCGCAGTTGCATGGGCTGTATTAGATTCCCTGAAATTATTTCTTGACTTTAAAAAGATCTAAAACTATTGCATGCTATTTTACTGCTTCTTTGAAGCGTTATTAATTTAGCATCTGCATCTCAAAAATTATCAGGATTGCAATCAAAAGCAAGTTGGTTGAAACAGTTTTTTAAACAATCTGGTTCTTTAGCAGTCCTTTACGGTACACTTGCTTGTTTTTTTAGGGTAGGAATCCTACATTTAGTCCATTGCTATAACAGTGCCTAAGAAACCTCTTGCCTTCAGTTGGTCCGAAAAATCACATCAACACATTCTTCCAGAGGGAAAATTGACAAGAATTATCTAAGCTCCAGTCTCATTCCCTGGAAGTCAGCTGCACATGCTAGGATTCAGCAAGGGCTTGCCTGGGCAGAATGAAAGAAGTGCTGTACTTGGAGAGTAGAGAGAAAATAAGGAAAACATTTACAAGCATTGAAAAGCAACCCAAAATAATCTCCCCTTACTAACAAACAGTTTACCTGGTTGTACTCCCAACTGTTATACACGGTTTCTCATAAATTGCTGGCTTAAGTATTGACAAGAAATTGAGAGCTTATACTTATTCTCTTTTAATGTATAGAATGCCTAGCTCCTGACATCCTGCCCCAACGAGTATCAGACATGCTAACAGACAGCCAACACCCTGCCCTGCCTGACATGGGCAGCACAGGCAGGACATCACCCAAATTATTTATCTAAAGTAGGATCATGTCACATCACAGTGCCACTAGTGGAGCCAAGAGGTGACCTGATTCCTAGCACATGCAAAGGTCATCTGCACAACTGGCAGTTGTGGCCAGATGACTCCAATGCCAAGTGTCCCTGGAAATCCACCAAAGTCGTGGCATTGCTAAGGATGCTGTGTTTGCTATTGGGGATTGGGTGAGTTTCCAAGTAACTACTTCATTTTCTCATCTTTCTCACTGCCTCAATAAAGCCTTGGCTTATAACATGTTGTCAAGCTCCATTACTGTTCACTTCAAAAATGTATAGAAAGCCTATGTCCTGACAAAGTGTATAAACTCACACACATCGTATATGTAAGAGATGATCATAAGTACATCTTCCAGAAAAAAAACAAAAAAACCAAAAAAAATAAACCTTGTTCATAAAACACTTGAATTCATCAGCCATATTGACATTATAACACTGACATATCAATGTTAATATTATCAGCTTGGATCACTAAAAGCAAAGTTTTAAAATCCTTACATTTTTTTATTTAATATATATGCTGTACTTCTTTTGAAAGCTGGTAGACCACTGAGGACAGCCCATGTCAGCTGTCAATCTTACCAGAAGCAACGGCTGCATCCTATTCATTTTTCTAAATGATGCACAGGAGCTGATGCACTGAAAAAGGCACTTTATGATACAAAATACTCAGAGATCCTGTACTTTCAAGTTATCACCAATAACTCTGCAGTTCAGCAGCTGTGCTATATATTGCTTAGTTGCAGGTTCTTACTTCAGTAAAGGATGGAAATAGTATCACATTTTTAGTTTGAAAAACCACATGAGTCACATTAACAGAGCAGCACAGAATTAGTGCACATCTAGCTTTTTCCATTGGGGCAGACTATGCACAAGATGGCCATGAAAGAAACAGGAAAACATTTATACATGCTTTTATAAAACTGCAGCAACAGGGAAAAGCTGTGTTTTCTATCTGTAGGGATTAAAAACAATTCAAGGAACAAAGAACAGTTTGTGATGCTTCAAAAACATGTCATATCACCTCTTATCCCTCCATGTAGTGCTGTTGCACTTAATGTCATTATACAGCAGTGCTCTTATGGACAGATCATGGGGCCAAAGTGTCTTTCAGCATCCTTCAGAACTATGCATGTGGCGGCTCTCCCTTTTGCAATAATATGCTCTACCTTCTTTTATCTTCTGGTCAGTTGAAGCAGGCAGCACAAGAACACTCAGCCACCTTTATCAAGCTGCAACTTAAGATAAAAAGCTCAAGCCTAGATTTCAAAGACTTTTGTCTGCCTAAGGAGTCAAGTACAGTGTTCTTTCCACAGCCACCTGCTGAAGGTTTGAAAATGCCAGACAACCTCCTAATCCTTCTTCACCTCGCCTAACAAGAAAGAGTTCCTGTGGCCGATAATGCTAAAAAGCCCAAGATATCCTCTCTGCATGCCAGGACAACATGCAATAACAGCAGAAAATTTTTTAAAGAAAAGGGATTTGTTTCTTTCCATTAAGATACCTCCAACAAAATTACAGAAAGACAATGCTTTGCTAAAATTGTAGTCACAAAGCTCTCAGGAAACAGAAGAAATTGCATGGGGCGTGACTCAGCAGCTGAAAAAAAGTGTTAAGTGCTATCCAAAACACTCCAATGGTGTCCACGTCAGCAGCTTAGTGAGCAACATAGACTCTTTTAATGTGTGATTTCTACATGACCCCAGTTGGAGCTTTATGCACTGCAATGCCAGGCAATATCAGTTTTACACCCCGGATCTTAAATCCAGCGGTTAAAATGAAGGTTCCTTTAATTTGGCACAAGGAGAAATCCCAACCAGATATTCTCAAGAGGTCACAAATACACAGAAGTTTACTGGCAAAATTATAGAAAATTAAGGAACTTTGGCAAAGGAGTGAACTCAACACCAAATTAAATATAAAACACTTATTATAGCATTACTTAGTAGTAATTTAGTATTTACTTAGCATAAACTCAGCCCATTCAACCTAGAAATCTTTGAACCTATGAGATGTTCAGCTACCCGACAATGTTCCATGTAAAAAGAATGAGAAGAGAGACAGAAAAGGTGCAGAAAAACACACAGATAGCTACCAACTCCTACGTTCCCACGTGGAGACCAAGAGAAAGCAGGGGCCAGACAAGTGGGCCCCTCACAGTCAGTCTCTTTTAAACCCTTGTCGCTTTCTGGGCCCGCCCCTCAGGCGGGACTTCTGTTTGTTCGGCCAATCAGAAGATGGGTTACCACTGTCCCTGCTGTGTGATTGATGGACAGATCTACCAATCAGAGGCTGGGCTTGCACCATCCTGGTGTGTGATTGGTGGACAGCTCTGCCCAGCTGAGGGGAGGGGGGGCCTGGGTTTGGGGCACCGCCCCGCACCGCCCCGCCCCGCACCGCCCCGCACCGCCCCGCCCCGCACCGCACAGCACCGCCCCGCCCCGTCCCGCACCGCCTCACTGTGCAGAGCCCGGCCTGCCCCTCCCACCAGACACAGACACCGGCACTCCAAGATGTCTCAAGACATTGATCCAATCCAGTGTCTGACAACGGATTCACGTAAGAAAAGTTGCTCTTCCTGTTGGAATGAAGCAGGTGGCTGCACGCTGAAGCCCACATGCTGTGCCCCTTCTGTAGTGACAACAGAGGATACTGTGGTTTGGGGGGTAGGGCACCAGTTTGGCATTGTCCTACCAAAAACTGCATAGAAATGCAATATTGGAAATACCTACAGGTCATATACCTCACTCACATGTCAAGGAAGCTTAAAAGGATGAGGAAGATCATTGAAAGGCAGCCACTGTTTCCTAAGCCTTTCATGGAGACTTGGGGTTACATACCTGAACATCCAAGACATTGATTTGTAGGCTTTTACATCAACCACACGGCTCAATTAAAAACTGTTTTTCTTATCTGACTGCAAATAATTTTAAATAACCCATAGGCCAAGCAGGCAAGTGGTTCCAGAGGAACAACCCAGTGACTTTGCAGATAATTGGTTCAAACCTTTTCCAGGTACCATACTACCCAGTGGAAACACAGATTACCTGTGCAATGGACTGCTGTTGGTAACCTCCAGCAGAAGATGATCAGATTCACCTGGTTTGACCTGGATAACAAACATGCCCATTTTCCTGAAACACACCAGTGCAGAGAAACATAAACTGCAATTCGTAACAACTTCTACTTGGCCTCAGTGATGGAGGAAGTTCAAGAGCTGGTCTGGAGCTACAAGATTAGCAAAGCCACTAGAAAGGAATAAATAATTATTTTTTTGCTTGAAAGGATGCTTCTGCTATCTGCTGTCTGCTTGAAAGGAAGTCATAATTCACAGATAGCTGACATTGATAGAAGCAAAAGTGCAAGGACAGGAAGCACCATGTGCAGAAGGTGAGCTGTCCACTGTGGGTGCAGCACAGAACCAGTCAGAGCAAGCACCTTGCTCCCTCACTGGTGCTTAGCTGGTTTAAACTGGACTGGTGGGGCTGAAGCTCTCATTGCCATGTACATGTGCACGTTGGTGGGAGGGAGATCTGCTAATAGAGCAGGTATTGCTACCCACCTGCTACACCTGTCCTACCAAGTATGTAAATTTATATATCACTGAATGGTACAGCTCTCTTCTAAGCAGCCACACCACCCTGACTCTGGTGACATTGGCACTCAACATCAAACTTAAAAGCAAAGTCTTTAATTCCATGGCTCTTTTTACCAATATATCCAAATGAGATTACAAAGGTATTTAGAGCATCTCTACTGAAAAAGCATCTCATATTTAATATTTAGCAGTAGACTGCAGTTTAGTTCAGCTATTCATGTGCTAATGCTAAGAGTGTATTGTGTTTAGAACATGAGCACTGTACTAGGATGTTCCTGTTCTAGAGAAGGGAATTGCCCTCCATCACCTTCTCTGCTAGGGAAATAAGGACCTACAAGTGAATTGTTGTTGCAGGGAGACATTTCCAATATATATTTGTCTTTGGCCAACAAAGGGACAAGAATATTCCAGTCAGGGTAGCTTTCTCTTCTAAGAAAACATAAATACATGCATCATTGATATGAAGAGCCAAGTACAGGTGAGAATACTCAGAGTGCTGTCACACAAATTTTTCCTGAAAAAAAGGGGTTGAGAAAATCACCTTTAGCAGACATTCGGTCATTCAAGCAGCTGTGATTAGTTTCATTAAGAATTATGTTTTGCTCCTGTTTCATTAAAACTATTTCCTTTTTTCCTTACTGTTAAAATTTGGACTGCTGGAAGAAACAAGTGAAAGAGGCAGATATGAACACTTCATCTCAGCAGCTGCATGTAAGATCTCCTCCTCCAAAGAGCTTCTAATTTTCTAAAAGCAGAGCAGTGGTTGGCCTTCACCTCACCCCTCTCACTGTCCAAGCTTGTTGAAAACAGTCACCACTCAAAGAAACCCCCTCACCTCCCCCGCTCTCTTCCCTCACAACTTTTACATTACTGCTCATCTGAACTGGAAGCAAGTTCCTTTGGCAGCACCTGTTCTTCTTCAGTAAGATTTCTTATGTTTACAATGATGAGTTTGGGAGTTTTTTGGCGGGGGGGGGGATGTTGCCAATATGTGTTTTCATGAAAGCTCCCCTTAACTGTAATTTTCTAATTATGCAGTTCTCTTTTGGCTGGCAATCATCTAAAGTGTTGCCTGGCTTTTCCTCCTTCTCTGAAACGATATGTTCCAGCACAGCACTAGTTGTCAACTGCTGTGTTATGTTTTTCCAGTTTTTTTACCCTTTTGATTTCTTCAGCTGTGTACCAGAATGTTCTGTTTGCTGATCTATCCCACACTCCTGTTTCTGCTCCTCTTTTTAACCTTGAAACGCAAGCTCTTTGTGTACCAGTGTCACTTCTGCTTTTAAAAGGAGACCTGTCTCCCCCTAGTACCCACTGTTGGGTGTGTTATCCCCCTTGCCAGCTGCTCACCACTCCTCTGGAGCTCCTGTTCAAATGACACATGCATTTCTTCCTGAATCCACATGTTACCTCACTTTTGGACAAGTTCTCCATTCTCACCCACAATGGCTGATGGAGATATGGGTTCTCTAGTTTTATGTGTATGTCCTTAAAATCTGCCAAGACACACACCGCTGAAAAAGCATGTCTCAAGTTCACACGCACACATCTAAGGTGTGGGTCTCTGTGTTGCAGCCCAGACTGTCGCTCCAGTACCTGGATGCTCGTGGCATCTGAATAAGTTGCTGTTCTGCTCCAGTAACTCCAGGATCTCTCCCCACAGTCACAAATTGTCAAGCCTTTTTTTTTACTTTTCAATCTTTTTTTAGTTTGCAAACTGATTTATTTTCTCAAAAGTATCTTGGTAATTTCTTTGTTATAATTTAATTGTAATGAAGGTCATCTAAAGCAAACTCGATCATTGTTATTGTATTCCTGGCAGTATCAGGTTTTTGGGTAAACACCCTTCAGAATAGTTTGTTTGGAGTATTCCATTCACTCAGTCATATTCCTGTTGTATCAGCTGTTGTTACCCAGGCCATACTATCAAGAAGATGCCATGCAGATTTCCCTACACACTGTTAGAACTAGAAATCCTTTCCTGTCACTGTCCTACAGAGGTATCTATTATTCCCAGCAAAAGTTATGCAGTTTCAACTGTCATATGTGTAGCTTTGTTATGAGATTACATCCATAAATTATCCTTCAGAAGAGATTACAGCAATTATGAAAAAGGCATCTATTTCTTCCTAAAATAGGGAATTTCTCAGTTCATATATATGACAATGCCAGTCCATGCATGAATTCTGACTCCTCAAAGGCCAGAAGAGAAGACAGAAAGCAATTTAACTGGAAAGCAAAAATCAAAATAGTGCCTGTGAAAATCAGCAGGGATTTACAAGACAAGTAATTTTTTTTTTCTTAAAATGACAATTCACTAATGATCATTTAATAATTTTTTTTTTAATCACAGGGAGAATTATCACCACTGTTCCTAATAAGGCTGAAAATAGCATTTTAGATTCTGAGCTCCTCCTGTGCATTACATTTGCTACAAGTAGTTGCTGTAGGCTGGAAGGACAATTACTGTACAAACTGTAGTCCAGCCAGAGTAACATCTTCCTCTTGCATCTTTACATCAGTAATGAAGAGCAAATCAAGCTCCAATTATTCACAAAGTGTTCAAAACATTGGCACTTACAAATTCCACAGCCATCTTTGCCTGCAGAAAGACTACCAAAGGAATGCTTCATCATGCTGTGGCACAAGAAAAGTACATGCCTGAGTTGGCAATGCGATCTTTTACTGTCTAGGTAAGGCTGTATTACCCAGTGAGAGAGGGGATTCACCCTATCAACAACATGCATATAAGCACTTTGACTCCATCAATTACATTTGTCCCCATTTGGGAAAAAAAAAAACAATACTGCAGTATTTTTCAAATCTAGGCCATAGTGATGCCTAAAAGACAGGCTGCCTGAAACAGAGGTCAAGACAAATTAGGGGTATAAAAGCAGACAGATTTATTCAAGGCCAGTAAAGGCCTTGAAGGTACATTCAGGCAAGCAAAGTCCCCCATTGGAGAATACACCCAAAATGGATGACTGGTCATGAGCCTTTCACCTTTTGTAAGTTCTGTCTCATTAGCATATTGGCCCTTAATTCTCCAATCACAATCATCAGGTGATGATGTTAACCACCCTGGGCATGATCCCTCTATACCACAGTAGTTTAGCTATTTTCGGGCTCTAGGGCACCAAATATGTCCTTGAATCTGTATTCGGAGAGCTTTGTTTTGGCTAAAGGTGCTGGGAACAGAGGATGTTAGCACTTTGTAAGAAGCACAGAACTACCGCAAGTTACAGATACATGAAGAGTAAAAAGCTAGTCATAATGTAGGCATCAATAGGGAAGACTGTAAACACTGGTATTTTTCAAACAGGCATGGCCCAGCATGTAATGACAACATATATACCCTCTCTGTCTCCTACATTTTTTTAAGAAAGTGGCTAGAGTTGCCATGATGCTTGTACTGGGTTTATGTGGCAAGCTGCTGGACAGTGGGGGATGCAGAAGAGCACGTGAGCAGAGGAGAGGGCTGTCCTGCCCCTGTGTGGGACACATCAGGTTCCAGATGGCTCCAACCAATCCACCAAAGGGAACAGCTAAGCCCCACAGCCACGATGGCAGCACCTCTGGGAAAATGCATTTAAGGAAAGGCAAAAGCCACTGTGCAGTAGAGTGTTAGGGAAAACATGTAAGAAACAGCCCTGCAGACACCAAGGTGAGAGAAGAAGCAGACAGGAATGAGGTGCTCCATGCACTCGAGAAGAGATTCCCCTGCAGTCCATGGAGAACACCATGGGGAAACAGGTTGTCACCCTGCAGCATACAGAGGATCATGTCAGAGCAGATATCCACACAGCAGCCCATGGCAAACACCAGATGGATGTGCTCTGAATCAACTGCAGACTGGGAAGGCCATGCAGGAGTGGGTTTATTCTGAAGGACTACAGCCTATGAAAGAACCCATGCTGGAGCAAGGGAGACATGAAGGAAGAAGGTGCAGAGATTAAGTGTTATGGACTGACTACAGTCCTTATTCCCCCTCCCTCTGTACTGTTCAGTGTGTAGAAAGAAAGACATAGAGGAGCCAGGAAAGGAGGAATGAAGTTGAGACTGGGAAGAAGAAGGTAGAAGGCAAGTGTTTTAATTTTTGTCTCTATTTCTATTCATCCAACTCTAATGGACAATAAATTAATTTTCCTGAAGGTGAGTCTGTTTTGTGCTTGATGGTAATTGCTAAGTGATCCATCTCCCCATCTGTATCTTGACTCTTGAGGTTTTCTATCTTCTTTTCTCCCCTTGTACTGTTGGGAAGTGGGAATGATAGTGGCTTAGTGGGTGTCTGGAAGTTGGCCATAGTCAACCCACCACAATGCTTGACCATGGAAAAGTGAATGATGATGCAAAATGAAAGTTTTCAAGAGTGTCAGTTTCATTTAACAAAGGAAAAATCTTGCAACATGGCAGTATGTGGGTCATCCTGGTCAAGGCCATAGTCCTCTCTACCTAGCTTCTTTCTGTTTAAAGCATGTCTCTTCTCTGGTACTCAGCAGCTCTGGAGAACTGCATATATTTGAAAATCTTCCATGGGCTAGCTAGTTTTAATCCATTGATGCTTCAGGCTTTTTTGGTTTTGGTTTTGGTTTTGGTTTTGGTTTTGTTTCTAGGCCCTTTGTCCTAGTCCTTTAAGAATGCTTTCTCTTTGCTCCCTTCTCTTCACCTGCGTGCCACACTCCAGCTTTTGCCACTTCATCTTGCCCCAAATGTGTTAGTGCCTCTTATGTTTCTAAACTCCTTTAGCAATGAAACACTCCTGTCTAGTGCCAGAATGTGTAAAAACTTCCACAGCTAACATTAATCCATGTTCCCTCTGCAAGAATGAAGAGCCGGCTACACTAAATTTCATTTGATAAGCTGTTAACTTAAATCACAACAGCACCCCACCCTCAGTACCCTATTAAAATTATCTTAGAAAAAAAAAATTAAATCACTTGTTCATGCTTTATGACTTCATCTCACTCACAGTGATGCAATCACTGAAACTGGGGTGCTATGAATACCAGACACAGGAGAATATTGGGTAGCTGCCAGCTTTCACATTGTGCTAATCTCCTCCCCTATGCTTTTTGCATAGCTTTCTGTTTTAAATTTTACAGCACTGAGCTTGCTTTAGACGAGCTAACAGAAATAGACAACTTGGTGCATGTGTTCTCCCCCCCAAGAAAATTCAGAACTACCCTCTCATTACAAGGAAAGAAAAGAATGCATGGGTTTGTTCAGGATGAAACATGAGTAATTACAGTCTGTCATTGTCTCACTGTATGTTTATATTATACTGTTAGCCTTTGGGTGACACTGGGTAACACTACTAAAATACACAGTAATTTGTAACTTTTCCTGATCTGACAATGATACCAACTTCATTTTGATGACAAAAAATTATCAGAACAGCTTTTAGAGACTTAGCTTTAGCTTTTGAATTATTTCTTCTGTTTTAATAGCAATGTTTTATATAAATAATTTTTAATTCCAATAACAGCCTTTAAAATTTAATTCTTAAGTGTCATCCTAAACAGCTTTTGCTATTATTTTTATGAGTGGCAACATTTGACTTCAGTAAAGGTGTTGTTTAAATAGTGCCAGAGAGTCATTTTCTAGTTAATATGTTCTCTATTATAAAAGCCTCCAAGTTTCTAAAATGATGCTAAAAATTCTCAGCCTAGACTTTGAAGGACTGGGAATGTCTGGACCTGGGTCTGGACTCTATACACACTTCAAATCTATCAGTGTTTTGAGGAACTGATACACACTGGGCTGTCACTCTGCCAACATCTCAAGAGTCTGATCAACTGCTGAAATGACCCTATGGGTATAACGACACATTTCAACAGGATTATCAAAACCTGCATTTTCTCAAAGCTGAGCACAACACCTGTTTAAAGGCTGAAGAAGCTGTCTCATGGCTGTCACCATGCTAGCTCCTCCTTCTCTACTATCTGATCCTGGAAGGGCCTCAAGCTGCACGGTGTCCTCACCAATGTCTTTGTTCCCACCGCTTCCCACTCTAGCTCCTAAAAAAAAAAAAAAAAGTGGACAATAATTAAGAAATGCATGGAAAGCAAAGGAATATTAGGAATATTTCATGACTAACAAAGGCAGACTCATGGGTATTGACTTGGCTGTAAAAGCCTGTTCTTTAAAAAAAAAAATCTTATTCCAGAAACACTATTCATCATCAAGGTGAAGGAAAAGATAATTATGCAAAAAGGATTCTTCTAATTAAAAAAAAAAATCAAGGAGAATAATTCTTAGGATACTTCTTTATAAAAAATATGTTATATATGCCTTATAGCAAGGGTTTATGTGAGAATAGAACTGACTTATCTTGTCCTTTCTAAAAGAGGTATTTTAATAGTTGAAACTGAATATTCAAAATAATACAAAAATTTACAATAGAAGGGACCATTGAGGCCATCCAGTCAAACCTCCTACTCTCATCAGGGCTGACTTCAACGTTAGGTCATGTTCTCAGAGCCTTGTCCACTCAAGGTTTGAAAATATCCAGAGATGAAGATGCCACATTGATAGCATTCAACTGAAACTAAAAAATCATCTTGTGAGGGAACACTGCCATTTTTTAAATCCTTAATTATACTCATCATTTCTCTAGACCAGTACTTCTCCAGTATGTAGAAACAGATATTGAAGGTAGGTGACTAAACAAAGTACAACCAATTTTTTTTTTTTTTACTTCAAATACATAGAAAACTATAGAAAACTGAATATCCCCAGCACCCTGACTGGGCAGGAACATCAGCTGGACATGCTGCTTACTGGTCTATCTGGAGAAGGTGCATTAAGTGAGAGAGAATGCCTTATACGGGCATGAATGCCCATTCACTTAGAGAATGCCCTATACAGGTGTCTTCCTCCTTAGGTTTATCCCCAAACAAGTCTACTAAAGAGCAATGGGAGAGAAAAAATAAAATCAGAGCTGACTAGGTCTTGCAATCAATTCCCATAAAAGTGAATTGCCTTAGAGGCTTTTGGTAGTCCTGCCCCCTTCAACTGCTATAATCAAACCTCTCATTAGTTCAGCCTAAATTAACAGTTCCTATTTCCAGGAAACATTTGTAAGAAAAAAGTGTTTTCTGTAATTAACACCTTTCTCTCAAACCTTTTTTTAGCAGAGAGCACCAGGTGCAGAGACTTTCATGCACACACACATTTTAAAAAGAATCAATAGACTAAGTCAATAATTCTTATTTTCTGACATTGCAATTCAAGTTCCCATTCCTAAAATTTTCCTTTGATATTAAGTTTTCCTTTAATATTACCTATCAGATATTATTTCATTTTCACTGTCCTGCATAGAGCAAATATCTTAACTCCATCTGTTTTTAAATATTTTAATTCTACAGTTTCAAATAGAATATTATATTTAAGAAATAAAATTGTTTCAGCTTTGCATCGGCCATTAATCATTATGATGTGATTCCACTAATTACAATATACAAGTTATCACTAATATTGCTTACAGATGATGTCAATATAATGGAACTGCATTCTATCTTACTATTTTTTCCAGTTTACTACAGGATTTCTTTGCACATGACTGCCAAAATGTTCATAGTTTCCCAAGGAAATGTGAAGACCTGAAAAGCCCATTGTTCTTTCCTTTACCTCCTAATCAGTAACATTCAACTATGTTCCATCATTTTTTTCTGTTTATCTATTTTTTTCCACAGAAGAATTAGCTAGAAGTCCTAAAGTTTAGAAGTACAATTTTTAATATCTATAACCAGGTACTTTCTTCATGCCTTTGGTGCTTGCAACTAACACAGATTTTCACTGTTAATAACAGAGGACTCTTCAAACCAGGAGTCATTAACAGCAGTGTTTTCCAGGAGATTAATACTGGGAAATCAAAAACACTGTTCCACAATTTACAAAACAAGCATTTAGCTATCACAGAAATAAAAACAAACAAAACTTTATATAAAACAAGTTTCAGGTCCCATTTTTCAGGTGCACTTCGTTCTAGGATTTTTATTTTTCCATTAATGAATATTGCCTACATTTGGGCACATACTTAGAACTTTCCGGCCTACCAGAACATTCCCCTGTGGATGTACTGCCCTGAGAACTTTCTTTTTCTCATGAATTCTGTGGGGAACATAAAGATAAGCTAAATTCTTCTCACTCTTTCTAATCTATGTTTTGGAACTGAGTGCTACAGGTTCTAACCAATCACCTTGGGGAGTGGGTAAATACTATCCAATCACAATTAGTCATATAGCATGTATAAAAAGGGTTATTCATAAACAATAAAGGCTTTTTCTTCGCTCTCTGACGGCCTCGGTGTATGCTCTACGCTGTCTCTACTCCCGCCACAGCGACATTCCCCAAACAAGGAAATGAGCATACAGAAAGGTCAGGTTGCAGTTCAGCACTAATCCTACTGACAATATATACACGAATTCAACAAGACTGGTTTCTACAGGGTTTTCCATAATCTTCAAAGGCATCTCAATAAGCCAGAGAGGCACATGCCCATCCCCACAGTAAACCCTAATTCTTATTCCACTGTGCACAGCATGCTAACTCATTCTCTACCAACACTTTCCTTCTCCAGAAGACATTAATTACTCTGTTCATTTTTAGGGCAGTTTCTCTCTACACCATTATCATGAGTGTCTAGAGAACACAAGGAACTCTGATTCTCGAGAATGCAGCCCAACAGCACCTCCCTTTAGTAATCTGCTTTCACCTAACAGATGGCCAAAACCTGGTTTAGCCAAACACTTGAACATTATATATTCAATATAAGGAAACTAAAGGAGGATTAAGTGCTTACCTAATAATGTAACCATTCTTCTTGGAAAGAAAGTCACATCTTCTCTCCTTTGTGAAACTAAATTTTATGCCAGGATTCTAGTGTCTGTAACAACAAATCTCATGGAGATTTTCCACTTCTGTGCATCTAGTTGATGTTCCAGAGCCAGCCTCAACAAAGACATCAAGAAGAGCCACTGGGGTCCACATTTTGAGTTGCACCAGGGAGCATGGCAGAATCCACAAGCAATCAGAACTCTGAGGTAATTTCTTTGTCCCCATAAAAATAATTCTTAGGTTAATAAATGTGCTTAGAAGGCAGCAGTGATCAAGTACGCTACAAAGAAATTGTGCTTAGTAAAAGCATGTCATAGGGCAATACTAGATAAGCACAATGAATGATTACCTTTGTGTGTATGGCATAGCTAAGAAAGCTTGGAGTTACTTGGTTACTGCCCTCCTATTCACCAGCCCTCCCATGTTCCCAATACAGACTTCCTTTTCATACTGGCAGCAGCAACAGCTGTAGGACACTGCACAAATGAACCAAAGCAGATGCTGTTTCTCATGCACAGCACAGCAGACTGTGCATGGGACAGACACACTTGCAGTAGGTGTTGGCTCATAGCAGAAAAAACAATAACAGTTTTCAGTGTTTCTACAGAGATACCCAACACAGTTTTTAAATCTTACTGAGGGAATTTTTTTGCTTTCCTAACCTCTAAGGTAAAAGATCCCTGCCTGCATTTTTCCCTAACAAGTAGGGTCCTACAGAAGTCTGCAGCCTCTTTGTACCCACAGAATATATTTAGGAGTAGGGACTAAAAGAGTAATTATTAATGCCTGGGAAGCATAGGCGCTGTTCCATAACTTAAAGAGGTGTGCTGGTCATTTCATTATGATGAGGATCTACAGCCCAAAACTTCCTTCATCTGAATGCTGCTCAAAGCCTGTTTCGTGAATGCTGCTCCAGTGCCCCTGAAACAGCGATGTCCTGAGGAACAGCAAAGCCAGAGCGCCACCTGCCGCTGCTTTTTAATAGAAAAAGGGTGCTGGACGCCAGTTTCTCCTCTTCATCTTCCACTGCGCTCTCAAGTATCCTTAGTCTCACAGCCAGCTGAGGGATATTGGTTTTACTGCACGTGTATTTGGACACCAACACTCCTTAAACCTGTTTCTGGCATTCACCAGGAATTGGTTAATGTTTTGCACTGAGCCTCTAGCAACTTCAGTTCAAATCTCCAGCACAGAAAATTTCTTCCAGCTCTCAAAGCTCAAAAGGAAAGAGCTGCAAGATACAGAGAATTTATTAGGCAAGTATCACTATCCGATTTTCCTGTCCTTATATTCTTCCCTAGGAACCTGCTACTGGACACTGACAAACACAAATGTTGTACCAGTTAGTCCATAAAAGTCCACAGTCCATAAAAGGGAGGCATTCCTGTAACAACCTCAGCCTGATAACAACACTAAAAACCAAAACAAGACATAAGCCTTCAAAAATGCTCTTGATATCTGCCTAAAAAAAAAAAAAAATTAGATTAGTAATTAACAGATACTAAAACCAGTATTTTGACTGCTCCTTTATATGTTAAACAGAACAAATAAAAAAAATTATCAAACACAGACAAGTATTTAATTCCCTCAATTTCAACAGAAACTAACTAAATAAAATATCTCTCTGAATGTTTCTGTGGAAGGAAAGTCTCACAGATTTCTTCAACCTCCTGCCTTCAGCCTTCTTCAGACTGCCTTTCTCCAGTGAGGATGAATTTCTGAGTTAATTAACTAAGGATAACACACTTAACTTGAACAGTTAAGGTGAATCTACATAAACAGTTTATTGAGCAGCGTCATTTCTCCTAGGTAGGAATGTGCTGAATATCCATGCTCGGAGTAACAAGGAGCACACTCTGGGCATGCAGCCTGTGCACACACTGTGGTTTCTCTCCTGAACTAAGCAGAAAGCTTCACACTGAGATGCAATCCAGAGTACCAGGGTTACTGGGGACACAAAGTACAGCCTTTAAAGCAAGAATTCAGCAACTCTGAAGTCCTCCTGCTATTAGCAAGCAACAGATCTGGAAATAGTTATATGTCTTGCCCTTCCTCTGTAGTTGAAGGAAATCCAAAATTATCAGGAAAGTAATAGGAGACCAGTCACAAGCTTACAGACCTTCCAAAAAAAAAAAAAAAAAAAAAAAACCCAAAAANACAAAAAAAAAAAAAAAAAAAAAAATAGCCAGAGCAGCATCTTCATGGGATCATCACTGCAAACTGCTAACTAAGACAAAAAAGTACACGTGGCCTTTCTACTTCCAAAGAGGACAACTTTAACACAGTATTTAACCCATCAGTGTAAGTGATCTTAAGCCACCACTACACCTTCAGTTCAGGAGAACAAAAACAAGGGCAGCTATCAGAGGGTCACCACCCTGATCCTGTCAGGAGGTTATTACTCTGGTGAATTCTGTCATAGAAAGGACCAAAAATTTCATTGTGAGGTTGAATAACCTGATAGCAGTCTGCAAAGATCACAAGGCTATCCCTGCAGAGTCCCACCCTACAGAATCAACGTTGCATAAAGTTAAAATTAAAACGAAGGCAACATTTGAAAAACAGGGGCAAAAGCTAAGTCTGCCAAAACCAGGAAAATCCATCTCTGTTACAGCAAACTGAAGAATTTTGTCTGGGAGAAGGAAAACAAGGCTACTGCACTACTCAACACAAAGTCTCTGAAGCCTGGAAGAGATCACAGGAACCTCTTGAGAGATACTCAAAGGCTTTGGAAAAAGGAGATTAACCACTCTCCCCTGTCAGAACATCCCAATAACATGGAGTCTTCCCATGGGTATTTCTGAAGCCAAAGAGATTTGATAATACTAAAGCTCTGACTTTGACTCAATATTGTACTGGTGAGAGACAGTTAATTCTGTGGTTCATGCCATCTGGAAGATTGCCTATCTACTGCTAGTGGTGAAAGCCTACACTTAATCTTTACGGAAAAAAATCTCTGCAGGCATCTACCCCCTAGCAACAGCTAATGATACAGTGAAGCCATTCAGTAGTTTGACTTCAGGGATAGGGGGCAAGGATAGGCGGCAAGGAAGGCAGAGCAGCTATTTTCATTTAATCATAGGTTTATATTTTTTTTCATTAGGACAACAGTGAAACAGTTTCTCTCCCTATCTCTCTTCGAATGTATGTTGCCCGTACTCATGTAAACGCAGCATCAGGCAACATGCTAGGAGAGTGTTTTGAAAAAATAGACAGGCAGTGCTATTAAGCAAGGTAAAATTTGATCCCACTCCAGAGAAAACAGCAGTAACAAGGAAAGGATGCTACAAGTACACTGCAAAAGAGTGGATGTTGCCATTGCTCATACAGCTGTGTATGGGGTCAAGCACACAGAGAAGCATTGTCCTTTAATTAATACTGCATGCTCTAAAATAGATTTTTAGTGATGCCCCAGGTGTTGCCATATTTTGTCACTGTCCTTCCTCTGCTGTGCTTTTGTGCTTTATCTTTCTCCTTTTGTATTTTCCACCAAAAGGAACTGCAGGGGATATATATATATATATTTGTTGTTCTTATTGTTGTTGTTTTTGTTTTTTTAAACAAATGGCTACTATCTTACTTCCTGGCAGTACTTGTCTATGGTACAAGCAGGGCATGGAAGGACTGGACATAGAAAATAAAAATGGGATGATGGAACTGGAGGAAGGGATGTCCAGTTGTAGAATACTTTTCCAGGAAGGAAATATAGTATATAGTTACTGGACAGATCCATATTTCTTGCTGAATTCCTTTATTTCAAAATAACATGGGCTTTTCCAATCTAAACCCCACAACTCTCAATTTGGAACTGGTTACCTTTTGCACTGTACAGACCTTCAATATGCCCTATGTACAACCACACCCATGACAGTGTTTCTTTTCCAATGGGAATTTTAAAAACAGAGTTTTACGTGTTTCACTGTCCAAATATCACACAAGCCTGGAATTGAAGACATTAGGCCTGCAACTAAGAATTCAGGAGTTAGGTCTGCAGTTCTTTCATCTGCAGCTCTAAAAATTAGTCTTTGCCCAAAATATTCTATGTGATCTCCTTCTTGCATTCATCATTGACTTAAACTTTGTGCAACTTGACTTTCCTCACAGGTTTTCCAGATATGCTGTGTGTTAGCTTCCTAAATGTTTTTGTTGATTTATCTCTCATACATTTCATTTTCCAGTGCTTCAAAGTTTCCATCCACAAGTTAATTCCTTGTAAAAGGATGACGTCTCAGCTTTTAGGGGAGCTGCAAATCTCTGTCCCTACCACAGACACCTACGAAACTGGGAAATCCCCATCAAATCTCTGTTGATTCCACAGAAATTTCTGACATAGAAGTGTCATATAAAATCCATGTACAGAATAGTATCGAAAACCTCTGTCATAATCTTCCCAACAGTGGACTTGTCAGCACTGGTGTGCTATTACAGGAGACAACCTTGAATTAAAATACATATCTCACATGTTGAAGAGAGATGTGTGAATAATTCAAAATATCATCACCACAGTAACACCCCCATCCAGTCAGGAATAGAGCTAGAGACACATCCCACCAATCAGGAGGGAACGACACTGTGGAACAACCTATGAATCTGTAAAACCTTAAATTTCAAAAAAGCTGAAGAAGGATTAACTTACTGCTTCTCAAGTCTTCTGATGCACAATGTTGCACTGGAGCTCCCACACCTATGCCAGAAAATTTCAACATGTGAATATACTCAGGTCATATGCTTTTAGTTCACACATAGTAAGGAGCTGATAGGTGCTAATTCAATATTGTCACATTAAATGTACAAATGTTTACACCTTTGCAGTTATTGTTATATTTGAAAGTATATAATTTGTGTGTATCAATTTCTATTTCCAAAAAGTTAAATCTTATCTAAAGTGCTCAGATGGTCTGAGCCATTTTGACAAACTATACCAACAGAACTATGGACTGCTGAGGAAATGGAATAGACAAAACACCAAAACGCAGCAACCATGGATAGCTCTAGGATCAACAGATGGATGTGCTGGCTTTCTAGCTCTTGGATGTCTCTTGCTGAATTACCACCATTTTTTCACCCTTCATTCTTCATTCATTAGATAAAGACGATAAGCAAGAAGCAGCAAGTGCCTCAAAGTACAAGATTTGTATCAAGTGTTCAGTCTCAGAGATGAAAAGGCTGAGATCTCTCAGAACAATGACATGTTCCAAAAAAAGTCTGTTCCAGTTGCTGATCCTGCTCCTGCTGCTCCCTGCTCCGTGCAGCTTGTACTTCCCCTACATATTAATAATGACAGGCAGGAGCAGCTGGGATGTGCCTTAAGAGCATGCCCTGAAGCAGAAAATACAATGCTGACATTCTGCAATCAGATAAAAAATAATCATGAAAGTTGCCCTGCACATCGCAGATACTTCTACTCCTTCTTGCCCTTTTATTACAATAGCTGTATTGCAACTGTATTAGGTGTGCTGCATTATGTGTCGGGTGCAATGCAGTCACACATCAAAGAAATGTAGAGGTGCTTAACTTCCTTACCATCCCATGGAATGGCATGAGGTGGTATTTCTGAGATGAAAACAATCAATGCAGCAATTCTGTGAGAAGAACACTTCAGAAGAAGTCAAAGACACAGTAAAGTATATAACTAAGAACAGGATCTGAGACTGTCAGGACTGCTTTTTGCTTGCAACTACGCTTGGCCTCTTCCACCCTGACTGGGCAAAGATTCCAACAGAAATAAAATCTGGTTGCTTTGCCAGAATACAGTAGGGCTTTGAAAGAATTCTGAGATCTTTGTTGGGATTAGTGGAATAATTTAACAGGCGGTCGTGTTAGTAGGTAGAGAACAAAAAGACATTTGCATTTCAGACTGCATGTACTGTCTGGGAATAGCAGAGGAAGAAAAATAAGCCTGAAGATGCCTGAAGCTACTCCACAATGAGGAAAAAAAGCCCTGACAGAAAGTGGATGAAAGAGATAAAGTTAAGGGAATAAGATTCTGAAAAAAACATACAAAAGTATTTATTTCACTTCCAGGCTAAAGCAATATTGTTTAGTGAACACTACTAAATAGTTGACTTTTTTCTTTCTAAGTTGTGGAGTCATGGAATCAAAATAATTCAGGTTGGAAGGGACCTTAAAAAGTAATTTCAACCTTTTGCTCAAAGCTAGATTCACTATGAGGCCAGACAATGTTGCTCAGGGCTTTATCCAGCTGGGTCCTGAAAATCTCCAAAAAGGAGACATCCCACCTCTTTGGATACCTTTTCCATTGTTTGACTGTCCTCATGAGGAAAAAGCTTTTTTTTAAATGCAGCCCAAACTTCTAGCTTCACTTTAGGTGCATTGAACCTCATTCTCACAGTGCACCACCAGAAGAGCGTGGCTCCATCTTTTTTACAAGCTCATCATAAACACTGTCAGGTTGCTACAAGGTTTCCCCTGGAGACCTTGCCAGGCCGAACGAGCCCAGCTCCCTCAGCCCCTCGCCCAGGACAAATACTGCAACTCCCTGAATATTTTGACAGCTCTCTGCTGAATTTTTGCAGTTTAGCTCTATTGTCCTTATATTTGAAGCATCCAAAGGTAGATGCAGATTTGCTCTGGTGAATGCTGAATCCCTTAATCTCCTGGGTGTGCTGTTAATACAGCCCAGGAAACTCCTGGCAGTGTTTGCTGCCAGGTCACACGTCTGGTTTATGCTCAGCTTTTTGCACCCCCCAGGCTGTGCTCAGCAGCACTGCTCCCCAGCCAATTGGTCCCAGTCCATATCCACTGGAAATCAAAAGTATAGAGCAATGTAGGTCAGACCTCTGGAGCTCATCCAATCAAACTCATTCTCAAAAGTAGGGGTAACCTCAAGATTAGATGAAGTGGTATCCATCATCCAAACCTAAAACACACGAATTACATACATAAAAAATCCACAGTCAGTTTTAAACTCTATTTCTAAAGAAATCTTTACAACACTATGATTATTATTCCCATTTTCCAAGCACATCATAACCAATAAGAGCTGGTACTATAAAAACATAAAGAGACGACAGCAACTGCAAAAAAATAATGGAAGCACTCAAAAATAATTATTTCATAATGGCAAGGACAGGGAAAGTGAAGGATTTTAGCAAAACGTGTATTAGAATGAGTACCAAACTCAGGCTCCCTTCAGTCGCATTGGGAAGCAAATGCAAATTCAAGACAGCTTTTGAGCACAACCATGAATATAAGGAAAATCTTCAGAGCAGATAAAAATGATGGCCTGGAAGTGACCACAGCAACAATGATCATCCAGACTCCTCTCCCACGTTCAGCCTTTTTTCATAGGGAAACGGCTCACGCCTCTCAAAGCTCTGGAAAGACTATCCCAGACAGTCAGTACAACACATGACTCCACAAGAGTAGCCTGTGAGACAGGCAGGAGATGCAGAGATGAGCAGTCCCTGTCCCCACAGCAGAACTCAGCAGGGCGATCCTTGCAGAG
The DNA here is from genome assembly GCA_013400915.1 of Pardalotus punctatus. Classification (NCBI taxonomy): domain Eukaryota; kingdom Metazoa; phylum Chordata; class Aves; order Passeriformes; family Pardalotidae; genus Pardalotus; species Pardalotus punctatus. Next base: position 177,857 of record VZTX01004508.1, on the reverse strand, counting down.
CACAGAAACTGGGCTGTCAATATCTGTCACTAACCCCCACATGTGCCCACCTTCTCTCTTTGCCTTGATTGATGAGGTGAGGGGCTGCCCCATTCACTCACTTACACACCTTCTTACATATTCTCCTGGAGAATGGGAGTTGCATTTCCCTCAGCAGGAAGTATAAAAGGCACTTCCAAGTAGTTTCTAGTACTGCGAAAGATGATCCACTAGCAAACATGCATGTAGGGCTATGACTAGGAACATAATTTAGCATTTAATTTTGGGATTCCCTATCATTCGTAGGCTTTTACCAGCCAGCTTGTTTTTTCAGCAACATAAAGTTAAGATAAATGTCTAATTTAGATCTTCTCCAATGTAAAGTAAATGAAGTTTTTCAGTTGTTAAAAGGGGAAAAAAAAACCCTTTTACCAATTAGCTTTTTTTAATCTTTAATCCAATCTGCTTGGATAATACTGTAGTGCAGAAGGAAATTACATAGGAATCTGAATCTTGCAACAGAAAACTGAGAGTGAATTTTAGAAACTACTTAAATTACTTCAAATAACAAGAATAGAAACATTTCTATGTCATTATTTGTACTGTATACTTCTGGTTAGTAGTGCATTTTAAAAATTAGGATCTAATTGTAGCATACTGGCTCTGTAAAGGAGCTATAAAAGGACAAATACACAAGTTTTTCCCTATAAAAGAGTAATGTATCTGTTCATTGCCTTTTAAGTATCTCTGTTCACATTTCATTCCCCACTAAAAATAAATGAAAGAGAACACAAAAGATACTTATGTATCTGCTACCATCTGCTGACAAACAGCATATTGACTTTATCTTAGTCAACCTTAAAGAAGCAACTCCTATTTCCCTACAGGAAAGTTTCCACTGATGGTGGAAATAGTGGCAGATAGTAAAAGCTATATGTATTTTTAATTCTTCATGTTGTAGCCATAGTAAGTCAGTAATTTCCTATCCACCCAGCTTGTCTGCACCACAGATTCACCAGTGACCAGCATATTCAACTCATTTAGCAATGACTGCATCCTGCATTTATTGAAGCCCTTCAGCTATTGCAGATAGTTTCAGAAGTTAAGTACTGAGCAATTACAAGACACTCATCCCTCATTTACAAAACACAAAACCATTTAATTTATTATCAGCAGTAAGACTTTCCAAATAACAAGTCACAGAACAGGTCAGCTTGGAAGGGATCACCGTGGGTCATCTGGTCCAACCTCACTGCTCAACCAGGGTCATCCCAGAGCACATTGCACAAGATTGTTATTCATAAAATTCAAAAATTGACTTTCACATATGCAAATCACCAGTGATTAAGTTATGAGTAGTTAAGGTATTAATGTTACCAGTTAAAGTGTTTTAAACTAAGAAAATTCTCTTTTATCTTGGTTCTAATAAAGTTTCATAGTTCTAGTTTGTGTTATGGAGTGGGAATACATTGTTGGATATGTGCTTAACCAGGGTAAATGTTGTATTAAAGAGAGAGTGGGATTTCCAAGTTAGTCAACTCAAATTATGACTGTTCAAATAGGAATTAAGTTGTAAGTTATTTCCTTTACTAATTGAGTGTTATGTGCTGTTTGTAAGTTCCAAACAAAGTTAAGAGAGTTGTATTTTACTGAAAAATCATTTGATTTTATGGATTCAGTCCCTCAGCTTAAGCCAGGTTCCAAAAGGCAAAACCCCTCACCCCACAGCTAAAGGACTATTTTTAAAGTCAGCCCTTGGCCTGCAACTAAGCTCCGTGGCAGTGTGGAATATTAATTAGCACTTTTCCCGCCTTGAAGACCGGTGACCTCATTCCTCCAGGGGACAACGAGCCATTGGTGAAGAGATATTACATCATTCCAGCACCCACCAAGCACCTTGCGCCATGGAGGCGGGACTGTGGGCGGTCTGGGGAGGAGCCAAGGGGGTATAAAACCTGGTGCACAAGCTGAGGAACCACTTTTTTCCCCAGGATCACTGTGGTAAAGTGTGGTGCTGTGGGACCTAGGCCTGAATGTCTTTCTAGAGACTCAATTAAGTGACTTGCTCTCGGACTAGCTGGAGCAACCCCGGTGCTGCAGGTCTCTGCCCTGGGTCAATAGCCAGATTGGCTTCCAGGCTCTCCAATCACTGCGTTACCAGGTCATTATTTTTTTCTTTTAAAAAATTTTATTTCACTGTTCCCTTAATTTTCCCCTGTTAATATACTATCTTTTTCTCTTAATTNGGCTGCATGGAAAGGCAAGATCCCCTCCTGAGACCTGCTGGCAATGCTCTTCCCCATGCACCCCAGGGTACCTTTGGCCTTCCTGGCCACAAGGACACACCTCTGGCTCATGGAGAGCCTGCTGTCCAGCAAGACCCCCGGGTCCTTCTCCATGGAGCTGCTTCCCAGCAGATCAGCCCCCTCTGTGCTTGTGCATGGGGTTATTCCAGTCTTATTTTCCAATGTACAATGTAGGATCAAAATATCTTTTCTCTCCTGGTCTTAATTTTAAGAGAGTAATGGTAGTAGAAACTATCACCTTTCTATCACCTTATTTCATTTTACAACACTTCAAGTGAAAGCCTTGATTATTTTTGTTGAGAAAAAGACTAAAAAACCCTAAAAAAAAAAAAAATCCTCAGTTTCAAGTATCTCATACTAAATTGCAGAAGTGTGGCAGTGAAAAGAAACCAGGTCACAGTGATGACCTGTATCTGGCTATATGGTAAACTAAAAGTTTCTGTAATGTATACTTATACATGCAC